>JAQSVV010000305.1:0-543162 GCA_036375495.1 Agrotis segetum | reverse complement strand
ATAAGTTGTAATGAATTATAAATAAACGTAACCTTGCCCAGAGGTTTTTTACCCAAAGCACTGTGCCCAAAGGAACCCACTTGTTAAGTAATTTGCAGTACTTCATAGCTGAGGTTATTTTTAAAAGGAACACAATTAGTGTACGTTATCATGTCAGTGTAGAACAAACGTCGGTCCGTACAAACGTATTTACGAGTACATTAACAAGGAACGCGTACAAATAAATTGTATGTTTGCTGCGTTTGATAACGCGTGATAAGAGCGCGTTTATTGTTTTATTGGGGGCTCTAAACCGTCTCCTCTACACTCTCGTTAAATGTGATCAACTGTGGACGCAATCGCACATAAAAGTGTTTTATATTCCACACACGATGTTAACCAACTGTGGTGTATCATATTTGTTTAATTGTATTTGTTTTGTTGTGCTCTATGACAATATTAATGTTGTATTGAGTTTAACATTAGTTTGTAGCCAGTTAAGTTAGTAGTTTAAACAGTGTAAATGTACCGAACAGCGGAAAATAAATGTGTCTATTACTATAACAAAACTTCTATGTGTTTGTTAACATGTGAAAATATCTACAAGAACCAGTTTTATTTCTAAATGACATATACAAATAGTAAGACAAGATATCACAAAAATAAAATGGTTTATTAAAACCAGTTTCATTCCCGAATGCTATGAAAGAATGACAGAAACAAATAATTATAAGTCAAGATAATAGTAACAGAATATAAGTAAACAAGTGATGATGAGCATTTACATTTAAGTACGCTTATTTATCTAACGTAAAGACGTCATCTATTTTACAAAAATATTATTAGACAACAGCGTTAAAAATCATTAAGTAAATAAAACTATGCAGATCTGCTACGTGTTTTGCCACACGTAGGTGTGATTCAAGTTTTTTATTTATATTAATTAACTTTTTGATAGTATCTGTCGGATAAAAAGACAAGTCATAACCACTTATCTCATAAGTCATAACGCTCTTCTTTACGTTATACAAAACTACTAGCAATGTCTCGCCAAGTATTTGCTAGACGTATTGTGTAGTGATCGGGTATAACTACAATGTTAACCAAATAAATAATCAACTGTACTACCCACTTATAGTCATAGCAATAGATTTGCGAGGAGTATCGTCATCAACGGACCTCATATCACAAACTTTATAGCGGAACATTACAAAGTGCTATTTTTACCACAAACACAAGGTAATTCACGCCTTCAGGATAAACACGCGATAGCAGCTGTCTATTTATTGAAACTAGATTAGACACAGAATTGTGTCAAACAATGAAGTTATATCAGGTAAACTTGATAAGTTTGTCGTTACATATTTTCTGCCCATGGCATAACCGTTTCGTCAATCCAGTGGTTTTTATGAAAGCTTTATTTTTGTTTTGATTGCGAGCTTTATACAATTTTAAAGCAGTAATTTAAACATTGATTAAAGACGCTTTTCTCGTAAAAGCTTAACCTAAATTAAAATATTGAAACTTCCAAATCCCATAAAACAATATTATTTTTAATTTAGCACGAACATCAAAGTTTGCTGCTAGGAGATACGTCCCGAAGTCGTAAAGTTATAAATTTTAGAGACTGTAGAAAAAACGTGTAAGAATATAAACAGAGAATTTTGTATTTACAGTAAAGACAGATAGTCGCGCGAGGTAAATATAGATAAGTGCTGGTAATTTACGAGCGGCTGCCCTGCTTGCCCTGCTGCGCTCATACCTGCGTCTCTTACTTTTAAGAGAGTTGACAGAGAGTCAAAATGTTGTCTTAGTCAGACTAATTTTAGTTGGTTTTTGAGGCAAACTTTTGGCTCACTAGATTATTGTGTATAAAGCCGTTATACTAATGCAATCGGATTGAAGTTTCGATTCTTCGCATGTATGAAGTCTAGACCAAAAGAGACGGATGGCAAGAGTTACTAAGTTACGTCCGAGTGCTATGAACAAATTACCCGATAGAAAAATGTACTAATACCAAAATTAAATATATTGCAAAGTAAATTTAAGGTACGGCAGGCTTTATTTAACAACTTACTAAGTACAATGATTTCAAATCTAACTAACAGTCACAATTACTTATAACTGCTAAATGGTAATCCGTATTTATTGTCTTAGTGACATATGTAGATAACTAATTAATACTCTTATTAATTGTACAGGATTCAAATCAGAACTAATCCATTGTGACGGTTTGGAACACATGAGTAAAACATGGCTACGAAATAAATCTGCGTATCTGTATAAGTATTAATAAAGATTTACTATTGTAAACTGTATTGACTACACGAATAAACCTGGAACGATAGTTTTACCTCTCATTGTTTCATTAGGGGACTCTATAAAGTCCGGACATAACTTACAATTTTCTCCCTCCTTTTATTAAGTAAGAGGTGAAAAATTACAAAGATACATATTTTTTACGAACACGATTACTTATTTATTTGTACAGTCAGCATCACGATGTGGTTACCCCCTTGAAAACATCTACGCTGTCAACGCCTATGCCTACATGATATATTATTTTAATAATGTTTTGGAAATGTCTAATAAGCAATTTCCCACATATAATGCATTTAAGAAACAACTATCTACCTACAGACAACAGCATCCCAAACTTATCAATACACTCAATCCCATATTTAGTCCAATTAACTCGAGTTAATCGTTGCACGCTCTCAATGGGATTGTTAGTAAATGTTAAGCAGCTATTATCAGCGACCACCGCGGCGGGCGATGGCGTCTGCTTAATAACATAATCCTGATAGCCGAGACGGAAGCACTGACGGCCGGCTACAAGCACCCACTTCCGGGGGCATATATACATGGGCTATGTCGTGTGTGTACACTGTTGTGACTTGAGGTCACTCAGAGAGGTGGTCCACGGATGTGGAGTGACGTGTTTGATGATGTCGGACTACGGAACTTGATACGTGATTGGGGTTGTCTGGAATGACGTCACTTCGACTGATAAGTGTGCATAAGAATTTCAATTGGTATTTTTATGGATGAAGGAAGGGTTTATGTTGAAAATAATAGAATTCGTTTAGGCCCCAGACTCTAGAAGAAGCTTTTATGAAATTCCGTAGTTAGGTAAGTAGAGCTACAACTACGAAGTTTCATGAAAACTTGGGACATTTTTAGGCAAAAATCTAACACACCGTTGATTTAAAGCAGACACTTTAAAACAACGGTGTGTTAAATCACTGGTTTAAGATTATTATTTTATACGGCAACATAATATGATTTGTTTATGGAAAATTGTAAGTTGACATAACACTTTGATTGTCAGCCAATAAATAACAATATGTGATTTGCCGTGTTTTAATTAGATTGATCCCTAAATACCTACACAATAATCATATAGTAGTTATTTAGTTTAGTTGAAGTCATTCTCCCCAGCAAGACTTGTTTGAGTGAAATTTTATGTATCTACAAGCTGAGATGCCTCTAGTATCACAGCATGTAAGCCAACAGTGACATGCGGTGATGAGTGAGTAATTCACTGGAGTAATTACAATAATGTGAGACGTTCGTGCCTCAGTGAGTCAACTAGGAGTGCCCCGATTAACACAGCACACAGTCGGTCACAGTACAAGGACTGTTTTCACGCTAAACACCATCATTTATGTAACAGTACTACATACGTGAACTTACTCATTATCTCAAGTACATCTTCATTATTAAAACAAAGCTTGTAAACATAACTATAGATATGCTACATATTCGGTATATATGACGAATATAAATTATTACAAAATGCATAAAGCATTCACTGTAAAATTTGATTAGATTACCTACCTACCGGAGCGATAAGGAACTGTTATGCGAGTTTCGGTAGGCACGGCTACTGTGTACTTTACCGAATCCAATATCTACGACCAATCGCGTCGCTATTCATGAATTATCACTCAAATTAATGGCGTGTAAGTTATAAATGGCCGGCGGATTAGGGACCATCCATTTTATTCCTATTTTACCTACCGTAAAGAGGCTTCATTGAAAACGTACACAAATTCACGGAAGCATCAGCTAATTTCCCCACCTTGCATCCTTCTCTCGCCTTCTGGCGGGTTTAGATTTTATCTCGCTCTGCCAGGCCTTTTCTCTAGCGCGATTCATCATCATTTCGCGGTTTACTGGTTTTCCATTCAAATTGTAGATTGGATGCTGTCGAGAAAAACGGTTTTTGAAATACAAATTAGGAATACCTGTGTTTACCCAACCTCAATAGCACAATGAAGTACGTATTTTTAATAGTATTAACTAAACGGTAAAGACAATTCACAGATAATAATGCCAATAAAAAGAATCTTCACAAGAGTGTTACGATAACTTATTTTTCGTCTCGGAAAAAGTAAATAGACATGATTTGGAATCCGTAGGCATGCTCAATTAGTATTCCAAATAGCCGCCAACATATCGTACACGTACATAAATGTAAAGAGTGGACCGCTCGGCGGCACGAACGGCGCATAACTTTCGCGCGGATCATTCGTACACTTGCAACTCCAATCTTAAAAGAACAGGGGTAAGTGCTAAAGTTGTCTGCGACTGTACCGAGTGTACGTCTCGGTCGCGGTTTCTATTTCACCCAAGCAATAACCGTCTTACCGTACTTGTAAGTAGGTTCAAAATGATGAAGTCACACCCGCCGGCCGTGGAGTGCGGGACTTTGAGGCTTATGGTAATTGTAATAAAGCGGAGTGCAGCAGTTATGGGACGTGAGAGGTTCTAGACCAAATCCCAAGTAAGCTGTAACTTCCTTTTGGATTTTCGGAAGCCATTTATCAGTCTGATGTGGGCGTCTGGAAATTTTTCATGTTTCGTTATTGTTGCGAAGAGACATGACACGTACGCTTCGAGGATTCCTCGCCTTTTGTTTATTGGCCACGTGTCTATCGGTATCAAGGTCACATGCAGACGTTGCCACATTTTATATTGTGTACTGAGGTGTATTAGCGCTACTAAGATACAGTTTTCATACAATTCACTCAAGTTATTTAAAATTATGCGAGCCGTATTTCTTTAGAGTGAGAGTTATTTCGGTTAGTTATGATCATCATAAAGAAAACAAGATCGCTAAATCACGAGTGAATATCATACAAAGCAACTAATTTGCGGTGTTAGATAAATTAGTGTTTATGGTTTGTGGGAAGAGCGCAGGGCGAAATAGTGCGTCCCCGGGCGCGCATTACGACCGAGATAAATCAAGTGTAACCCTTCCTCTGCCGCAAGCAAATTACCGACCACCTGAGACTTGTAAAAATGCCTCACGAAATTATTACTATTTACTATCCGCAAGCTGCTACCTCCTATTAACCGAACTTAGGGGAAAGAAAACGAGGAAATGAAATAAGTATCTATGATGTATTGTTTCGTGGTAGGTTTTAATAAATGGCAATAAAATTAAATGTCTTACTTTATCATTATTTATAACAGTAACAGTGTGCATATTTTAATCTATAAAGGTCAAAGCATAATACCAAACATTGAAACTCAATACCTATGAATTTATCCAATAAATTGACTCCATTTATGATTTAACCCAAATTATATCTAACCCTAACAAAACCGAGCACATTGTAAGAACATCGGGCCGTGTTCTGCGATATTAAAAGAGATCTAAGGAAATGAGTTGGGGTCGTCGAAATTGGCCACCAAAAGACTATTCGGCGACCCGGTCGAGGGTGAGAGTGTTCAGAAGGCAATCACTGGTCCCATATGGACACAAATTACTTTTCCTATTTGGTGCACAAATCTACTATGATGACAAGTGGAATAGGGTGTTGTGGTTTGCCGCATTTTGATTACAAGTGAATCGTGGATCGGGATAGAGTTTAAAGTTTTATTTTTAATTATGTTAGGTATTAAAAGATTGAGTATGGCTTAAAAAAAGGTATCGTATTTGCTTTAATTACTCCAAAATATGGTTTTTTATTAATAGTTGTGAAGATTACCATTAAAATCGAAGCTAGATGCACTAGATTCTACAACAGGACAAAGAATTTAAGGAGACAACAAATCTCTTCTTAGCTTCCATTTCAAAACTATGATAGTCTTTTGAAACCCTCAGAAGAATCCTAATACAACTATGGAATAAAATTTAACAGTCAAAGCGACATATGTCGATGTTGGTCTCCGTTATACAGGGATTAGGGTCGCGTAAACGATGCCATTCTGCACGTTTTCAATTTGCATAAATATTAGTGGGAGCTGTAATGTCATAAATATATTAGTGCGGTGATACAGATTTTATGGTGATTACAAAATTATAGCCACGATCTGTTTAGGGGTCGTAGTAATAGCGTTATATTTATCCTTTATAACTTTGGTAGATGATTTCAGCCATGTTAGCACGGCAACATCATTTTCCTTGCGAGGATCGCGAAAATGTACAATTTTTATCAAGGGGTGCGGATAGTAATAAGCTTTTATGTTGTAAATGTGCCAATACAATAGGTTATCTCTCCCACCTCCAAGGGTTTGAGCTATACAACCATATTTGTGGAATAATGTGAAGTCATAATATTATAATTATGAGGCAGGGTCCCGGGGACCGTCGCAGCTCATAAAGCGACGTCATTCGCTTTTGTTAGATCCTCGTATCATATTTCATGTTAGTGTCACCGTGTTTTATACTAATACCACATGAAATGCACACGTATAGCTGCAACTCCTTCTAAATTAACAATATTTATTATATTTTATTTGGAAGTATTTTTATCACTTTAATATGAAAAGCCAGCACCTACGTGAACAACAATCTTACAATTTAACGCTTTCTTTGTCTTTCAGCTCTTTCTCTTACAATTTATATAAAGTTCCAACGAACTAACTGCCCTAAAAGCTATAAATCAGAATGATACAATGCAGTATTTTGTGTACTTTTTTTTTTCATATAGTTATTGCAGCAGGGCGGTATCATTGTATTTATGTTTACAAATAGTTCATGCCGTTGTGTGGTGTTTGACCATCATAGCATTATGTTACTGTTTGTTCTAGATCTTTTGTTACCGCGAGGGTGACAGAGGCACCGTTCAGACAACAATTTGTCATAAAATAAAAAGATTTATTGCCAAGTCTCCTGTTTGTACAATGTGTACAGATACTGTTTTAACAACCGTTATTCTTCCCTTTTATAGCAACAAATAAAATGAGTATAAACGGAAAGTAATATTATACAAAAGATGAGAGCATTATTTTAGATACATATTACCTGCCCGTGTGTTATAAAAACGTATCTTTATGGCGTCATTATTCAAGATAAGAAATAAATACATTTTCGATTTGGTGATATAAAAGGGGAATGTCGATTGCAAATGATCCTTATTTTATTGTGATTAGTTTCAGTTATTAGATGTTTGCAAATAACTGAGTCATTTACGACAAGAATGACTTAGAAATTGATTTTGAGGGTGAAAGTGCGGAAAAGGATAGTTCAGTTCTGTATCTCCCTGACCATTATTCAGCGACAGATGGGCCGGTCGCAGCGCAAGGGTTGACCCGACATCTGTCATCCACTATCAATCACACACATTGTAAATATTGTTTGTTTGTACCGTTGACTTATTGTTTGCCGATACATCAGTGGAACTCACGCTGAGATGTGTCGTTACTTGACTTTTGTCAATAACTAATGTGGCCGCGGAAGGGATTTAATTAATTTTAATTATTTTCTCATAATACTGATGGATCATTTAAAATAGGCGTGACACCTTTTGCGATTTAAGTAAGATGACGAAACCCATTTTTTTTCGAGGACTTGCTGTAATCTGGATATATTTTAGATTAGATTCATTAATATGTATTACACTTGAAACGTTTATATCAAAAATTGTAGTTTGAAAATTTTAATAGCACACACACAATAAATGTATGTTAGTTTTTTTTTCTTTTATCAAAAAAATGTAGCTGGTATGAATTTTTTAATAGAGTACACACATTACTTACATGTAATTTGTATTTTTTTAAAATTTATTTAAGGCCCCTCTTCAACATCTAATTCGTCGTTCGTCATTAGCGACCATCGTTCTTTTGGTTATACAGGGAATTCAGACTGTAATGATAAATTTTTGCTGGTAACTCCGTCGTCGTCGGGATGCCACAATAAAATATGGTATGTCAATATTTTTAAAATTCATTAGTTTTTCTGTGGGAGGGCGTGACAGCTTTTCTGCGCGACAGATGTCACGGCATCCGCCCTCTTTGAGGAACCAGAAAAAAGGCCCGTCGAGGAGGCGTGGTAGCAATAAATTTTGTCAAAATATGCTCGACACAAACACTTCCCATAGTCGCCCTATTAGAATAACAGAACAAATCGGTTTAATTTGTTAACAGGCGTTCAAAATGGGTGTCACATGTCTAGCGAGGTATGCCAGGCTTTTTATTTTATTTAGTTTTGCCTTCACTAATTGCCGATGACAAAGTTTAATAGCTCGAGCACATGTTAATAGGTGTTTATGAATTTGTAAGGTAATTATGAGTTTTGACTTAATTTACCTACACCAAAAGCGATTAAGTTTTAAAGCTGGGTCGCGGGACTTTTTAAATTACCGTGACCCTGGAATGTAAAGGGCTATTGAAGGACACCGTGGATTTTAGTCAGTACAAGTCTAACAATCCCTCACGCTCTGCCCTGGGTGACAGGATTCATTTGATGATTGTAGCACGCTAAACAAAAGCATTAAAGTTGTAGGCGCAGATGGTTAAAGGAGCTCTATAAGATGAATTTTGCAGGTAAGACGTGGGCAAGTAAGTCACACAGGTATTTATCTACTTCTAAATGTACCTTTAACTCAATCATATTTTTACAGTACTCGTAATTAAATAATTTACGAAACCACAAATCATAAATACGACGGAGCAATAACGCTTTCCTTAGAAACAGTTACACACACAGTTACGTTTTTGCAAAATTTGTCAGTATCTTTTTCTAAACATCAATTATAATAAAAAAAACACATTAATTTATCGCGAGGGACGGCGATCAAAGCAGGCGACAACGGCCCCGGTGTTCGACTCATGTGCCAGGGGGTTGCAATTTTTTTGTCATATAGAAAAAATACTTTATAGTAACGCGGCAGGGTTGTACGGCAGCGGCAGACACTGTGGCACTGAGTTTTTGTCGTTTTTTTTTTTTTCTAGACAGATAAATAATGTCACCGTCTGTGATTTTATAACTTGTAAAACAAAACCGCTTTCATAGAAAAAGTGTGGATCAAACGATTTCTACAGTTTCACAGACTGATTTCGTCTAGTGTTTTTGTTTTTTTTTACTTATTTGATTTTAACCCATGACTTGAAGTGTTGTCCTATTGCAAACATTGAACTTGTAACACTTTATTATAACAATAAATTGCCCACTAAAATGAATAGGGAAATTTGAGTTTAAAGTCACAACCTTGTCCCGAAATCTCTACAAAGTTATAGTGGCTTCTTCTGGGTAAGCTCGCTCCATTGCAGGCTTTGTCTCATGCAGTCACAACATAGACTAGAGCCAAGGCAAACCCATTTCGTTCATCATCATACCTCAAATAATAAAAAAAACAATCAGTTAAGAATGTTTCAAAGCAATTTTAAGCCTTGCCTATTCTAAAAAAAGAATAGCTAAATTAACACAGATGACTAATAAATTCAGTCAAGTGAAACATTCTCATGTAATCTAAGCACGCTGGCCAGGATGCGCGTGCGTCGGTCAGATTTGGGTACATTTAGATAAAGTCAGTAATCTCAACCCGAGACGTGAACTAACACCACAAATATTTGTTCGGGCCCGTGGCCTCACACCTCATGGGCACACACCAACCTACTTGATGAAATATGCACAATTTACATACTCTGATAAAACTACATCTTATATTAGCTCTTTAATACATTTCAAATATTAAATTTAAATATTCCCAAAAACTCGTTTATTTTTGTACTAAAAAAGATGGTAAACCTACATCAAAATACATGTAACGTTCTTTGAACTATATTATATCCTTTATGAAAGTGAAACGTAAATTGAAAGTATCGTAAATTAATCAGCCTACTTGGAATATTAGTCCAAAATGATCGTAACATCTTACTCGGCGGCAACTTGTAATCCTTGACATCACAAAATGGTTGATTACGTGCGCGCCGAGCTTCCCAATTCTTTGTTTGGCAAACTTCCCAACACAAAGTTGCTTAATCGATGAAAAGAACGTTTGTTTTTCTTATTAAATATGTATAATCGACTATTTAAGCGATTGTTTTGCTTATTTAATGATTAAGGATTATCCTAATATCCTATAGTGTCGAGAAATTAATTGATAATTTTGTTTTGATTAACTTGAAATTGATGGGGCTATACTTTTCTTAACGAGACACTTATAGTTTTCATAATTCTAAAACGGACGCAATATGAGACCTAAAATATTTTATTTAGTTAACAAAACAAAAATATTTTGAAACATTTCACAATATCTATAAAACAGTAAACCTGCTCCAATAAACTAAGAAAATTGTTAGTCATCCTACACACAGGTATCTACATGAAAAAAGTAATGCGCTGAAATCCCGCGTAATTAATTTTCCATATTTTATTCCAAGGAAATAATGAGATCCGCCCCCGGTTTAGCACCGGATGAGGTGAAAAAAAGGTATCGACAGAATCAACGAACGAGGAGGCTTTAATAAGATTTCGCAAAACCTGATCAATTTAAAATTAAAGCCACGAAACGTGTTTTTCGCCTATTTTATAAAAATGTCGGGATATGGGAACAATCTTCGACGGATAAGCTTGGAGAAGCAATATCATACGCAGAACAGATGAGATTTTTTAACCAAATGCAAAAAACCGAGACACAATTTTTGCAAAGACTTTAGAATCCAATCAAGAAAGGTTGGAATCAGACAGGTGTTTGCACATGCCCGAGATATAAGACTGAGGGTACGTAATACAACGGACAAAATTGAATAATGTTAAAATTGATAAAGCAAATAAAGACAAAATGATGACAGCAATCGCCTAATGAAGTAACGCACAATAGAGCTTTAATAATATAATGCACACAGTAGCATTTTAATCCCCCATTTAAATTCAATGGCAAAAGCGGCAAGTGCAAGCCTAATCATCGCAATATAATGCTCCACCGACTGGGGAGGGTTGTTTTTTTGTGAGCAAGTGAGACAAAGCGTTTTGTTTTATTAAAAACGTTGTGTCGTGAAAGAGAGGGATGATGCCCGATTCATTCAAATTGACTTTAAATGATTGCCTCTGCTGCTCTTTTTGGCCGACGGTGATGGATTGCAAATCGTTGCGTTTCTGTCGTGCTCACGTGCAAAATGCAGAAATTTTATTGTTTTTGATAAGCTATTGCGTTGTAGTGAGAAAGTGCTAATTAGAAATAAAAGTTTATACAGATGACGCATTCTTTGACAAAATCTTTGTAACCAACTCTCGCATCTCTGGGTTTTATTTATGGTTTTATTTCTAAAGCAAAACAACGTATGTATTACTAACAATAATTGTTGCTCCAGTGAAAGTAGAAACAATTGTTTCACTTAAACACATTTTCAAAACAGATCCTCTTCTCTTTCAAAATGCATACATCTTCCTCGCAGTTTTAAAACTCCGGGCCCCTCGCGGCATGACTAATTGCGTAACTAAACATATAGGGGACACGTAATCCGATACTGATGTGTTTGTAAAAACTATCCGATTAGCCCCGGCACCCCAGCTCGTGTTGATTTGCTTGTGATTGTATTATACAAATTGTTTCCTTGTAATGTCTTCATTTATGAAACAGGTAGGTAAGTACTTATAATTGGATTACTTACGGTAAATTGCAAAATATAGCTGAAAAAATAAAATAAAAATTGGTCGTTTACAATTTACTTAGCGCCCAATTTCAAGCTCAAGAATCTAATTTTAATCTTCTTTACTTATAATAAAATCGTAGAGATGTCATTCCTGTACATTGAATATCTTTTTCTTTAAGTATTTTTTTCGAGATAAGGGATCGATTCTGATGCCAGATCAACTTTTATTTTTTTTCGAAATTTTTTATGTTTTTTTGATTTGATCTATCTCCGAAACTACTGTAAAGTTGTCGATCAAATTTGGGGTTTGAAGATTTTACTATGGAGCGTGGCATACCTACTGCCGCCATTTTGTTTTTTTTTCAAAATCGCGGCCAGCCATAAAACCTTTATAAATCGATAGCTGACATCAATAACAACAAAAAATATTACGACAACAACCCTCGTAAAGTGACCGGTTTCTGAGATATAGAGTGTTAAAGTTGACCACATTAATTCGGAATAACAAAAGCTTAATATTTTTTTCTTACCTTTATATGGTACACGGCATGAGCGAGACATCAAGAAACAATTCCTAACCCTCCCGCCGGGTTTCTAGACCATATAATATTCCGTAATACATATTAGAGACTATGATTAGAATGTTCATGTTAGGCAAATATCGGTTGTATTAACATTATGTTGGTTTATTGGTTGGTTGTGACTCATTCTCGTTTTAAATTCTTCTTATCCTAATAAAAATGTGTCTCACTTGCGCAAGAATGTTAAAAAAGTGGTTTTTGTTACCGATATTACAAATAAGAATTTTATGTTTGAAGTATTTAAAATATTTAATAAAAAAAAGACGCCTAAAATTGTTTGATAGGCCATAAAATGTTCTTAAAACGGATTTTTAATTATTCTATCCCTATTTGTGCCAGTATATTAGAAAGAAATACAGGTTTATGCAACCAATAGAAGACAATTTTCGCGAGTTGATGTCAGTTTATTACGTTATATGCTTAGAATTAGAAATTGTAGTAACCACAGAACCATCACACTATACAAATATATCACTGTATAAATGTAACGAGTACTGTCAGTTGTATTTAAGACTGAATGTGTAAACCTGTCTTATGTATTAATTACATTTACAGTTAAATCATATGAAGATAATACATTCAAACAAGTGCAGGTTGTTAAGTTCAAAAAGTAGATTATATCAGACGTATAATGTCTAAATAACATCCAGATAAAATGCAACATACATATTACGTTCAAAAAGTTATTATTTTAACATCCTGATACATTCGAACACATACACTAGCTTAGAATTGTGAATGTCACGTGATTAACTTTCACGGTTATTATCTCGGAAACTAGAAACTTTACGCGGGTTGTTTTCATAATATTTTTTGTTGGCATTAATGTCAGCTAACGATTTATAAAGGTTTCATAGCTGGCCGCGATTTTGAAAAAAAATCAAAATGGCGGCGGTAGGTATGCCACAAATCTTCAAAGCCCTTTCCTCAAATATTCCTAATAATATGCTTCTGTTATTAAGCTATGTATTATTACGCTATTTTTCCTGGGAGATAAGCAATTTGTAATTTTGTTGTTTTTAGATGTTTGTTGATAGTTGGAAGCTAAACCACTGGATATTAATTAGGAATTTTTCCCCAAATATTCCTTAAACTGCTCTTCTATTAATAGGATATGTATAATTACGCTATTCCCTTTGGGGGATTAGCAATTTTATAATATGTTGATTTTCTGACATTTGTATAAGAACCGCTATTTGAAAATCTCTGTCAGCGTACTAGCCAGTCTGGTTGGTATCCTGCTTGACTTTCGTGCAAGGGGTCTCTGGATCAAATCTCGCAGTTTTTTTTTCTCTTTTTGAGGTTTGTTTTATTTGTCCTGAGAGTTTTAAATAATTAAAATAAAAAACCGGCCAAGTGCGTGTCGGGCCACGCACAGTGTAGGGTTCCGTAGTTGCCCATCAAAATACTTAGGCAAACTGATGCGCTGAATTTAACGAAAAAGAAGAATTTTCAAAATCGGTCCAGGAGTTTTTGAGAAATCGGGGAAAATACATTAAAAAAAAGATTACGACGAATTTAGAATCTCCTCATTTTTTTGAATTTAGTCAAAAATAGTTGACGATAAAAACCTACCTATCCCCAAAAAACATACCTATAAAAGCTGTAAAAATAAAGTTGACAAACTTACATTTGCAGTTGTCTCCGATACATTTTGTTTAAGAAAATATGATATCAAGTACATTTTATAAGTTGGTCGACGATTACTCGTAAAGTTGTAAAGCCTACTTAGTCATGATAATTTTCTTTTAAACTTCGTTATAATATATACTACTATTGTGAATTTTTTCACACCCCAAACATAACCGTTTAGCTGGTAGAGGGGGGGGACACTCAAATCGAGCAAAATTTAGCACTTTAAAGCTTAATATTTCACAAACGAATTTTTTTATCAAAAAATTGTTAATGGAAACTACCATTATTTTTTAAAGGCCTATTTAATGATACCCCACAGTAAGGGGTACGCGAGAAAAAAAAAAATCCTCACTTTACGTGTAAGTACTGGAGGTACCCTAAAAAAAATTATTTTACTAGATTTTATTTTACCACTTTTTCGGCACAACAAATCTGTATATTTACACCAAATTACAGCTCTCTAGTACTGTGCGTCTCTGAGCTAAACTGCGGACAGACGGACGGACGGACGGACGGACATGGCGAAACTATAAGGGTTCCTTGTTGACTACGGAACCCTAAAAATGTGCATACATTAAACACATTCAATATTATTCGCGATTTTAAATAATTACTATTTTTTTTCAATACTTCTCTAGGATATAAATCTACACCGATTTAAATTGTAGGTAGTAAGTTGGATATTTTTTTTTAATTGTAATTGTTTCGAGGTCATCATCTGCCTAGCCTTTTCCCAACTATATTGGGGTCGGCTTCCAGTCAAACCAGATTTAGCTGGATATCAGTATTTTACATGGAGCGACTGCCTGTCGGACCTCCACAACCCAGTAACTAGGTAATACGATACCCCTTGGTGAGACTGGTTGTCAGACTTTAGAGCTTCTGACTAACAGTAACGACTGTCAAAGATCTACAAATGACAGCCGGGACCAACGGCTTTACGTGCTTTCCGAGGCACGGAGGAAACTCGCTATGATAGATGATCACCCATCCACAGCTACGTCAAGCGCGGCTTAACCTGGAAGATCGGCCTGTGCGGCTGTGATTATTTAGCCACGAGCTTATTAAAAGTAAGTGTTTCGAGGTATAGAATTTTAAAGATTAGAAAAAAATCAGGGTTTCTATAATTTGTGTTTATTTATGTTTTGAATTGGTGCTCAAACCAGTGCATAGATTCTGTTTTAAACGACGACAAGTTGTACTCATCGAGTCAGATAATTAGTTATTTTTTAGGTATCACGCGGTATGAAAGGGAGAAGAGCAATGCTATCGTACGTTCAATTTGCAGCGATACTGTAAATCGACCCAAAAATGATAGTCTAATGTTTAAAATAAACATGGTTCTTTGAAATTAATGTCGCTCAAATAAGGACGTTTCTTATGCAAACTATGTACCTAGATATAACATTATTGATCTAAACTAATCATAAAAATGCAAGTATGTTTGTTTTTTACCTTTTCACGCATTACTACCTACTGAATCGATCGTCCCAAAATTTAGCATATAAGTTATCAGGAGTATAGACACGGATATAAGGTATCTTTCATCCCGAATAACAGAAGAGAGCTGTTTCCGAGAAAACAATTACGTTCATACTCCAGATGACGCCACACGATTCGTATTGTTTCTCAAATTCTAAAATAACGCAAGAGAAGCCGCTGGCAAACACTAGTCGTTAATAAAATCGAACTTTCCGAACGAAAATATTTAGCACAATTTTTCGTACCAAAGAAGTTCACAATTATGGACCCTTGCAACTTTTTTGTTACTAACAAATAACAAAAAAAAATCAAATGATAATGTTACAAAAAAAGCAAATATACAACAACAGTACAAAAAAAACACGCATCGAGATGTGTAGCGTGACACGTAGGTACTGGCGTAGACAAAAGAGGCGAATTGCGTGTCACGCGGGCGGGAGGTGAATAATCCCTAATTTTGTATACAAAGTGCGCCCACATCGCGTCACGGTCCTCCTGCCCGATCGCCTGTGACGATCACCGCTTTTTATTCGCCGTCACTCCATAAATAAAGTCATCGGCGACTGTACCACGTGCGTTGAGGTCCTTTGTCGAGTATTGATGACAAAATTCATATAATTTTTATTGCTTTGTTGAATAAATAAAATTATGATGTAGAAGAGCCAAACTATAGTGTTTGTTATATTTATAAGTAGCTTTTGCCCGCGGCTTTGCTTGCATTCATTTAGAATTTGACAATCAATTTGATCGTACATGTAACGTCAACTTATGAAAGTTATCTGTTGTTTTCCTCGAGAACGGTTTGTTTTTCTGAATGAAAGTACCATAAGTTTGTTTCTAGATTATCAAAAAAAGTTCAACTACATGAAAAGGCAGCATACCAAAGCTCTCAACCACTCTAAAAAGCCATCGATTGCAGTCGCTGTCGCTGAAACCGGCTAGTTGAAACGCTAATTTCCTTTAATTACCTTTAGGATTGTTCACAAAACCCAATATTTTCTTACCTAAAATTAGTCATTTTCGAAACTTATCTAAGTTTCTGGAGGAAACTATGGCCAAAATGTTGAAAAAAGCGTAACAACGATGTACAATTTGTTTGCGGACTACCTTACACAATTAACCGCAATTTAAAATGCAAAAGCTGTTATTCCAGAACTTTAAATGTAGCATAATTTCAAATAGAGCGCCTACTTTAGGAATAAAATGCAAAAATATGCATTTATTTACCTCGCCAAAACTTTTATAGGTTCGTATCTGAGGACAGGAGAAGCTACATATCTTCATAAAAATAAAACGCGGCGAATGACTCGATCGTATGCGAGCACGCGTCGCGAAATGAAACGCGAGAACTCCCCTTTATTTTATTTACTGGCCGGATGGAGTTTAAAACGGGATTTATTCGCCAATATAAGAGATCCTCGTTGGTTCTCTTCTATATGGAAACGTATCGATGTGATTGGAAGATAGCAATTTATTTAAAATCTTACAAATAGGTATCTTTTTGTTTTTGCCGCATGGTGCTACGCCGTAGCATGTTGGCGTAGCGTTCTACGCTAGAAGAAAAATATACTTGCATAGAAAAACGCGTCCTTTTATACATTACAGTCGATTTACAACTACAAATTTTTAAGCTCCAAGGGGCTTAAAAAATCTTACTTGATAACAAACGCTCATCAGTAATTAGTACTTCAAAGTACTTCTATCACTATTCAAGCATTAAAAACAAAAGACAACTCACGTTTGAGCTTCTCCAGTGGTTCATGATGCAGTGGTGGCGCATGATGCAGAGGCGTATGCTGTGGCTCATGATGTAGAGGGGCCATGAGGCTGCTGATAGCCGAGCCCACGGAAGCGGCCACAGACTCGTGCAAGTGACCGCCTCCGTGGAGCTCCAGCTCGGATAGACAGAGCCCGTTCTCGCTTAGCGGCTCCATCCCGGCCGCTAGCGCCTCCTTGTACACCCTGAGGTGAATGATGATGCTTGTTCTGACGGTGGTTGAAAAAGGCGCGTGCGCAGTTGGCCGTGGAAGGGATCACGCGTGATTCCACATGTTTGTGACCACTGAAACAAGATATAAAGGGTTTATTAATGCTATTTTAAAACTTGAACATTAGAAATGGGTACATAGTACTAGTAATTGCTTGTAAATTAACGTTTTTTTTTTCAATAGCATAGGTATACAGGCTGATTAGGCTGAAACGACAAACGTTGTCATTCGTCCATACTTAAATTATTTATGTTTCACAAATATGTATATCATTTGAATTTCCTAAAATGAAATGCTATAGCCCTATACTATTGAAAAAAACTTGAGTTCTCAAGTCACGATTTTTATAAAAACATGTTTATACATATTAATTCTTTTGAAAAAAACTTGAGTTCTCAAGTCAAGATTTTTATAAAAACAGGTTTATACATATTAATTTAGAATATTATAAAGACTATGGCTCAAACATCACATCTGTATTTCCCAAAGGGCCAGACAAAGCTAGAAAATTGTTCATGTTCTTTGAGATTATTAACTACGTAAGTACATCAGAGTAATAAAATTGTAATATGATTGTTTATGGCTACTATTACCCCGATAGTAAAATGAAGATAAGATGATAAGTGTAGACAATTATGTGTGTACAAAATATGTAATGTAATGCGTGTTACCTTTATTAATCAGTGTTCAGAAATTCTTGAAAGTAAAACTAAACTTTGAAAAACGAGGGAATATCTAAATAACAAAACTTGAACGAAAACCAAACGATAAACTACAACAAAGTTAGTAAACACCCACCAATTTATTAGCGCCATTTATTTGTGTGAAGTTAACTACACGAACAAGCTCACAACAACTAGAAACTTCCTGGTCGAACAAAAGTTCCTAAAACACGAATAAATCATTTTTAGTAAAAATATCAGCTTGATTTAGAGCGGCACACGACGCTGTTTGAGCAGTAAAAAAAATAAGCACCATAAAAAACGACCCGATGGAGATATATCACTTTACAACTTTCATATTTCAAATAGCGTTGTCAGTGGCCGGGCATTGGTGTTTCAGTGAGCACATAAAACCAGCCGTTATGGCTAGGAAAGGTAAAAGTAGGAAAAAACGGCATACACAAATGATTTATAGCTTTAATTGCCTTTTTACGCGGTAGTGCCTATCTGCGGCCGACGGGAATTCAATATTCAGAAATAAGAGCAAAGAGTTGTGTCGAAGCGCCAATGCGAACGTTTTTTTTTTTTGCTTTATTCCCGCCAGACTTTAATGTCAGCTGTGGCTTTTTAATAATTTGAATTCGTACCTTTTTCATTTTACTGTCTCACTATAATACACACAACATGATTATGCTTAAATAATAAAAAGTTGATTTAACCAAAAAAATAATGGAAACATTAAAAATATATTAAAGTTCTTCCCTATTTTAAACAAATTACTGCTTTGAAATAATTTTGTTTTATTTTTTCCAATTTGTCAACCAATTCGAAATTTGAACCAAATGAGGTTACGATTATTCATAATAAAACTGTTTAGAAATAGGATGAAAGTTTGCTGTTTCTTCATATCATTTATACTTTAATCCAAAAAAGGTTGATCATAATGATATTTAGTCATAGTAAGTAGTTTCAAAATAGTAAACTGCAATTTAAAAAAGAAACGAAGAATGTTAAAGAAAGGAAACAACTCAACTGCAAAAATAAACCAGACATCTAAGTTTGCACAATCCAAGTTTATTTCTGAAAAAATCTAAAAATATCTTGAAAACAAACCAAAGTAAATATGACAGGCCGAGTAATCGTCGCTCACATAACGCGATTGTAATCTTGACTAGGCGGTGAGTAATTGGCCAAAGCTAAAGGCAGCAATCGAGCCGCTTGAGCCACTCTCATCCCTTTAAACCGATGTAAAGCCTTTTTTAAGCCCAAAGATTTAAGTTGGTGAAAGTGCTTCGCTCTATTAAAACGCCATTTGGTTCGAATTTTACTTGGAAGTCGGTACGGTTTGATGTGCTCAGTGCAAGAAGGTCGGATGTCCGTGAACTTTTCTCTCTGTGGCTGTACTTTAGAACGGTCGTAAATGCTTTCAAGTTGATATATTGAGTGTTTGATTGCCGGAGTGAGGAATTTGAAGTTCATGTTTAGTGTGTAAATTACATAATGTATAAAATAGTATCAATATACAAGTTAGTGTGCGAGTGTGACTAATATGAGTTTTATTTAAATTGCTTTAAAGAAGTTTTTTGAGGTATTATTTCAATACAAGTAAGAATTACTTTTCTCCTTTTTCTTTTGTAAAAACAATAATTCTATGCATTTTTTCAGCATTTAGTAACATGCAAAATTGTTTTGAACTTGCAGAGAGGTCATAAATTTCAACATCAGACCACTTAAAACAATCATTGTCAATCTTATCAGACAGTTGAAATTTTAAAATGTGCCGACAATACAAGCATTGAGAAGAAAATCAAATCATATCAGAATTACAAGCACGATAGAGATCGGACAGATAGTTTGACTACTATATCGTTCATTACAAGAGGTTACAAGACTTATCTTGACTGGTTTTACTTATCACTGACAGAGCTAATCTAGGCATATTTCTTTGTTATTTTTTTAATCAGATAAGTATTTTCAAATTGATTGCTAAAATACAACTTTGATAAAACAGATATCCTAAAACGAAAAAACAATTTTTTCACATTTGATTTAGTAATAGAATGTGAAAACATATGAATTTTAATAATGAAGCGATAAAGGACCAGCATCTGATACCTACATGCAGAAATTGAGAGAAGAATATTATTTACTAAAAGTACTAGGTATTTACTAAAAAGTTTTCACTCAATTAATTCTCAAACATACTGACCGGTTTTCATCAAAAACTTTTACTAAAAGCCATGAAATCAAGAAAAAGGGAATCAATAAAAAAACTTAAATGGCATCTTCGAAGTTTTCGCAACAAATGGCCAGTGTTTATAATTAGATATTGCTCAAAAGAGGTGAAATGCAACCTCTTTGTGTGAAACGTGTAAGTAAAACGTTAAGATCTTTTGGCGGTTTGATGACATTTTCAGTAGCAGATAAACTCATGGTAAATGTGAAATGACGTGCGATTGGAGAGGCTTATAACTAGTTATTTACTGCTATAGGCTAATGATGATTATGACGAGGCTCATAGTAAACATTTGTGAAATTGTTTGTGGTGTTTATAATTTTTTAATTATTTAAAATATTTAATAATATTTTAAATAATAAAAAAAAAAATTAAGCTAATTTATCTCTACTTGGACTAAATTTATAGTATGATGCCCCGAACAATAATTCCTTCAGAATATTGTTCTGCATCGTTTAGTTAGTCCATAAACAGACTGATGGCCACTAAAAAACTAAATGCACCCGTCCGTCTTCATACATTTTTGGTAATTGTTTTCTGAAATTAAACCCTGAAATCATGGTTTAAAGTAAGTCTCAAAAATGCGCCAGGCTTTCAACTTTTATAATCCAATAATCACTGAAATCATCTTTAAGGAAAATAAAGTGGTAAAAAATAGTCATGACAATATATGGCTTCGCTGATTTAGTTCTAACCTGTTCTTTTAGTTGTCCTTTGAGTTTGAGTGCCCTAATTCTCTTTCGAGGTCGCATTGCGACTCCGGCAGGCATTTGAGTCTATCGGGAGTCATAAGTTCGCTTACAGCTCCTTGAGAGGCATGCGACTCGTGTCTTGTCCTTGATCGGATGGTGAGCCTCGTTTCCCTGAGCATGTCTAATTTTTTCTTTTGGACGACAATGTTCCTGGACTCCTATAATTTTACTAACAAAACTTTCACTCAAAATATAACCAGAACTATGGATGAGTTTTATGAAAGAAGTCTGCATTCAATTTGTTCCGTAAAATACTGGTCAGTTTTCGCTAAAAACTGTCAACGGCAGCCATTTGATAATTAAAAAGAATAGAAAAAAATGCTTAAATGGCATCTTTGTTTTTTTGACGACTGATGGCCAGTGATAATGTGTTAACTGTTGACGTTGAATGCAACCTCTTTGTGTGTACATTTTAAAAGAAGATAGGTTTGCTCAAAGCTGTAAGCACTAATTTATTTGTAACAAAGACCGCGTTGCTTTTTTCTCAACATTTAAAAATGAGGTTGCTTTCGAGAAATTAATACTCGTATATATGCAGAGGTTCTTTTACTGCTTCAAATAAATATAATGATCAGAAAATAAGCCAGGCTATTTTTAAAAAATATCTATTTTCAGTTAAGCCTACTCCATATCAGTGGTTACTAAAATACATCTCTTCTAAGTAAATCCTAATAATAATGCATGTAAAACACATGTAACATGGCGATAGCACTCAGGTAAATATTTGAATATATTTGTGTGATAACATAGGATAACATGATGTTGTGGTATTGTCAATGAGCAGATACCATCTCGACGTGAGGAACATTTCGATTTGTTTATCTACTGTTATACGTGAGAGTATTTTTAGATTGTTTTGTTTAAATACTTACATGTTACAATTTTTTTAGAACTAATTAGTAAAAAAAATTGTTGCAATTTCTGTTGTTATTTCAGACATTTTGGAATAATTTGTTGGTACTTTGTCAAGTTTTAGTAAGTTTTTTATACCAAGTTTTAAGACCTATTATAAGTTTTTAAGGACTATTACTGGACAATTAATTCAGTTGATCAAAAAATACCGTAATGGTAGTCAAACTTGCATGTGAGTTCTGGCATGTTTAAATGGGGCTGTGGGATGATATTAAAGTTTTGATTGCTTATTATTATATCTAGGTTTTTTTACCTGTCGCAACTTCAATAACAGTGTCAATGAGAATTGAATAGATTTTTGTAACTTTTTAGTGAACGACAGAACTTCCAAACAGCATAATTATTCACCTGGTATCAATAAGTTTCATTGGGAAAAAAGAAAATTATGCCCGGAAGGTTAAAATAATTAAGTGTGAAAAAACACCTTTTGACTTACCAACCAAAACTTCATATAAAGGACACTAGAACAGCTTAACATTTCACATATTTATTGCTTTCTAAAAAAACCATCACACTAAACTTTACCAGTTTTCAACACCGAATATTCACTGCAATCAATACAATATCACACTGCGTTCATGTAAATTCGGGTGTGTGTTCGAAATTTGATATTATAAATGTTTCATTGATAAATAAGATAATATGTTGTTATGTTGCCTCTCTTTCTAGCATATGCGAAATTTAAAGCATTTATTCCTCTGTCTCTTCTTAGTCGACTGAATATATTTAGGTCATAAATTAGTGATTCCTAAGTGTTACTAAACTAAAAAGCATAGTGTTTTATAAAACAGACATCGATTCAACAATGCTTTACCACATTTGAATTTAATTTATTATACTCTATGGTTGATTTATAGAGACTTCTAACAGAAACCTTATTTAATTAGGTTACCATGTTCTGTTAGTATTCATTTAATAACTTTCATTTCCGACAATAAATAGGAAGAAGTTCTATAATTTTACTTATCTCAATTGTTGCAAAACTGTGTACTTTCACAAAATATTTCTGATTTATTTTGGGCGTATCCACGAGTGCAGAAGTTAAGGTATGAACCGACGTCACGTCAATTTATCTAGTTGTTATCAATTTAACACACAGATAAAATTATCATTCTGCTGATATGGGAGCGTGGCGCGCCAACACCTAACATTTTGATGTTACGGCTATTTCTGGTGTTCTGTGCTTATGGTTTTTGAATGTAGGAAAAATAAAACAGATTGTTAACATGAATTGAACAATAATTCTAGAATCTCAAATGTATTTATGAATATAATTTAGCTAAATGTGTAACTTCAATAATGAAATTGAAGTAACACTTCAATTTATTTTTGTGCAAGAATATTTAAGGTATCAATTGTGGCTTAATGTAAATATAAATAATAATATGGTTAATATTGATGGAGGTATAAACATATAACTGGATAATTACTGAAAATGATCTCATATACTTTTATGGCAGTCTCAACTCTAGTGACTGTAGTCTGAGAAAACCTTAAATGTCAAGCTTTTATAAACACTGTGATAATACTTTCTGCCGTACTCGTAATTTACAGTTAGAAGATATATTTGTCGTTAGTATAACTGTGTTGGTAACAAGTTCCTGACATTATTTTGATTTAAAAAAATACGTCTGTTTGTATAAAGATATCTACTAAACGTGATTCACTAATTTATTTTCAACTCAGTAGGATGAATCCAACTATTGTCTATATGTGATAGCAGAAAGAAGAAATCTTTATTGATTTCTATCATCACTCATCACACAATATTATCAAAATAACAGTATTTCTAAAAGAGTATTTCAGTTTGATCAATATTGATAAAATATTTATCGAGACTGTAGAACTTTGAGCGTCGGAAAAATTTAACGTTTCATTCGCAAGTATTAAGGCGGGTCTTTAGGTAATTAATTAGTTACTATCTTTAATGTTTTTTTTGTTAAAATCCGTATCACATAGTTGATTGCCTTAAGACATCCGGTAAAAATACTTATGTACGAAACGAAAATACATTCCATGTTTTATAATTAGATCTTCAGTTGTTACAACAATGATTAAATACCTATCCTAATCATGACTGTTTAATCCTAAGTCATTACTATTTTGTTCTTTGTTTGGCAAATATATTTCAACATATCCAGTAGATAATATAATTATGTCAAAGTAAAACTATGAAATTAAACTAAAAACTTTTTTTATAGTGTCTGTTCAATAATATTTTATTCTAGGCCTATTAGTGAGCATTTAGACCGCAGAGTTTACTTAAACATGAAGCTAAGGTGACTCTTTATCACACAAAAAACATGTCAGTTGGAGTAAAAAAACTACTTTTTTATTTTTTTATCTTTACTGCACTCATCTTTAATAGAAGGCAAAGACTCTAACGTGAGAACGAAGCAAAGTTATGAGCGTTTGTTGGCAAAACGGAACAAAGTTATTAGTTAGTAAGCAATTCTGAACTTCACAGACATGTGCAGATTTTCATGATCCTATACACATTATGTGCACTCTTGCCACCTTGCCAGGCCATCTTATATATTATTTTTTATATAACACATTATTAATTAATTTTTTAGCTTGTGTTGTTAACTTTTACTGTGAATTCCGAGGTTTCTCACAAGAAACCTCAGTATTCACAGTAAAATCACTCACCACTGAAAGACTACATCTGCCTATGTCAGACATTCAGTTGTGAATTTTCAATATGTTATGTAATATGATATGTGTATTAAATGAAAAATTAAAAATGACTTGGTGGACATCCGATAAATAAAATAAATTAATGCTTTTTTTCTGTACATTCTTTACGTACGGTGCGACGGAGTAAACAGGAAGGATTTCCCCGATTCTTTATCATTCAGAAGAAACTATTAAGACATGGTTTCTTTTTTTAAATTAAGTCACCTTTTTTGAAGGTCCTAACAACTCAGATGCGACATGAAACCCTTTATATGTGTTCTTGGATCTTTGTCTGAATATATTGTTAGCAAGATTTTACTAAGTTCTAGTAGATTAACATCAGATTTTTTTTTTGTATGTAAGTACTTTTGCATAAAGAAACTAAATAGTAAAACTAAATGAAGCTCTAGTGTGCTAAGTTGGTCCTTGGTCCTACAATCATAAATAAAAAAGAACAAATTAAGTGTGGGTCAATATTAGTGAATTTGCCTGTTGGTCTAGTGGTTAGTGACGCTGACTGCTATGCCGGAGGTCGTGGGTTCGATTCCCATCCAGGATAAATGTTTGTGTGATGAGCACGATCATTTGTTCTGTGTCTGGGTGTAATTTATCTATAATATGTATGTATTTAGAAATATTTAAGTATGTTTACCAGTTGTCTAGTACCCATAACACAAGCTCTGCTTAGCTTGGGACTAGATGGCGTTGAGTGATAGTTGAGTGATAGTTGTGGAATATTATTATTATTAAATTTACAAAACTACAATTTTTTTACCTAATTTTGGTGAAAAATTTTGTTTCTGTTTTTTTTTAACATACGTAAATTTTGATAAGTAAGAAAAATATTTCTAGGTACATAAAATGTTACAGAAATTAATTTATTCCTGAATGTTTCTTACATTTATTGACACCTGACCACCAAAATTTATTTTTGACACAAAAATTAGAACTTATTTATTATACACGCTGTTTTTTTGCATTTTCGTCAAACTTCAGGTGGTTGTCACAAAAGTCATAAATAATCAATTGAAAGTACAGTACCGGGCAAAACTAATAAGGGCTGCTTTTTTTTTGTTGTTGAAATTTTACAGTATTTCAGAATTAAACCCTTAATTCAATACAAATGAAAGAGAATCACCCGACTACGCAGTCCACGCGTACGCACACAGCGATGAGCAGCTGGTGTGCGTGAATTGAATCTACTACTCTTGTAGAAACTAGTTCACACTTACGGAATTCAGTAAAAAGGAAAAATAAAATAAAAAAATACCTACCTATTTTATTGTTGATTTGGGTCGAGAATCATGAGTATAATCACGTCCTTGAATTTGACTAGGTTGCAGATCAGCACATTGTATATTTATTTTACTTCTCTAAATTATGAATAATAATAAGAACTTATATTTACTGAATATAAAAATTTTAATAAAAAAATTACAAAAAATAAGATCAATAAAAGAAAATAATAATCACCAAATACTTTTCTGTCTTTATTACGAACTTTTTTTGTCTTTATTTTGTTAATTCTACAGATTTGAATTTATTAATACTTTTTTCACCTCTTTTATCATTAATTCATTTTATCATCATCATCATCATTGACGATCATTAACGATGTTTTGTGTGGAAAAGTTGACTTAAACTTTTCCACTTAATTATGTATGGAAAAATACCACAGTAATCACCAAAATTGTACCATCAAAATTAGAAACATGGTTAATATCTTTAAATATTTTTTAAAAACCTTAAATTAATCGATTTTATAAAGAATGTTTAATGACTTTTCTGAAAAAATGTTTTTAGAAGGAAACTCATTATACCGGCATCGTTATATTTCAATTGATATTGGTGCCTTCTCGTTGAAGAATATTGAGTATCAATTTCATTGTATTATTTTCAACTAATATTTCATTAGGTTTTTAACTTTAGAAAATTAACAGGCTAATTACTTAAGTATAAAAGATTGGTGCCTGTTAAAGTGGTGTGGTGTGTGATATACATTATTACAATATCGAATTTAAAAGAGAAAAAACAATACAAAACTATTGTGTTACCTACAGATCTTTATCATTGTTAAAAATAATATTTATCAGTAGTTAATGAGTATGCAGCATAAAACAAAAAAAAATCTTTAATAAAACAAATTTTATGTAGAGTATTTTTAAGAATATTTTCAGGAGTCCTTTAAAATAAAATTTCCTTATATATGGAGGGTACTTTTGCAGCTTTAGTAATTACTTAATTGCTATATTTTTTTTTTTTAACAATCAAATAGAAATAAATCCATATCGTTTTCTTGATATTTTACTTCTGTTTATATATGTATATTTTATATCCAAACCAGAATAGTTTATTACCCTTGTGAAAAGTAACGTAAAATAATTCATTGCCATTGCAATATAACGCCAATTTCATCTACAATTGTAATGTATTTTTACTTTATTTATGAATAAAGTAAAGAAGACATTAACAAGTCTGATGATAAATTCTGGAGTCAAGTTTTGTAACTTGACTCGACAAAACAGGCCTCTGTCAAGTAATGCAAAGCAAAGTACCTAAGTAAAGTAATTTAATAATTAATATAATATTCCCAGTGCAAATATTATCAACTCTACCTGGTTAAACAATAGTAAGCATCAGCTTTACTAAGCAAGCAGCTAGGTTACCTGTTTGTCATAGATATACTTTCTACTACACACATAATAATAGCTAATTAAGTGGGATTACATGGTCACTTAAATATACGCGGCTGTCTTATAAGAATCTTAGTAACACGCCGCACTCAGCTCTACTTGCCAGTAAGGTACACTGCACAACGATTTTGTTTTTATTTTTTATACTGTTCGTAATTCAGTGAAGATTTAGTAACAGTGCTGACCTCCAGAATATATTTTCAGACAGGAACTTTACAACACACCTGTCATTAATAAAGCCAAACAAGTGGAACATGTGACAGTGGACATTATACTCACAGTTAAAATGTCAGTAAGTCGCGGACAGGTGATGCTGGTGAGTTCGATGATTCCTCGAACCGCTGGTTTTCACAGTTTGTGTACACGAAATCCGATGATATCCGTCATAATCTGGTACAAGCCGCGGGATTACGCGTCCACGCGCCGGCCGTCACCCACTAACGTAAACACCAGAGAACAAACCAAATACGAATCCGATACCGATAAATCAAAGCGCACGATCGCGGCGACGTCGCTTATCCGCTAAATCCTGTCGGGATCGCGTAAAAAATACTAGTATTAAAAACAGTCTTAAGTGGGCTTACGTACGCGGCGCGTTGCGGCCCGCGCTGGCTCTAATCTCGGCCACTTCCCGGACCAATTTGAACCTAACTCCACCACTCTATACATCATCCGGAGCACGCCCGCCCACCGCGCCGGTCCAACAACCGCGTGCGCTCATACCGACGTCTCTTTCACTCGCATCGCTTCCCCCAATTACTCTCTCTCTCACCCTGAAATCTCGCCACACTGAAAATTCAGTGCGTGCTGCGGCGGGCAGCGGGGCGGGGGGACGCAGTCAGCTGGCCGAACTTGTGCGAATAAAATCGACTTTTTATCGCCTCGATGACGCTTCGTGACGTCACTGTTTACTTCTGCCGTGAAGTGTGGACACTGGATCTTTGACGGACTACTGTGACGCCACCACATTCAGATTTATAGCGCTTAAAAAATCTTCCGTTATTCAGGGTAAGAATTTTAGCTAGATAGGTTAGTTGTTTAAATATCAGACATACCTACCTATGCTGACTTATTACTATTAATTAATATTTAAATAATAATAAAATTCGGCTTTCCTGTACGAGGGGTTTGTAAATCAGACGACATCATCTGCTTTAATAAATTTTGTTGTAAAAACTCATTTAAATGGGTGCAATATGTTTTCCTTATAGCGTAAAATAATTGCAGTTTAAATCGCGTGGCGTGCACCGGAGTCGGGCGCAATAAATCGCTGCTCGCTCCGGTTCGCAACGTAAACAGATCGGGCGCATTAACCGCGCGTCGGCGTACATAAAGAGAGCGGTATAAATATAAAGTTCCCACTCGCCGCCGCGCAAACTTAGCTAAACAACGCCATAATTGCCTTCATTACTTAAATTACTGAAATTATTTATTCAAAAAGCTGGCAACATTTAGCCAGTGACGGCTCCGCCTTTAATACAGCACTGGGCCAATGGGCAGTAGCGAGAGCGCGGGGGGCGGAGCTTCCGCCAATATGGCGGCAACCTTCCCGTAGCGCTCGCTCCTGTACGCTCGCCGCACGCCGCCAGTGCATGCTGTTTCAGTCTGTTTTCACGCGTCGACTTTCACGCGTTTTCGAGTGGTTAATTAGTTTGGCATTGTTAATGAGTGCGACTGTAGCAGGCAGCGGTGCGGAGTGGCCGCTACGCAGCCTCTACGCGGTGCCTACGCGCTACGAGCGGCGCTACGGCTCCCGAGCCGAGCCGTCGCTCGCCTCTGTGCCGACGGCAAAAGACCGTCGGACGGATGAATGTTCTATGTCTTATAAAAATAAGAAATCTATCTAGAAAACAACTTAATTAAAAACAAATGATCAAAATATCATGAGAATTTAAAAAAAAACGATTTTACTGTATACATGTATGACACATTTCCCTCATTTTGTTTCAGCGTTTGATTGCTCCTCCTTTTTATTTAAATATCATGTTCATGTAACCAATGTTTTCATATATGTGATTGTGTAGTAAATAAATTTTGTTATAAAGCTAGACAAGTAAAATTAAACATGATTTTTTCGTTCCGCAAGGAAATTGCGTGTGACATCTACCTACATATTTTTAAATCTGCATCTTTCAAAATTTTAAGAGTTTATAGACACAAAAATCTTAAGTTACATAGGTACCTATTATTCATTAAATTATTAAGTTAACACTAGATAATTTAGAGTTGTAAACGTTTAACGATGTTAATTTATTAATTAAATTGTTTTGTTGATAATTTACAGGTTGACCCCAGCACTAAGTACCCATAAATCTTACAATAGCCAAAAATAATATTTTTGAAATACTTACCTACCTCAAAAAAATATAGTATTTTAACTGACCCATAGGTAAACCATTTAGGAGTGATCCTAATACAACAGTACCCTTAGCACGAATTTTCACTCTTTAATTTACAGTATTTACAGCGTTTCTTGTATGAAAAAATGGAACAGCGCCTCTGGTGCGCGTAGACGGAACTAATTTATTCCTTGAAAAATGTCAACTTGAAATTGTCTATGTTCCAGTTTACTTTACGTCTCAAATACTGAAAATTCGTTCTAAGGGTACAGGTTTATATTTTTGTCTAAAACAGTTACTACGTACTAATTAACGGCATAAAAATACAGAGGAAACAATACGTCGTAGTGTTAAAATTAAAACTTGTATGATGTAGGAACATGACAAAGAGCATTTCCATTCTAATTCTTTACAGTAATTGAAGAAATGCCAACCTGAGGGAGGAATCTCCCGTTGGCATTTCTTTCATCATCATTTATAATCTGCTTAGTCTTTTTCCCAACTGACTCAGTGTATCCAGATGCAGATAGCATTATTTTGCATGGAGCGACTGCCTATTTGACCTCCATAACCCAGTAACTGGGTAATACTCGTACAATACCCCTGGGTAAGACTGGTTGTCAGACTTTAGAGCTTCGGATAAACAATAACGACTGTCAAAGATCAAAAATTGACAGCCAGGTCCAAAGTAACTTGACGAACAATAGATATATTTCAAATATTTCAATGAGCGGGGGGTCTTCATAAAAAAGATTGGTAACATAAGCCACATGCGAGCACACGAACGACAACAATAACGGAGCTGAAGCAATCGCCTTGAAATCGGTTGAATCACATAATTATCATCATCATCATATTATTATTTTTAAATCTTATCTATTACTTTCTGTCCGTATTATGATGATCTCAACTGATACCCTTGCCTTCAAAGTTAGGTCGGTATTAGACAAAAGTCAAGTGTTAGTATTAGATAGATTTGAAACTGATTTATTATTTATAAGTATGTATATTGATACGATCAAACCTTGTTCAATAGATATTAATAAAATCAGCTTAGATAAATGGGTAGTCAGTTTGTCTAAAAATAATTTGAAAAAAGTCAAGCAAATTAATAAAAAGGTTATTGTGTAAGAGCCTCGAAGAACATCTCTCGAAAAAGCTTTTCCTAATAGGCATCTAGATCAAAGCCCAAATTCAGGATGCATCAGTACTCCTTGATATAGTTCGCATTGTGAGAAGAAAGGTTGGAGCCCTAACCAGCGGTAGCTTCGACCCTGCTCTCGACACAGCTGGACCACTATTTTATTCTTTTATTTTTTAATTTTAATAATGGTAAGTAATTTAAAAAAAATGTTAAACATTAGTAGACAAACCAGTAAACGTTCTTAATATCTTTTTTATGTTTTCAACTTCAATAAACATATGGACGATTAATGGTAGCCACCATCCTGCCTATCGTATGACGCTTGCAATTGTTTCAAATTGGCAGTTGGTCCATTTACACCGTACGGTGTAAATGGATCAACTGCAGTATCGTACGATAGGCAGTATGGTGTACACCATACTGCCTATCGTACGATCGATTTGACACAACTTCAAATCTGCAGCAGCGATGCCAACTTAGCAACTTTATAGCTAGATCTAGCTATTATTCGGTGACCGATAGCTACAAATTTATAAAATTGTAGCTGTCGTCACCAAATAATAGCCAAATGCATCACTGATGCCGATTTGACGTTGTGTCAAATCGATTTGATGACCTATCAAATTGGCATGTCATGCCATTAAATTACAACAAAACAATTGCAAGCGTCAAATCGATCGTCGATAGGCAGGATGGTGTATGGCTACTATAAGACATACAAAGAATGGAAACAACTTCACATCGGAATGCGACATACTTTCTTGTACAATATGAGAATTGATCAAGCTGCACAACGATATCAAACCCGAATTTGTATAAAACCACGGCATAACCAAAGCAAACATCGTCTGGTCTCATGCCCGTTCCATTTCATTTTTCAGCAAAACCTGAACTCTTGATGAACCGACAGATAAAATAAATAATGACAAAAAACGACCAAGCCTTACCTCAACTTTAGATGGCTTTTGATTATTCTGTTCCACTTCGTTTTACTCACTTCCGTTATATTACGCAAAATCGAACTTACAGAAGCGATAGGAAAAATGTCACATATTGAAAAATACAATTGAAAATGTAACACCTACCTCCACCACCACCTACCACCTAACTACTAACCATTGTAACAATCACAAACGTTTTAAAATTAAAAAACCGGCCAAGTGCGTGTCGGGCCACGCACAGTGTAGGGTTCCGTAGTTGCCCATCAAAATACTTATGCGAACTAACTAAACTGATTCGCTGAATTTACGCCGCATTTTAAAAAGTAAGAATTTTGAAAGAGAAGTCGGTCCAGGAGTCTTTGACGAAATCGGGGAAAATAAATAAAAAGGTATTACTAATGCGAATTTAGAACGTCTCCTCCTTTTTTGAAGATCGCCCGGAGGACACGGTGGAGCATACGGTGCAGGACCCAGCTTGGGCAGTGACGACGTAAAAACCTACGCGCCCGGCATTATTTCGGCCATGCTGCGGGGCGAGACGGAGTGGGAAGCGGTCGCCTAATAAAAGCAGTAATGCTCGCGAAGGAGGAGGCGCGCCGCGACAAGAGAGGACATTTGCAGTCCTCTCCGCCCCAACCGCGGTGTAGGACGCCCACGGCGACGGACGTCGCGCGACGATTTTATAACCGTAGGCGCGGGCTATTACTCGTAAAGGGCAACTCGCTGCCCGACCAAGGACCTACTTAGGTCGACGATTTTCCCACGCGCGCCTCAAAGAGCTTCAGTTATAATGTACTACTCAGAGGGCCAAAGCCTGCCGGGGTCGCGGGATTATTCCCTACCGTAACCCCGGAACGTAACAGGCTATGAGGACACCGTGGATTTTAGTCAGTAGAAGTCTGACAGTCCCTCCCGCCCTGCGAGGTTGGAAATTTGATGATTTTACCACGCTAAAAAAAAAAAAAAAAAAAAAAAATTTCCGTCCGTCCGTCTGTCCGCAAATTTAGCTCAAGACGCACAGTACTAGAGAGCTGTATTTTGTAAATATACGATTTGTTGTGCCAAAAAAGTGGTACGAGAAAAAAAAATATTTTTTTTTAAGTACAGGGGTACCTCCTGTACTTACACGTAAAGTGAGGATTTTTTTTTTCTCACGTTCTTTGTGGGGTATCAAAATAGGTCTTTATATTTGGGAGTTTCCAAACAATTTTTTGATAAAAAAATTAGTTTGTGAAATAGTACTTTAAAGCTAAATTATGCTCGACTCGAGGTCCCCCCCCCGGACCAGCTAACGGTTGTGTTTCGGGGGACATGTGAAAAAAGGGTTCACAATTAGTATATATAACGAATTTTAAAAAAATTATCATGACTAAGTAGGCTTTAAACTTTACGAGTAATAGTCGAAATTTATAAAATGTACTTGAAAAACATTTTTCTAAACAAAATGTATCGGAGACATGCTCTAACTGCAAATTATTTGTCAACTATTTTTACAGCTTAATAATAGGTATGTTTTTACGGAATGTTTTTTGGGGATAGGTAGGTTTTTATCGTCAAATTTTTAACTAACTTAAAAAAGGAGGAGGTTCTAAATTCGTCGTAATGACTTTTAGTGCTTATTTATGTAATAAAAAGCTTTTCTCCATTGCATTTTTAAAGACTCCATGGAATTTTGAAAATTCATTAATAATATTTTTAAATTGCGATTTATTAGCCTTTTTGATGCAATCAACATACGTGAACCCTACAGCTTGTTTATGTATGTACAAATCGATTGCCCGATGATTTCAGTCCATTACACCCTGTATACCGTTTTTGTTCGATGCAGTATACTTGCAGTGTGGTCATAAAATTTCATCGGCAGTTTTTTATGTTGTGAGCTATTTTTATTGATACCGGCATTTACTTGGATGACAGTTACTTCGATGTTTGTACACGTCCTTAATCGAGAGGCACAGATGTGTCGCCAGAAATAGACTCCTATATTTAAAACAACGATAAAACGAGCAGTAATCAAAAACACAGCTTAAATAACACTTACATATGTATGACATGAAATGAATAACAACAGCAATAAAGTTATGACTTTACACTAATATTCTCGTATGTTGGAACGCAAGGAACTTCATAATTAAATGATGTCGTTGAAAATATTGCTTTTATCGATTTGACCGCTTATTGTATCGCTCTATAAGTGTATACACTGTGTATACAATATTATGTCTCCTTTTTGTAGGTTTAATTAGTGCCCTCATTAAAATAAGATTATTCTTTCTATGATGTTAATTATTTTACACCTTGTCAATCCAGCTGCATAGTATCTTGAAGAGTTATTAAGGCAGATTCCACTGCGATTTGCTCCTTGTCACTAGACGCCTTAGTCCAAAAGAGGAATAATGAAATTTTTCAAGAGACCATTGAGCTGAATTAACTGGTGATTAACTACGAGCGAATTATATATATTATAGCAGGCATAGAGAAGCTTACTTTCAGCAAGTGTACTATACCTATCTGCCGACAGACTCATGAAAATGATGTCTAACGATTTTTCATGAAACCCCAATCGACGAGGGAAACAGAAGGGCAGAGCTAGAACTTCGTTAACATATGCTGTGCATCCAAGATCTGCATTCATAACAACATCGCCAATATGATCGAAAATATAATACAATCTCCATTCCCCTTGACAAATGAAATTGATAGTGTTTACATCCCCTTTTGTGAATCCGAAGGTCGTGGGTTCGAATCCTGCCCGAGGATCGAATTTTTCCTTTCCTAAGAAAATCATTAAACTGGGATTTATATTCTAAACTTATGACATTTCTAGATTTTCTACAAATAAACAGATTTTTATTGACATTCAAAAGGAACCCTATATGAATATTCCTAGTTATAAATTTTCGTTGATTGGAACACTATTATGAAGTAGTTAAGATTTGTTTTGTTTTTGTATAATTAAATTTTTAAAGAAATAATTAGGGGAGAACTCAGAGTAAAGAATCCTACTAATATTATAAATGTGAAAGTTTGTAAGGATGTATGTATATGTATGAGTAAGTATGTAGGTATGTTTGTTACTTTCACGCAAAAACCACTAAACGGATTTGGATAAAATTTTGTACACTTATAGTTTATAACCTGGATTAACACATAGGATAGTTTTATCCCGATATTATGTTCCCGTAGGATAATTTTCGAGTTGTAGCGGCTGAAGCCGCTGCGGCAACTGCTAGTTTATAATAAAACTGAAATGTTTCAGAAACATACTGTCGCTAAAATATTTGTCCTCACATCAACTCCACAGCGTGACGTAAGGATGAGCAACACAAGTACATAAGTACATACGGCTGCAGCGGGTGAAGATTACCTCCAGATTAGACGTAAGACCATAATCCTGCGCCTGCCATCACCGCGTGAACTTGACCGAGACGTGCACATGCTACTTTTGCTTGTACGTAGGTATGGGTAATATGAACAAGTATGACGATTGAAGAACGACGAGAAAAGAAAATAAAACGGAAAATGAATACTGTTACTTGAACAGGATTTTGTCACGTCTTTGAAAGATGTTTTGAGTAGACGGATGCTTAAAAATTCACAGAGTTTAAAAAAAAAAACTGGTTATTACTTAAGTGGTGAACTTACAGAAGTAACCATAATTTTTCGTATAAAAATAAAATCAAGTAAAGTTTCGTAAACAAATCTTTTGAAGTTAATAGGCAACAAAAGATTATTCATTGTATCTAATATCTATGGAGTCCGAGATAGTAACTAAAAAGAGGAATCTAACTTTCTAAAAGACATTGTTGAATATATGCTTTTGGTTAAACATAGCATTTTTAAATTACGGTCTGCAAAAATATTGCAAAGTTATCAATATGACATTACCCTAGCCTAGTTCTGCACCATTTCGCCTGAGATCACCGCAGCAACGAAATAGGTTAAAAACCGGCCAAGTGCGTGTCGGGCCACGCACACGTGTAGGGTTCCGTAGTTGCCCATCAAAATACTTATGCGACCTAACTAAACTGATTCGCTGAATTTAATTTTAAAAAGAAGAATTTTCAAAATCGGCCCAGGAGTCTTTGAGAAATCAGGTAAAATACATAAGAAAAAGATTACGACGAATTTAGAACCTCCTCCTTTTTTTGAAGTTAGTTAAAAAAAGTTGACGATAAAAACCTACCTATCCCCAAAAACATACCTATTAAAGCTGTAAAAATAAAGTTGACAAACTTACATTTGCAGTTGAAGAGCATGTTCTCCGATACATTTTGTTTAAGAAAACATATTATTCAAGTACATTTTATAAGTTGGTCGACTATTACTCGTAAAGTTGTAAAGCCTACTTAGTCGTGATAATTTTCTTTTAAACTTTGTTATATATACTCGTACTACTATTGTCAATTTTTTCACACCCCCAAACATAACCGTTTAGCTGGCAGAGGGGGGGGACACTCGAATCGAGCAAAATTTTGCACTTTAAAGCTTAATATTACACAAACGAATTTTTTAATCAAAAAACTGTTAATCGAAACTATCATTATTTTTTGAAGGCCTACTTAATGATACCCCACACTAAGGGGTACGCGAGAAAAAAAAAATCCTCACTTTACGTGTAAGTACAGGAGGTACCCTAAAAAAAAATTTTACGAGATTTTATTTTACCACTTTTTCGGCACTACAAATCCGTATATTTATGCCAAATTACAGCTCTCTAGTACTGTGCGTCTCTGAGCTAAACTGCGGACAGACGGACGGACGGACGGACGGACATGGCGAAACTATAAGGGTTCCTTGTTGACTACGGAACCCTAAAAAAAATAGAATAAGAAAAATAGTTCAGAACACACTAAATTGCAATCACGTATATAAAAAGTGCACTTTCTTCAGATAATTGACATTGATGAATGACTGTCTGCAGATATTCGAATTAAATGGAATGTAATTACATTCCACACTGGTTGATTAATCTTTGATCGCCTATCATGTTTAATGAGAATCGATTAAAAGATATTTAACAGCACTCCACTGAGAACTTAATAACTAACTTATCAACAACGTTATTTTACAAGTGTGGGTCAAATCAGAGGAATCAAAAGGAAACATTATTAGCATTTTTAAGTGTGTTACTTGAAACGAACTTCAACAAAGACTCAACTGGTAAACAAGTAAAATTACGTTCTTTTAGAAAAAAAAAATCATCGTCATCAATCATCATCAGCCTATAATGTTCCCACTGCAGGGACACAGGCCTCCTCTCTTTGAGAGGGAGTGGGCCATAATCCACCACACGGGCCCAGTGCGAAATAAAAAAGAAAAAAAAATGAAAAAATGTGCGTATATTATTGTGTTACAAACAAAATAAATGTTTGCTACGAGTTTTGCTACGGCGTAGCTAACCCAAAAAATCTATAATTTTAACTAAATGATCGACTTTTTGGGTTTGTTTGTTTCATTTGAGAATGGTAAAGTAAGAATATTAAAGAAATACCTCACAATAATAATGTGTACCTAAAATACGTATCATTATGTATGGGAAATAAACCCGTTTTGAAATTCGACTACTGTTGTTCATGTCATAGGTTGGGAAGTGCCGCAAAAAACGTGATCCTTTCTCCACCAATTTTTTTTACAGAATGTCCTTAAATGAATTTAAAAAATATCTTATCTTTTGTAATTTCACAACACTTTTCTGAAAAAAAAAACCATTTCATTCAAGTTTCACCGTAGATCGCAGTACATCTATTTTATCGCTCGATCCGGAAGAATACAGCGGCCCACCCACAACTTCAGACAAGACACTGTAGTTCGGCTACCATATCACATGCCAGGGCAAATAAAACCTAAGTTATCATAATTACATAACAATAATACGTTCACATGCTTCGGATTAGCGCGGGGTTGCACTGTTATCACGGCAATAAATGAGCAATAAATCTAAACGGTTATCGCTGCCACTGGAGTTTGGGCACTAATACCTTGATACCAATGTCATTAAGAGCTACCTTACTGTTCAAATATTGTTACGTATGCCTTGCGAAACTGCTGAAAAAATATGAATAAGGAAATCGAGAGTAACAAAGTATTTGTTCAGGTTTTAAATAAGATTCACGTTCGTTCTTGGCTGGAGATTTGAAGATGAAGAAGTAAATTGAGAATACTCTCTCTTTTCCAAATTCAATTTCCAGAAAACTAAGCTTTATTCCACTTGGTGAAATATTCGACATAAACGGAGGCCGAAAATTCGATCGTAGTTCTCACAACCGGCGAGCTCGAATGAAATATTATGAGTTTATGACCACTAATGATCGTGGACGAGGCAAAACATACCTATCTCATATTAGGATCATAGCAGGTGGCGTTGTGTGGCTTGATGTCTAGCCTCATGGAAAAAAGTGTGAGTATGTATGGCCGTCGATATTTGTCAGGAAATTAAATGTGCCGGGGTCGCGGAACAGTCTTAAAGCCAAGATGGTTTACTGTTTTTTAGTCAATCATGTTTGACAGACCCTCCCGTTTTACCCAGGGCAGAAAGACTCATTTCATGATTTTAACTAAAAAAGGCAAATAAAAGATGAAAACGAACACTCTTTTCTGCATTTACGAATTGAAATCGAGCGATAAGACAGAGCGTTACCCCTAAAAATGTGAGAATGGTTTACAGGTAACTTTCAAAGTCCACATGAAAGGAATGTTTCAGTCTTTTTGAAAATGTTTAAACACAAACGATTCGATTCTGATTGAAAATGGACCCATGATTTTTTACCAGTATCGCAATATTTTCAATCCTGTATCATTTTATTTTACTCCTTTTAGAGTGCCTATTTCAATCTAAATAATCGGCTTATTGGGGATGAGTTTGGCGCTTTCAGTAACGCCATCCAGCTCTTGAATGGGGCAAGCAACAAGAAAAGTAGGCTAGGTCATTAATTTTTCTATTACATTTATTTTTGAAGATTTACACTTGATTGCAACTATTATTTATTAACAAGAAAGCGTCAATACTGATATCAAAGTTCAAGCTACCAGTAGTCACGATACTAGAGACAAGAACCTCCTCATATAATTAGTGATTATTTATTTTTACACTTAAAACTGTTAGGAAAATTAATAATCCCGCAATGAAAACGTAATCTGTGCCTAACAAACGATGGACCCCAACCATAAGATCCCTAGGTCTCTTGAAAGGAATTTATTACTTCATTAAACTCTACTCTATCCTTAAGTCACGTAGGTACTTTCTCGAGCTTTGTATACCTGACGACATACTTAGGCAAACGAAGTTTCAAAGTCAAGTTTAATAAGGTATTTTGTACTCGTGGAATACGCGTGTCTTTATGTAGGTGGAGGAAAATAAGAAAGACCTTTGTTATTTCTCTCTCACTTTTCATAACTTTTAGTTACCCAATACTGAGTGTAGGTTCCGATATCAATAGGATTGCGGAGATCACCTAGGTAGTCGCTTTTTGTAAAATACTTGAATTCAGCTGCATTCAGTTCGACTGGTAACTGAACCTAACATAGTTGGCAAAGGACTAGGCAGTAGGCAGATATTGATGTGCCATATCTATTAAGTTTAGTTTTAGATTCGATGTTGTATATACCTACCTAAGCAATTCTATTCTGTTACCCTAGACTGGTAATTTATGAGAAAAACTTATCATCACATACATACACCAACATGTTTCAATTACTACCCACCGTAAAATATTACATACCTTTATTCACAAAAACACCTAAAAGGCTAACTCATTTAACGAATATTGTAAGCACAAACTGTATAAAACGTCACTTTCCGCTTCTCCTTACAAAGTAAGGCCATCATGATGTACGCAAAACAATTTGTTTTCCCTCTTTTGTTTGACGACGCCGCGCCTATATTACCCTTAATTTATTCCCTTTGAATATTCAAACCGTTAGCTCCTCAATACTCGTTTAATTTTCTAATATAGGAATAGGAACTCGCAAGATAATATTTTGCCTAAAATCTCAGCCGATTGTTACGTCTCGGAGTAGGTTGACCACGATTCTAGACAAAAATAGATTCATAATAATTGAATGATTATGAATACACTGTTTCTGAAAAGAAGTATGTAAGGATCAAAGCAACTGGCGTTCAAAAAAAAAAATAACAGAAATTGAATATTTTGATAAAAACAGTAATGAAATAATTAAAATAAGATCGGACAGGAAAACAGTAAACGCATCCATTCCTCAAGGTAGCGTAATAGGTTGCCTTTTGTTTCTAATCTACATAAACGACCTCCCTAAATTATAAAATAATAATAATAAATATTCCACAACTATCACACAACGCCATCTAGTCCCAAGCTAAGCAGAGCTTGTGTTATGGGTACTAGACAACTGATAAACATACTTATATATTTCTAAATACATACATATTATATATAAATTACACCCAGACACAGAACAAATGATCATGCTCATCACACAAACATTTGTCCTGGGTGGGAATCGAACCCACGACCTCCGGCATAGCAGTCAGGGTCACTAACCACTAGACGAACAGGCCAGTCGTCAAATCTATTAACGGACCTTGTGTATTATTTGCAGACGACATCTCTTTGCTTACCTCATGCCGAACCGACGAAAATATAAACGCCAAATTAAACTCCCTTCTTTCTACAGCTGCAAACTGGATGGATGATCATAATCTAGAAATTAATTTCACTAAAACTAAACTAATTACGTTTCATTCACACCAGAAATCCCCGTTAAAACTAAATTTTATGTTTAATAACAAAAAAATAGAACAGGTTAATGAATTTACTCTTCTCGGTTTGTCTATAGATACCCACATGAATTGGAAATCCCACATACAAAAAATACGAGCTAAATTATCAAAATTCTCATACGCCTTACGTGAAATTAAAAAAACCACTAACCTGCAAACTGCACTTGTTACCTACTATGCATATGCTCAGGCATGGCTCAGCTAAGGGGTCATGCTCTGGGGTAACAGTACAGACTCACAAACCTTATATATTTACTTTACAAAAGAAGTTAATTTGAAGAATTTGACTGGCCTGTTGGTCTAGTGGTTAGTGACCCTGACTGCTATGCCGGAGGTCGTGGGTTCGATTCCCACCCAGGACAAATGTTTGTGTGATGAGCACGATCATTTGTTCTGTGTCTGGGTGTAATTTATCTATAGTATGTATGTATTTAGAAATATATATGTATGTTTATCAGTTGTCTAGTACCCATAACACAAGCTCTGCTTAGCTTGGGACTAGATGGCGTTGTGTGACAGTTGTGGAATATTATTGTTAAATTTGTCAAAAAATATCCAGATTTCTACACTACTTGCGAAGAGACACAAAAAAGATACACCTTTAGACACAACAAAAACAAAATAAACAAACCTCAATCCCGAATCAAAATGCACTTAACCAGCCCTTTAATTATGTCCATTAAAATTTACAATAAATTACCAAATAATATTAGAGAAGAAAACAAAACAAATATATTTATAAGTAAACTAGCACTTTGCCCGCGACTTCGTCTGCGCGTGTTTTTAACTTCGAACTCAGTGAATTTAATTCGCGCTCACCCTCCTTATAGTATAGGATACTTTTGGAAAATCTATAGTAGTTTCAGGGCCTATTCAATACAAACAAGTAAATTCTTCCCTTAAAACTTAATCAACCCTTTTCAAAATTTAGGGGGTGATTTTCGAAAAACCCAAAAATGGAGGGTAGTTTTGAAAAAAGAATAGTGTCCATCTATTTTATTTACTTATACTCACATTTGTACCAAGTTTGAAGTTTATAAACCCAAAGAATAAGATTTTGCATACAAAGGTTTTCACCCCTTTTCACCCCCTTAGAGGTAGTTTTTCGCAAAATCCTTTCTTAATGCTTACTTACATTATAAACTGCAACTATCATCCAAAATTCAGGTTTCTACGTTTAGTGGTTTAATACCCTCCCCTTAAAACTTGAATAACCCTTTTCACCAACTTGGGGAGTGATTTTCGAAAAATCCAAAAACACGTGTTTGATTAATTCTTATCTAGTATATAAATACTGATTTTCAAATTCATCAGCTCACGCGTTATGATTTTTCCATACAAACTTTAACAACCCCTAGATTTCCAATGGAGGGTAGTTTTAAAAAAATAATGGTGCTAATATTATTTATTTACTTGTGTTCTCATTCGTGGTAAGTTTCAAGTTTATAAACCCAAGGAATAAGATTTTTCATACAAACGTTTTCACCCCTTTTCACCCCCTTAGAGGAGGATTTTCGCAAAATCCCGTCTTATTGCTAATCTACATGGTAGACTGCAAATGCTGTCCAAAATTCAAGTTTCTGTATTTAGCGGTTTCGGCTGTAGTCGAGTCAAAAGAAAAACCCCTGTTCTTTTATATTTAAAGATTAAAAAGATTCCTTGAGTCCAAGGCATACTACACCGTAAAGGAGTTTCTAGACGATAAATCTATTGATAAATAATAATAATATATATAATAATAATTATATTCTGATACAAAACATTATAAAATAAAATAAATATTAATAAAACTTATAATTATGTATATATAAAATATTAAATTGAATACAGATGTTTAAGCAAAAATATAAAATATGAATAATTAAATAAATAATATTTACATATTTTTATAATTTATTAAAATAAATATATTATATGGTATACTTATAATAATTAATCTAGTTAAATAATAATAAAGCGAAAGCTCTAAGAATTTAATATTAATAATGTAATCTCGTGCAAATATAAATAATAACTGATATTGATTTAATTAAGTTTGTAACTCAGCCCTCTTCCTCTCTCCTAATTTTTGCGTGCCCGACAGGGTCCATATTTAATCTTGTACCATTTTTATTTTTTACCATCTAAATATGTGACACATGGAATGCAATAAAGAATTGAGTATTGAGTAAAAAAAGCAATTTCTGCAAAGCCTATGAAAAAGCATAAACTTATGTATTTTTGTATTTAAGTACACCTTCAGAGACAAGATTTCCTCCTAATAGCAAGTAGGTAGGAATAATTAAGAAGGCCATGAAAAGCAAAAGTTTGTTGTTTTTTTTAACAGCGCAGTGGTATCACACATGACTGTAATAAGTATTAAAACTGCTTGCCAATGACTGATGGAGGTATTTTTTAAAATTTTACATTCCTGGGCCACTTTTTACATCGTAGTATTCTCTCGAAAGATTCATAGCCGCTATACTAAAGATTCGTACAGTTATTACTTTAAATACAATTCAAGGCGAATTTTGAGTCGCACTTTTGTCCCACCTTCTAAAATTTGCGTGGTTAACCCAAAGTACCAAGACCCAGAGATCCCTATTATTAATCATTTCGTTCCTTTAATGAATGGAAATTATGCAGATTCCAAGTCGGTATCACAATGGAAGCGATCTCTGGCGGCTCCTCAAAGATGAAGGCTTCCACGTGCCTACGTGCTCCATTCGCACAAAGCGCCCTCTTTAATTTATTGAGATAAACAACACAATGTAAGAAGCTTTTTAATATATTATATAATAAGTAGATTGTATGATTTAGGAAAATATACTATATGTTTCTTTTATAAAACAGGCACTTACAACTTTACCGACAGTTTAATTCGAAATGTTATTTATTTGGTAAGTAAGTAATCAAGGTTCTCGAAGGTTTTGTTTTTTATAGTTTTTCGATTTCATTTAATAAAACTGAGATAAATTATTAGTAAAAAGAATTCGCCAGGAACTCTACAGGACTACCACAGGATGAAGTAGATGGGGAAAAACCATAGAACAGGTGCATCAACCATAAATACGCGAAGTTTATGCTTAATTGTATACCTACTTTAAACTTATCCTATCCAAAAGTATTGCAGTTTGCCGAAATTACCCGTAACTTATCCCCAAGTTCAATACTTTCATTCTCAGATTACCCACAGTATATGCATAAGTATTATCAGTGCGACCATCACGTGTATGGGTGTGGCCAAAATCGGCGATATCGTGCGAATTAGGAACGTTTGTGTTCGCAAGTCTAGCAATGACGTCAGAGGTAGCGGGTAGGTAAATAATTACTTTCGCGTTAGAATCATGTTTGGGAAAGTTGTAAAAAGCTCAGTAGTGTTTTTGCAGTTCACTATTTGCACCGAAACTGGAAGGAATCTGCACAGTCCAAATAATTTTGTCCAAAATAGATTTTTTATTCTTCTGCGATTCTTGAGCGAATGAATGGGTAACTATGTTTGATTTATTTTTCCGTTAATTGGTAGGAGAAGTCATGTTTCTAGATCTCATGTCAGATGTTATTTCAGACGTGTTTATCATTCTTCAAAACTTTAATTCAGTAAAAGATTTTCCAATGGTAACAGATATTGTCTCGATGTGGTCGGAAACATCTACACTTTCAGGGGGGGTAAACCACGTCGAGACTAAAAGGAATGAAGTATGAGCTAGTTGTGGTAAAGATGTAAGGGCAAGAAAGGGTTTTAGAGACATAAAAGACAAAACAGCACGGAAGAAGAAGACTCATTGCGCTGACCTCAAACAATTATAATATAGTTTCAAGAATATTGAGTAGACTCAATATATTTTCGTCTCCTTCATTCTCTTGGTGAATCGATTCTGAATAGAAAGAAAGAATAGGGCGTACTCTTAGAACCTAAATTAATTAGTCCCGAGGCTCTCCAGCCTCCGTTAACTTCGCAAATTGAGATGTTATCTTTTAATGCGGTCCCCGCCGGACTGTTGTTGATTTATTTACAGAATCGCCTTTCATTACTGATCCGAACCCTTTGCTGTGTAATCAGGGAAGAAAATCAATAATCAGAATCGGATCTTAATATTAGTGCGGAGATTTCCAGAATAGAAAGAAGTGTCTATTCAATTCGCATATTCCACTTTCAGAAATAATTTTAATGATAAAACCAGCTCAATTTTCTCTAAGACTGTGCTATTTTATTAGATTTGCTATATACTTCTTTGTTATTTAAAAAAAAAGTGACAGGTTGGTTTTGCCATGCCGAATCCAAGTTTAAGGCTGTAGGTTCAATATGTTATCTCTTTTAAGGTCATGTCGTATTACAATGGATTTTCTTAATCAACGCTAGACTAATTAGCTGAGCCAACCATTTAGCTAAAGCACTAAACTCAAATCTCAACACATAAATCCATCAGCCTCGATCCTTGACACTCAAAACTTACCCCTTTACCCTCACTGGCCAAACTACACAAATTCTATTTACAACGTCTTTAAACAAATTAATTACTTATTTAATTCTCAGACAGCGAGCAGAACTTAATTGTCCGGAGTTCAGAGTACGGAGTACGAAGTACAAAGCAAGGGGAAGTTGTGTCTAATGAAATAGTTGGTAGGACTCGATCACATGGTCGTAACTACGCGTAAGGCCATAACCGTAGTTCCCTCTTGGTACTTACTTCCACTACATATAATTACGATTGAATTTATGGTGGGTATTGTTGTTGTCTTTAACTAATGTTTGAGTTTGATGGTGCTTTGTTTAGTGGCTGAAAATGTTTGATGAAATGCTATAATTCTGTACATTTTATTTCATAGAAGAGTGTCAAGTTGTTATAAGAGTAATGTCTTCGATTGATTGATTTTCAAATGGTTTAATTGTAATAGGTAAAACTGATTTCCTACTATAAAATCTTAAATTTTTTCATCGTTTTTGTTCGAAATACTTTATACAAGTCACGTTCGAATTTGAAAATCTATAGAAATTAATTAAAGTACACAAAATGGTATGTCATTGTAGTACAGAATCCATAAATAACTTAATCCTAACACGCCGCAGAAAATCAATCTATTCCCCGAATGTGACAAAATTAGCGTGTAATATTTCCTGTTCGAATTATAAATACCCTCATTTTCCCGCCACTGTCCGCGGGTGACACGAGGGACACAATGCGAGGCGTGAGGCGAGGCGCGAGGCGATCTCACGCCACGCGGCGGACACGCGACGGACACGTGTCGACCACCAAGTAACCAATCCCTCTTCTATCTTTCTCTTCTATTTATTCTACTACTATCCTCTCATTTAAGGCTCGTGTCATCAGAGACAGACGCAACGCTCCGTGTAAATTCAGTTTAGATTTCATCAAGCACCCCCTCGTTGCGACATTTACAAAGCAAATATCGTTCCCAGATTGCATTATTATTTAATTGTTTCGAGTGGCGCTCAAAGAGAGCAGTCTTGTTTGATCCATTATGCATCAAATATTGTTCAACTCTTGTTTCGTATTTCTCGTTGAATGGAAATTGTATTTTCATGCAGCGTTTTTGAGCTTTAGGTATAGTTTCTTTGTCTGGTTTTCATACTAGACAAACTGATGAGTATATTTTATAAAAACTTTATTTTGAAGAAAGTTGGAAAAAAAATACTAAAGTGGAATACAATAAATAAAAAAAAACTTTACACACACTTACATCATGACAAAATTTTACAATGAAACAAACATTGTAAGAATGTGTCATAATGCAAAAAGTGTGTACTGGACCTTACCTTCATTTTTAGAGACAACAATAGAAATACTTATCTTAACTTAAGCATTATTTATATTACCGCAAACCAGTAGGTACAAAGTGCATGTTAACGTTGTTCCACAGTAAAATAACCCAAAACCGATTCTCATGATGAAAGAGCGCGAACCTGGTGCAAAGTAAAGCAGGACCATACATCAGGCGGCTCCATTCTAATGGTAATTCGGGATATACGCGCGCCCGATATTGTTGGCCGGTCCCTTCTGCCGTAACAAATGTTTATTTTATACACAACGCCACTAACAATAGTGTGCAAATACCTAAACACCGTAAATGGTGGCGCGATGCGATTTAGATGATAATGCTCGCAGAAATAATAATGGGAGGCGTTTGTGATTGTGCGTTGTGTTTACTGTGCGGTGTGCCGTGCGTCCTGGCCGGGTCCGGGTGGGCGCGTGCGGCTCCTGTGTTTGTGGTGCCAATTTATTTTGTTTAAATTCTAAGAGTTGTAATGGGATGGGGAAAGGAAACCTTGAAACAAAGTGGATAATTTCCATCGAATTAAAGTGTCCGCAGTCCAGCCAAAACAAAAAGTTAAATGTAATTAAAAAGAAATGATTTACTTATAAATACCAATTCTTTACTCCACCGAAACATTTGAAGCAGTTCATACATAAAAGAAAATTTATACACGCTAATGATATGACTAGAAAATCCGCCTTTCTTCACACAAAGTCTGCTTAATATTCTTATAACACTGAAAAGGCCTAAGTCTTTAACAAAATCAGGAACAAAACGTGAATGTTTTATGTAGATTCACGTTCAGGTAGGAGCGTATACACGTACCTCCTACATGTTTAATTTGATATTGTTTAAAGACGGTGCGCCGGCTGACAGCCCTAACTCCCATGCATATTCATGTGGCGTGATTAATCATGGCGAACCTACCTCCCTTCACACACCTACACTACATAGCTACCTATATACTTTGTTTATTATACAAACACCCACTGCGATGTTCAAATTGTGAGTTATTGGCTAAAACACGCCGAGTAAATTAGTTACGAGCGTTAGTGGTAATTTGTCGGCGAAATACTTCCTCAATTTTATGTTCCGTTTTTTCGCAATAAATTAACAAGACGTAGGGATTTATTTTCAATTTTTCAACTTTAATGATAAATACACACATTATTTTAAGTTAAATGGTCATCGATCTACGCGTTTTCGTAGCAGTTGCTACGAGAGATTTTCGTAGTATTAACTGCCTAAATCAAAAGTCTTTAGAAATCATTTGTCGGATAAATATTCTTTCACTCTTCTTTTAATTAAAACAAACTAAAATACTTCTAAATGGCATTTAAATCCCGCAGAATTAGAATCATCAATTATAATAATTGATTACAAAAAAGGCGGATGATTTATGCATTCCTCACCCAGAGATTTTGTCGCGTGCCCTAATTTTTTATGTTAACAAAAAATAGTTTACAGCCTCTGTGAAAAGTCTTTGATGAATTAAAAAAAAAAGGTAAATTAGCATAGTGAAGCAATAAAGTGTAATGGTAGGTCGTGCATCTGCCTGTGGGCGGACGTGAACGCGATGCATGCCGGTTTTATGCTAATAATGACGCTTTAACCGCGATTAGCGAATGTTATTACAAGAGCCAATGACGCGCCGTACAACACAGTTATAATTTATAGATAGATGGCAATAAATGGCGAACAGATAAGTTGTAATGTCAATGCCGGGAAGTGCAGTTTTGTAGCTACCTACGTATTGTTGGATATGAAAATTATAATGTGTGGAAGCGAAAGCACTTTATCATTTTTCGATACTGAGGAGACTATCAATAAAGGATAGCCTTATAATATAATGTTAAAGATAAAGAGTGTCCAATCATCGCACCAATCAATTTGACGGCAAGGCTGCCGCTGGCTCAACGATTGACAACACGGGTTCGAGTCCTGGACGGAACAAATGTTAGAATGGTTTAAAAGTAGTTGTTCCGGGTCTGGGTGCTTGTATTTTGGGACAAACCCATCATACTATTCCCAAACCACTGCAACTCCTGAGAGACAGAATCAACAGTGACAACCACCAGAAAAGCGCCGAGACAATGAAGCTCGACGTGTCTCGGATAATGAATTTACCTGTCATGGATCCTGCAACGAAATTAATCAATAAAGAATAGTGGAGGAGTAGGAAAAATATGTTTCCACTTCCTTCAGAAGAAGAGAACAAAACAAGGCCAATAGGTAAAACAATGGGACATTACAACTGGGAGAAGCCCAGTTGCCTAGCCTACCACGAGTAAAATGACTAAGTACTTAATAATGGGTCCTAAATTGTGAGCAATAATAGGTGATTCCAAGGTGCTTTTGTTTGTGAGTTGAAATAAGTATTTGTTACACACAGAAAAATTATAGGCAAGTGTAATTATAATTACCGGGGGCAACTTTAAATGAAAACTGAAACGACCATGTGATGCTGCGAATTGCTGATTTCATTTGAATGTGACGACGCAAGTAATAAAAAGTGGCGATTGAAAAAAGCTTCACCGTACTGCACAAAAAATAACTATATGACCTATTATATAATAAGATACACATTAAAATACCGATGCTTGATTAATTAGTCATGTTAATTATTGTATATTAATAAGTACGTCACGTTTCAGGTTTGAAAACGCAAATCCCCAAAATCAAAAAAAAGTTTCTCGCAAAACGCTCCAAAGAAGATAGCAATCGACGAATTTGCAGTCGTTAGCACCAAAGAAACAAGATCAAACGTGTTATCAGTAATGTAACACTGAACGAGGCGGACACGTGACGTCGCCGTCAATCGCGCAGCAATCCGTCAGCGCGCGCGCTCCCGCGGGACAGGACGCGACGCGTCGAGGGGTCGATTAGTATCGCGCACTGACCCAGCTAATTTGTGACACCGCACATGCAGCTTTTTGCAACTGTCCTGTCAATCAAACAAGCATCCGTCTGATCAGAATTGTGAAATCGATAGTGTTTTCTATGTCTTTTTCGTGGTATATTTCGGGATTTCGCTGTAAAACTGCTCGCTGCTTAAGCTATATTGCTTTTTTTATGCTACCTAGCTTAACCCGTAAATCGGATCTGATTTCGCCACTAAAACTTACTTTTTTTTACGTGGCCTTATCATCGAATGAGTATTTCCGCCCTGGGTGAAGCAGAAGCGTGTCAAACTCGTATCGACTAAAGTCCACGGCACAGATGTCCACGGTGTCCTTCAACAGTCCTTTACGTTTCAGGGCCACGGGGTTGCCTGTTTAGACAGTCCTGCGAGTAGGGTTGCCAGACGGTCGGGAATTGGCGGGATTCTCCCGACTTTTTGTATGTCCTCCCGACTCCCAACAAAGCAAATAATCTCCCGAAAAACAAGTTCAATAAGTTCACATTTTCGTCAAACGAAACTTGCAAACCACTTGGGCGAAAAAATATCGCAATGCACTAAATCTAAGTTCAGTGTACCAATACTATTTACTTATTTATTTTTTTCCCGACCATCTTCATCTGCCTATCCTTTTACCAGCTATATTGGGATCGGCTTCCAGTCAAACCAGATTCAGCTATATATCAGTATTTTATATGGAGCGACTGCCTGTCGGACCTCCACAACCCACTAACTGGGTAATACTATACCCTATGGTAAGACTGGTTGTCAGACTTTAGAGCTTCTGATTAACAGTAACGACTGTCAAAGATCTGTAAATGACAGCCGGGACCAACGGCTTTACGTGCTTTCCGAGACACGGAGGAAACTCGCTATGACAGATGTTCACCCATCCACAAACCAACCTTGGCAAGCGCAGCTTAACCCGGAAGATCGGCCTGTGCGGCTGTAATTATTTAGCCACGAGCTCCTTTTATTTCTCCCGACCAAAGCCCTAAAATCCCGAAAAATCGGTTATTGATCCCGATAACAGGCAGAATCGATCTGGCAACCCTACCTGCGAGTCAGGCAGCCGTTAGGCCCTCTAAATGAAACTTATCTAAGATCTATAATATACAAGAAATAATGAATAAATAAGGAAGTATGCAATGGCATTTTAATTTTGTACTTTCAGTGCTAAAACACAGATAGTTATCAAAATAGATTGTTGAATACGTACTTTTTAAAGTATTTTGCGCCCAATTTAAAAAATGACTAATTTAGTGAGAACTAGGTATCTAAAAGACGTGCTATTTCGGTACTGCACTGGTCATTCTCATCCCATTCAATTAATTATAATTAAAATAAAACTACATCCACAAAAAGTCAATAAGACTTCAATATAATTTAACGTCGAATCTTTTAAACATTGCTCATGCAGACGGGATTACGTGCGATGCGACAAAAAAACGTACCCAATGTAGGCATCATTTTTCCACTACGTTGAATCAACACTCGAGCCATTCATCGGCACAATGAAAATATTGGACCGTTTATCTTTTTGTTTTTCCATTTCCAAACCTTTCGGTTTACTCGGTGTGTGAGCGCGAATATGCTCGCTGACAGTATTCATTTATGCAACAACTAAAAGGATATGTATTCGCTGATATGTGAAATCACTATTTTGTTTGATGGAGCTGAGCTTTTCAATTTTATTTTTGAGTATTCTGCTATGATATGGATTGGATTGTTTGTTTGTAGATGTTCGAAATGAGTTTTTGTATTTATGCTGTTGTAATTATTATGTCACATGGCTCGTAATTCTATATGAAATGAAATGCACTAAATATTATCGCTAGAAATACCTACCTACAAAGCTAGACTTTCTTTAAAACTTTTTAACTCAATTCTATTGTGCATGATCTATAAATATATTTTTTATACTAAGGGCTTTTTAGCCGTTTTTATTCTTAAGATAAAAGTTATCTGACTATTACTACTACTAGTTTGAATGTAGAAGTTAATCTTCGGAACTGCCGGGTACGATTTAGCATTTCGTCGGCCTAATTCGTTAACCTGCTAAGTGCATTTTTGCAAAGTTTACAGGACGAAGAAAAAACTGAATAATTTCTTTATTAGTTTAGCTATCAAAATTTTGAAAGTCCCGTTGGTTTCTATATTTTTTCTTGATATTTTAAAAACATAATATCTAACAAAACCTAAATAGATTTTTCAAAAATGAGGAAAACATTTATTTAGCAGTTATTCGAGGTGAAATTTCAATTTGCTTGAGGACTTAGCAGTTTTATCTTTTTGGTATGGTGTATAGATAATTTAATAGTGCAGTTAAATGAATTCAATCACTAATCAAAATAATTATTTATTATTAAAAAAATAACAATCAGTCCTCTATAACACGAAAAAGGGTTAAAATATCTAAACTATCTCTTCATCGCATCGGTGTGAGGGGTTCGCGTCGGCGGCGGTGTCCGGAGAACGATGAAGTACTTGAGACTCGTCCTCGACAGCCGGTGGAACTTCAGGGACTTCCAGCACCTCCTGCGTTTGGCCCCAAAGCTAAACAGGGCAGCAACCGCCCTCAGGCGACCCCTGCTCAGTCTCAGCCGCCTCCTACCAGAAGCTATACGGATGATCCGAGGATACCGCACGATTGCCGGTGAATCGGCCAACCTCCTTTCCGGATGCTGCTTTGGGATCTGGAGAACATTGCTCTCCAGCGCGTCTATGAGTGGCACGTGGAGGCGCAGCGCCGCCTATCGCTGGGGCGAATCCCCCTGCCTCGACGTCTCGGCGCGGCGGGAAGAGCTCCGGCGCGATCTCAGGGCAGTATGGAGGGAGCGCCTGTCGCAACCGGGGCCCGGGCACGCCGCAATCACGGCGGAGACCCGGCCCTCTTTGAGGAGTGGCTGGATAGGCGTCACGGCGTCTTGACCTACCACCTGACGCAGGTCCTTATCGGACATGGAAGTTTAGGGAGGTACCTGTGTGATAGAGAAGGAAAAAGGCCTGGGTGTCACCATTGCGAGGATCGCCCGAAGGATACGGTTCATACGGTGGAGCATATACGGTGCAGGACTACCCCACTTGGGCAGAGCACCACCGCGCCGTGTCCTCACGACGGCGATGGGATATTATGCGACCTCTCACACCCGGCATTGTTCGAGGCCATGCTGCGGAGCGAGACGGAGTGGGAAGCGATCGGTTCCTTCTGCGAAGCAGTTATGCTAGCGAAGGAGGAGGCTTGACGCGTAAAGGTGAGGACTTGCTGCGTCCACCTCACAGCCCAGCCGCAGTGGTAGACGACCACGGCGTCGGATGTTGCAAGACGATTTCCAGCCACCTTAGGTGCACTCATGCGGGCTCTGAGTTATGGAGGACTCGTTTGACCGTTAACAATGTCCGGGTCGATGGCGCGTTGTGTTCCACGTGCCTCAAAGAGTGTCAGCACAATGACGGCCACCTTAGAGGGCCAAAGCCTGCCGGGGTCGGGACTTACGTATACCGTGAACCCGGAATGTAAAGGCTATTGAAGGATACCTTGGATTTTAGTCAGTATAAGTCTGACAGTCCCTTCTGCCCTGTCTTGGGTGGGTGGACTCATAAGATGATAAAAAAAAATGGTAAACTCTTCATAAACACACAGTAATCTATATACATATAATAAAACTGTAAAAAAATAATTTTTGTACATTAAAAAAAAACTCAAAAAATATAGCCAGCGTGTTAAAGGACAACCAATAGAACCCATTTCTAGCGTTTTTAGAATTTTTGTCTGTTTGTATGTTTATTTGTTCGGGCATCACGTAAAATGTACGAAAGCTATGTAGATAACTTTAATACACAACGACTGACCGTAACTTGAAGTAACATTTAGTTTTTGTTTCATTGAAATCGGATCAGTCTATCAAAAGATATTTGAATTTAAAGTGTACCAGAAGTAAAATTACGGTCAGTTCACACCGAGACGCGCAGTTCAGTAGCGCGATCTAGCCGCTTGGAATAGAAAAACTACAAATATGGTGTGGACTGGAGTGGAATGGCTTGGAGTGGAGTGGCTTGGAGTGGAGTGGAGTACAGTAGAGTGGAATGGAATAGAATGGGATGGAGTGGAATGAAAGAAAGAAAGAAAAGGTTTTTATTAGACTCACAATAGAATGGGATGGAACGTTATGGAAGAGGATGGAGTAGGATGAAGCGGGATGGAGTGAGATGGAGTAGGATGAAGCGGGATGCAGTGAAATGGAGTAGGATGGAGTGGGATGGAGTGGGATGTAGTAGGATGGAATGGGATGGAGTGGGATGGAGTAGGATGGAATGGGATGGAGTGGGATGGAGTGGGATGGAGAGGGATGGAGTGGGATGGAGTGGTATGGAGTGGGATGGTGTGGGATGGAGTGGGATGGTGTGGGATAGAGTGAGATGGAGGGGGATGGAGTGGCATGGAGTGGCATGGAGTGGGATGGGGTGGGATGGAGTGGTATGGCGTGGGATGGAGTGGGATGAAGTGGGATAAATTGGGATGGAGTGGGATGGTGTGGGATGGAGTGGGATGGAGTGGGATGAAGTGGGATGAAATGGGATGGAGTGGGATAGAGTGGGATGGAATGAGATGGAGTGGGGTGGAGTGAGACGGAGTGGGATGGAGTGGGATGGAGTCGGATGGAATGGGATGGAGAGGGATGGAGTAGGACGGAATGGGATGGAGTGGGATGGAGTAGGATGGAATGGGATGGAGTGGGATGGAGTGGGATGGAGTGGGATGGTGTGGGATGGTGTGGGGTGGTGTGGGATGGAGCGGGATGGTGTGGGATGGTGTGGGATAGAGTGAGATGGAGGGGGATGGAGTGGCATGGAGTGGCATGGAGTGGGATGGGGTGGGATGGAGTGGTATGGCGTGGGTAGGAGTGGGATGAAGTGGGATAAATTGGGATGGAGTGGGATGGTGTGGGATGGAGTGGGATGGAGTGGGATGGAGTGGGATGGAGAGGGATGGAGTGGGATGGAGTGGGATAAATTGGGATGGAGCGGGATGGAGTGGGATGGTGTGGGATGGAGTGGGATGGAGTGGGATGAAGTGGGATGGTGTGGGATGGAGTGGGATGGTGTGGGATGGTGTGGGATAGAGTGAGATGGAGGGGGATGGAGTGGCATGGAGTGGCATGGAGTGGGATGGGGTGGGATGGAGTGGTATGGCGTGGGATGGAGTGGGATGAAGTGGGATAAATTGGGATAGAGTGGGATGGTGTGGGATGGAGTGGGATGGAGTGGGATGAAGTGGGATGAAATGGGATGGAGTGGGATAGAGTGGGATGGAATGAGATGGAGTGGGGTGGAGTGAGACGGAGTGGGATGGAGTGGATGGAGTCGGATGGAATGGGATGGAGAGGGATGGAGTAGGACGGAATGGGATGGAGTGGGATGGAGTGGGATGGAGAGGGATGGAGTGGGATGGAGTGGTATGTAGTGGGATGGTGTGGGATGGAGTGGGATGGTGTGGGATGGTGTGGGGTGGTGTGGGATGGAGTGAGATGGAGTGGGATGGAGTGGGATGGAGGGGGATGGAGTAGCATGGAGTGGGATGGGGTGGGATGGAGTGGGACGGAGTGGTATGGCGGGGGTTGAAGTGGGATGTAGTGGGATAAATTGGGATGGAGCGGGATGGAGTGGGATGGTGTGGGATGGAGTGGGATGGAGTGGGATGAAGTGGGATAGAGTGGGATGGAATGAGATGGAGTGGGGTGGAGTGGGATGGAGTGGGATGGAGTGGGATGAAATGGGATGGAGAGGGATGGAGAGGGTTGGAGTGGGATGTAGTGGGATAGAGTGGGATAGAGTGGGATAAAGCGGGATGCAGTCGGATGAGTCGGATGAAGTCGGACGGAGTAGGATGGAATGAGATGGAATGGGGGCTCTAATCCAGTGGCAATTGAATAGTACTGCCTTTGAACGACAGAGGCGTTTATTACAAACACGTCAAATATTCTTGAAAAATCTAAATAAATTCTAAATATAGGGTTTATATGAAAACGATATGATTTGTAAAAAACGTGGCGAGAATTAAGGGCTTCGCACTAAAAAATACATTGTTAAATTCCGACATCCACGCGAACGAAGTTGCGGGCACAGCTAGTAGTTATAATATACGTTATTATAATGTGTTGTCTGTCTTGTAGTACGTGTTGTACTCCTAACTATTTTATTATTATTAATGAAAGATATTAAATATTGTTTTACTACTGCTACTGTATCACAATCAGTTAAATATTATAACAATAAAATAAAATAAACAATTTTCACAAACGTCGCGTGAGTTTGGGAACGTTGTCAGTGCAAAACTGAGGCGCCAACAGGATTTAGCAGGTTTGCGTTGTGGAGATTGGCTAGTGGTAAGAAAGCAGTTTTTCGGGCACATCGTTTTACACCTTTTTAAGCTGATATCGCTGCTATTTCTTAAATGCTACGGTAGATATTAGGCTGAATTTTCTAACTGCATCAAAAAGTCAATTTTGCCAAAAATGGACTTAGCAGGTTAACGAATTAGGCCGACGATTTGTCGATTTCACTTTTGGAACTTTAAAAAGTTTTGTGAACGTTATGTAAACTTGAAGGTAACATTTTTTTTACCAAATTAAAATGTATTTACTGTGAGTGTTCCGATTCTAAATAAGTTATCCCCAAGTGCCAGAAATATAAAACCTTCCCGCCTAATTTTCGATTAAAACAAGAGCAAATTCGAAAAACTAGAAATTCGTTTAAATCTAATACAAGTTATAGAATAGTAATAGAATAGTCTGCACCAGATACGCATGGGTGCAATACTTATGAAACAAATGAGAAATTAAAGAAATAGTATTTGATTACCTACCCACTTTTGCTGACACAATTACAAAAACGAAACAATTCTTGAGTTTTGAGCTTCGCAACACATTTAGCCATTTATTATTACTTACGGGTGGGTTTGGGTATATATTTTATCTTGGCCTGCCTGATCCTGAGATCGAACCTAGGATCTCAATCCGCTAGACAACCGCGCAACCATTAGATGAAAACTGGTAGACTTTATTTAAAACGAAATTTTTCACAACTTAACGGGACGGCGCAATTGCTTTAAATAAAACACAAATATTATTATTACATATGTTTCGAACTACTCTTACAAATTATAAATAAAAATAAAAGTTGTATAAAAAACGTGAGAGATTTTAACAGCTTTATATGAATTTATCGTCCAAGCAGTGTCATCTATCGCCCAATAGCAAAATCACGTGAGAAGAACTTTAAAGTAGTTTTAGCTATTCGATACTAGATGGCGCTGAAACCGGTTTGTGAAACAATTTCCCTATTTTTGAACTGTTACTAGTTTTTTGTCATTTTCGAATTATTTTAAGTATCAGCACTCACCGCAGTAAGCATGAGGCCTGGTCCTCTCCTCTCCGCTTGGATCGGGCCTCAAGGTCGCCTTCAATACATAGGCGCAAACACAATCGGAGAAAAATGAACGATGTGCCATAATAATAATACGTAAATTACTTTTTCTAGGGCCCGAGTGCGTTTATCATAATTATTGAAACAGCAAGATCATAAAACGTTTATGATTGTATGTATAAGAAATAAAAGACTACTTAGAAGTTTTAAATAATTTATGTTTCATCATACAAAACTATACCCGACTACCAAACCATAAAATATAAAACTAACAATAACAATAACTTGATTACGATAAATTAAATATAATAAGTAACATTAGATTTTACAACGTAAACATTGTTTACAATCGAATCACAGATGTCAAAAAGTCTAAGATGTAAACAAACAAATGTTCAAACGTTTCGTGATGTTTGATAAAAATATAAGTGAGCCTTTAAGGCCATAATAATACATAATAAAACTATCTACACGTGTTTTAACGTAATAAAAACGAATTAGTCTTGTGTTTATTCTATGATAGTTTAAATTAAAAATCAGATCCATAGATGTCATGGAAATGAGCTTGATTTTATGGTTTTTATACTGTACAGATTTTTTTTGAGACAAATTGCAAGAGTATTGAGAAATTAGCTACAGTACGACACTATTTTAAGGTTTCCAACTTGATCACAGTATGTCTTGAGGAAACAGACGTACTTGTTTCAAAATAAACGTTTGCTTTAAAAAAAATCAACCACTTATCAATGAAACCTTTAAGTTGTGTCGTATTGTACCTGAGAATTGAATTAAGTACACAAAATGTCAGTCTTAGATCGAAAACAACGGAATGCAACTTTCTTTGATGATTTTTAAAGTTTTTTACTATTTCATAAAATATTTATAAGTAAAAGTTTTCGATTTTTAAAGATCTAAATAAGTAAATAATAATATTAAAGTAGTAAAATACATAACATACTCAAATTGAGATACAACCTTTTCGAAATTTACTAGATTTTTTTGACAATATTTTTAAATTCTTACATTGAGCATTAGAGTATCACATTTTTTTTAATAAAACATTTAAAGGCATGGCCAATGGGGCTAAAAGTATTGAAAATAGAATATACTTTCATGATTATGAAGAAATTAACTTAAAAAAGGTTTTAACAATAATTGTTTCTATTTTTGTCTTACTCCTCCAGCCAAACAGTAAGAGGCTGTGGTAAAAATGCTTACGAAAAAGAATACAAACTTAAAAGAAGTACTAATAAGACCTTAAGCACCACTAATAAGGCATACTTTCTTTTGCACTTAAGCCTGGCAGGCCAAAATTCGGATTCTCATTGTTCATCCATCCCAGGAATGATATAGTCCTTATTTTGGGACGTATGAAGTGTGGTCTTATGTCTAGAAGATCCGCATAGTGTTGGCACAGCCGTGGTTCATGCGGTACTGCACATACATCATGCCAGAGTTGTGCCAGTAGTAGAGTGCTCCTAAAACTAGCACGTGCCACCATTGGTGCGAGTGGCCGATGTAGTCTACCTTACCCGGGAACCAGCGTTCTGGAACCTGGAATTTGATTTAAAAAAAAAACATTAGAAATTTATTTAAAAACTAGTACAAACGCTAGCACATCAATCAACCTCTAAAAACTCAATCTGTAAAATTTCTTTAATAGATTTTCAACCATATCAAAATAATAATAGAAGGTTAATGTTCGATTTGTAATTACAGCGCTTCGCAGAAGAGGCGACCGCTTCCCACTCCGTCTCGCCCCGCAGCAATTACAGATTGGGGTAGGTTGACCTGCTGGCATCTATACATAACGAGTTATAGGGTATACACACCGATCAAAGAAAAAAAAATACATTTTCAGTAATGTTTATTAATAATTTAAATTAATAAAAAACTTATCGATTTTGATGATAGATTTAATAATGACGCTGAAATCTCCTTTTTATGGTGGGGATAAGTTAGACCGAGCCAAACACTTTTGTATAATATCATAATTTATGCGAAAAAGAGATGAGCTCTTGAGAGAGCTTTTTGGTGGTAAGATTCAATTCAAAATAAACTGACGTATATTATTGTGATTCTAAAGACTGCAAGGTAAGAAAAAAAGTCATACGTCAACATATGCGTTCATAACATAAAACCACGTATATAAGAATAGTAAATGAAGTTTTTTTATACAATGTAGAAAAAGACTAAGAACGTCATAGACTCAATTAACGAGTATAATTAGCATATAACCCCAGTTTTAGTAGTAATGAATTTAGCATACAATTGCTTTAATTTTGACCTTATAGCATTCCTGTCAAGTTCTTTCTGTTATTTTTAACACCGTTTGTTTAAAAACATGGTTCTCTTTCATAACATCTCACTTTATAGTAGTAGGCAATGGTGTTTAACACATATTTATATGCTTGGCCAGTGTAACACTTCTTAGATAACAGAGGTCAATTAGACAAAATTTATACAAAATAAAACGTGTTAATAGTCTAGAGATTACTGCGATAAACTAATCAGTAACCTACAACTAATAACTTCGCAAATCGTTGTACTACAGTCGATCGATAAAATGTAAAAAAAAATAACGGAATCTATAACTATTTCCACGTAAAATTACGTTTCTAGTTTGGTATAGAAGACCTAATTCATAACAGTATGGCTTTCAACATATGTTCGTGTATAAGGTAGTCAATGCAGTGGGAGAATTTTGGTTTTATGTCACTTTTGGCACCATTTGTTTTTTGTTTTTTTAACTTTGCCACACACTAGGAATTTCTACTGCATCGTGGGTGCGTTTACAAACATAGAAACACATACACAAACACCCAGACCCAGAACAAATACTTGTAGGTCATACAAATATTAGTTCCGTGCGGGAATCGAACCCGCGACACACTTCACAGCAGTCATGATTTAATGTGAAAAGAGTCTCAAATACAAGAGTGAAATCTCAAAGCTAAACAACTTGATTTGAACATAATAGTGTTGGACAACGTACCTTGAAGGCGTAAATGACGAAAGCAGTCCCGCTGATGACGTACATCCCTATCACTCTAGGGAAGAACATCTGAAACAACGCAATTGGAAATGATTAGATATTAAAGCAAAAATGAGCACACATAGGAAGTAATTTTGATAACAGATAATGATACTAATTTCTAGCTGCGCAGCTTTTAAATCGCGGGCACTGGGTCAAGTGAGTGTTTATGTATGTCATCATCATCATCATCAGCCTATTAATGTTTCCACTGCTGGGACACAGGCCTCCTCTCTGTGAGAGGGGGTGGGCCATAATCCACCACGCGGGCCCAGTGCGGATTGGTGGATGTCACATGTCTTCGAATTTTTGGTTCTAGCTAGGATATGCCGGTTTCCTCACGATGTTTTCCTTCACCGGAGAGCAGTGGTGATGAAATAAATTACACAAAGTAATGCGCCTGGCGGTATTCAAACCCACGACCTACAACTCGTAAGTCGGGGCCGATACCACTGGGCCACCACTGCTCTCACTGTTTATGTATGTATTTCTTTTTATTAAATCTTTTCGAACGGTATTATACGCAAGGTTGTTATATTAAAGGCTCTTTCCATGTAAAATGTTGTTGATGACAATTTTATTATGACGTAGAACACACGAATCGCGAACAATACAACTCAACAATACCAGTTTATGCAGACACGATTTTTTGTAATTACACTCATCAGGAGTAAACTTGTGAAATCACTTACTTTACTTCGATTCTGCGCGATCTTGAGTACAAAGTAACTTGTTAAGAATAATAACTTTGTTTAATACCTGCCAAATGCATTTAAATCATGCCATTATGGAGCATTCCCGAATCAATTCACAAGAAGTTAGGACGAGCTATGACAAGAACGGAGTTTGCCGATAAATCATGGAAATAAAAACGCCGTTCAAGAGCTGTCAATGCTGAAATCTCTTCAACGAGGTTTAGAAGTGCTCTTCATGATCAATTTCTTTATTGGAATTCGCCCTTATTATATGACGTTCCGGTAAAAGAAAATGGTGCAACTCGTAAAAACTTGTTTGTAATTTAAAATGTCACTTACGGGATATCTTTCGTGATTGTTTATGATTTTGAGTTCCCGATATTTCGACGTGAACAAGTCAAGTGACATTTCAAATTGTGAAAATAACCGTGATAGCCTAAAAAATTTGGATGCACTAACCTGTACCATAGGATTCTCGAACCCACCCATAGTGTAGGTCCAATGCAGCGTGGGCAGCACCCCGTAGGCTGCCCAGCCGATGAACACGCACATCTTCACGGGGTAAGGCACTCCCAGCCGGGGTATTTGAAGCACCATCGCCACCACGAAGATTACTGTTACTGATGTCATGTAGAAGGCTTTTAGCTCCTGGAATTGGAAAGGGCATTTTTTTTATAATAGGTACTATATTTTAGCAAAGACAATCCTACTACTATTATAAAGTTTTTGTTTTTATGCCATGTATGTATGGATGTCTCCTGTTACTCTTTCACGGTGCATCAACCACTGAACAGATTTGGCTAAAATTTGGTACAGTACACATAGTTTATGTCCTGGATTACACATAGGATAGTTTTTATCCCGATTTTATGTTCCCGTGGGATAATTTTCGAGTTGCAGCGGGTGAAACCGCTGGCAACAGCTAGTACTTGATAAGTTAGGTTTGGTAGACGATGTATTATATGGAGTGAGGTAATAGCCAGATGTTTAGAAAAGGAGACATTATAATTTAGGTTGATAAGTTAGGTTTGGTAGACGATGTATTATATGGAGTGAGGTAATAGCCAGATGTTTAGAAAAGGAGACACAACTGCAAATAGGTTGAAATATAATAAGTTGAAATGAAAGCAAAAGGATGATGATATCTTAAGAAAAACTCTTTGTTCGTGAACTCGCCGTGATGAAATCCTATAAATCGATAGCTATAAATCCGCAAAAAAAACCATTTATGAAATAATTTAAACAAAAAGACATAAGCTGATTTTAATTTATGGTTTTGGGATTTAAAGTCGATAAAGTTTTGAATTTAGAGTGTATATTGCAGTCGATAAGATTTGTCGACTGCAATATTTATTCTTTTTATTTGAAAAAAAATATATATTTCATAATTTTTATTATTTATTAGAAGTGTGAAACGGCCTCAACATTCCTGACGTAGATACCAAATAACTGTTTTATTTTGTTCGAAATGACTAAGCATACAGATACAATAAATAAGTCTATAAATAATATATCACACCTGTGAATATTTGGGGGTAATGACCAATGTGTACTGTGTAGTGTTAAGCAATAAGATTAATCCATTAATCATTCACTTGAATTTTAATCTGCATGGCTTTTGCAGCTATGGTATGGAACATTCAAAGACCTCGTGAGACACGACGGATGCTCTGAAGCTTGCTTAACAATGACACATTCTTAATTTTAATGAAGCTATCGAAATATTGACCCAAGGTAATAGTAGTCACAGTTACGCGAAATTAAAAAGTGTATTTCAAATGTATTTGCTTTATAAACAACTAGCATCTGCCGACGCGACTTCGTCTACGTCCATTTGAATCTATGCCACTCAGGAATACTGGTAAAGGATTTTCAAAATCGGTTCAGTAGTTCTAGAGATTATTTCTTACAAACTTTTTCTATAGAATACATTTGGCTCTCTAATTGCTAATAGGTATATCATTTGAGAATTCGCATAATGACTTAATGCCAACATAATGCCTGTGCACACACACGTGACGAATAATTGCTGCAATTAAAATGAGAAAACTACAGTATCGTAGATCCTTTATAACATTTTTATCAAACATGCAAGTGATCGTTATCCATCTCCAAAGCGTTACTATAAAATGATTTTACAATCAAATATAGACAACTCGATATTCAATAGACTCAACATAAATTATGCCAATTTCTTTAGTTATGAAGTATTCATTGCTTGTCACAGAAAACTAAATCTCTGTACTACCACAGAATATTTTGCTGCTGTCTGTGCTTGCATCGTACTTACATATTTCTTTTATAATTATATACGCAAGTACTGGTAATTGGCTGTCTGTTGCCTATTACCCCCTTTTTTGTTAATACTTTGTTAGCTGTACAGTTGAATCCGTTTATTATGAAATTGAAGGGAAATAATAAACATGTCATACTAAGTGGACGTCATACAAAGCATTTAGTACAAAATAAACAACCTCCTGTTTTTGTCGGTATGCTATAGGTAGGTTTTTATTTTAATAGAGACAAAATAGAACAAAGTTAATATTATCTAATAATTCAACAGTTATTACCCACTACTTAAGAATAAAAAAAACCATGCATGCGCCGAACATCATCGGGTATGTGACTAAAACTGTCAAATACATCGGTAAGTGCTCAAACAGAATAGTCATAATAAGCGGTAAGTCCTAAATGCGAAGTCATTACCGACATTGTTTAAAGAATTTTGTATGAAAACCAAACTTCTCTGTGTAATACGTCATAATAAGCGGTTGGTCATTAAAAGCGGTTTATAATAAACGGATTCTACTGTAGTTCGTCCTCCATGAATTAATAAATAAGTACGTAGTACTACCTAATAGCAAGTTACATAAACAACTATTACGATATTCTAGCCACGATTTTCATGGGTGGTCCATTCAATTACCTCAACTAACGTAATTAAAACGATAACATTTAAATAACACTTTAAATTCGAGTAATCCAACTAGGATGGTATGAGAAGGTCACTGTTGCTTTGTTTTGCAACAAGAGTTACAAAAGATGGACCTTACGTGCATACTAAGGTATAATTGAGTCGCACAGTGTGTACCGAGCCTACTGACCGCGCTCTTGACCTTAAAATATTTACGAAACAAAGAAATTAATTATGCACATATTGACAGTTTTTATTTTTAAATCATTTTGATCACGTACTAATTAGAATTTACGTCAGTGGAAAGGCCACGTCGGGTGACGTCGGTGTTAAAACACTGATTACAATTAATTTTCTAACAGTTATTTTTTTAGTAAACGTAGTTTTACCCACTAGAAATGTCTCATGCAGTGTGGGTGTGTTTATATTAAGTTTACATAAGCTCAGGCAGACCTATTTTTTTTTAAACCTAGAATAACTAAATAGTTGACCTATATTTACAGGCCTATTGGTCTAGTGGTAAGGTATGAGATGACCCTGACTGCTATGATGCCGGAAGTCGTGGGTTCGATTTCCATTCTGTCTATAAGTGTGTTTATCAAATCAAATCAAATCAAATCATTTATTTAGCTTTAAACATGCTGTATACAATGGTGTAAAATAAACATAAAGTTCAAGCATGTTTAGCTAGGGTACAACATAGCATGCAAATTTTAACAGAATGTGAGAGAGATCAATTTTTCTTATCCATGAATTCTTTTAAGCCGCATAAAAATTACATTCATTTAACCACTTGTGTAATTTAACCTTTAAGAGTCTACAGTTTAATGTTTTGAAGTGGCTTGGCATCTTAAAATATGAACACACATAAAGTTTTTATTATATTTCGTAAGAGGCAAATCATTTAATAATAGTTTATGAGGATCTCGTCTATTCCGAGATTAAGTCGTTTGCTATCTTAAATAAATCTTTTTTTTAACTACAAATACAAATGGTTTCGTATATATAGAGAGATTAGAACGGTAGCAAACCAAACTTTTGGAACATTGGCCGACAGGAGTCATCAAATCCACACATCGTTTGCACTTTTTTTGTTACAAATGATCCAAATTGCATTACCCCACATGACGAGACCATAGCGCAGTAGTGTCTATAAGCATGATATGTCATGATGGCGGTTTTGTATTAGTTACATTTTTATTTGTTTCAGTGCGTAAACAAATATTCTAGTACTAACATTTGCTATATGAGTTAATGTCCTTATCTATTACGACTTGCCCAAGAATCTAGATGGGTTACTTGCTTTGCTTTGGTTACATGGTTTAACATTGTTTTTAAATTGTTAGTTTGATTAAATTGAATGTAGACGGATTTATCTAGATTTATTTTGCAAATTATATCAAGCCAGGTCAGCAATTTGTCTAATTTTAATGTCAGCTCATATCGCAACGGTGTTTTTCTTTTTATCAGGTTACAATGATAGAATGTCGTCGGCGAACAATGGCATTTATGGTGGGTTATTTTTACGATATCATTTACATATACGCGAAATAATATTGGCCCAAGTGGATTCCTTGTGGAACGCCATGTTTATTTGTTTTATAACACTAGGCTATCATGTCTTTATTTTTGTTGTTTTATTTATAATAACACATTGTTGTCTATTGTTTAAATAGGAGGATATCCACTGAAGTGCTGGACCTCTAACTCCAACTTTTTCTAATTTATCCAGCTATCTAGTTTTTATTATTATATCTTCTTATTATATATTATAATTTATCTAGCTATCAGTTGTCTAGTACCCACAACACAAACTCTGCTTAGGTTGGGATTAGATGGCTTTGTGTGATAGTTGTGGATTATTATTATTTAATTTTGTTCTGTACGGGAATCGAACCCGCAACACGCGGCGTAGCGTAGTCGATTGCTCGGCCACTACACTATCAGTTGTTAGGACAATACGCTAATACAAGTGTAAATGACTTTAAACATTGCAAACAAATTAGAAGTTCTGTTAGTCAAAAAGTTTCATCAGAAGCGTCAGGAAGAGACACTTTCTAGAGATGATCTTCCAATGTGCTAATCAGAGATTTTAGAGGACGTATGATAATCGAATATTGTTTTTATTGGCCAATTTAAATATACACCTATGTCACCTATACTACATTATTTTTTTGTTTATGCGAAATCCGATACACCTGTCCAATATTTTTGTGTAAAGAATCTATGACAAAATTTTAAAACCGTATCTTAAAAATCACAAAATTGCTTGTATATTACCTGGTTGTCTGTTCAAAAATATGCTTATTTCGCGGTACACCCGCGTTAACCGCGTCTCCTGTGTTATACACTCGTGATAATAGTTTGGCAATAGTACCTAACCGTACGGTGATTGTATTGTAATTAACTGGTAATAAAATGACTTTTTTTTTCTAAATTGAAAAGATTTTAGAAAAAAAAATTGGTAGATTAGTAAACATGGTATAAAACATATTGGAATCGAATCAATTACTTATTCTGAACAAACTACATTCAGGTTTCGCATATGATAAAATGAAATAATATGTATGTATATATATATACAGGGTGTCCCAAAACTCAACGTCAAGCCGAAACGGGGTGATAGGATTGATCATAACCATCACTTTAAAAATCTGAAAAAAATCCTATCCCATGCAGTTTGAGAATTATGTTGCATTTTAAGAAAAAAGAAATTTGATCAATTTGCACCATTTTTCGGTTATTGTGGTTATTCCTTTTTAGTTCAATTGAACTTCGAGTAATCCTACTTTCTAGAATCATTAAAAAATTGACACAATTGCATCAAGTTTCCGAGAATTTAGATTTGTAACAACGAATTTAAAATTTTCAACATCCATCGACTTTGACAGGCCCTCCTTTAAAAAAAATGTACTAATGCCTTGAATGGCATTTGGCGCATTTAATCAGGATTCTAAAATGGCCAGTACTTGTTAGTTCCATACAATAAAAAAGAGTAAAAAAAATAAAACCTCATAAGCCGATTATTTTAAAATGTTTTTTTATTCGCACAAGCTCTAGATACTCACTTTTAAGGCAAAATGTCTCAAAGATATAGTGGGTATGTTTTCCATGAGTAAAGATATAATGATGCCACTTTAACCAAAGTGAACTAAATTTTAAAATTAGTATTATAATTAAAAATCTTGACAATTTAGGTTTGATAAGTCAGATAGAGAAATAAAATTTTATAACCAAATTGTTTTCCATTCAATACAACACATGTTCTTAAAAAAGATCTACTTATTGTGTCGAGCATATCTTCGAGAGTAATCTCCTCAGCTGCTAGAAATGCATAAACGCAGGTCGGCTACGTTTTCTGGGTTTTGAGATCATTTTGCCTTAAATTACGAACCTACCTAGTTGTGCGAATAAAAACATAACTGAGATTAAAAATCGGCTTATTGAGGTTTAATTTTTTTACTCTTTTTTATTGTACGGAACTAACAAGTATTGCACTATTTTAGAATCCTGATTAAATGGCCAACTATGCTACTTGCCAAGGCACTCTAGTACTTATTTTAAAGGAGGTCCTGTCTATGCGGATGTGAAAATTTTATTTGTAGTTAAACAAATAGTCTCAATTGGTTGAGGCAATCGTGTCATTATTTTTTATTGGGATTCTAGAAATGTTATTTAGGATTATAAAGTAATTGAACAAAAATAAAAAAAATAAAACCTCAATAACCGAATATGGTATTTGATCATCAGGATTTTCTTAAAATGTCCATAACAAACTACATGGGATAGATTTTTTTCAGATATTTCTCGTGATAGTTATGATCAATCCTATCACCCCGTTTCGGCTTGACGTTGAGTTTTGGGACACCCTGTATAGTATATATATAATTATATATAATCATTTATTTATTTGTTTAAATTTTGTTTAAAGAGTATTTCTAGTACAAACTACCCCTCCCCTTCTTATCTTAGTTTCAGTCCATCCAAAGGTTGTCTGGAAGAAATCGCTCTTAGCGATAAGACCGCCATTGTATAGTTTAAGCAATATTGTAAGCAGTAGTTTTAAAATTTTGGTGTACAATAAAGTATATTCTATTCTATGCTAAAAATAATGTTGTATAGAAACTTCGCATGTTTTATCGGACAAGACTATTTCGTTGTCCTGGTGGCTGACCATGACGTCTTATAGCGAGAGTATACCCACTGTGGAAACGAGATGGCACTAGACGACTTGTATAGCTCTGTCTCACGACTAGACAACTTGTATAGCTCTGTCTCACGACTAGACAACTTATATATCTCTGTCTCTTTCCCACAGTGGAACTACTTTCGCTTTAAGACGTCATGTCAAGCACCACGAGGAGCATAATCTAGAATTCTTTTATATCCTGTCTTCGAAACAACTCCCAAGTCAAAGGATTCTTTACAAATCATAAAACCGCAGAATAATTATTGCACAAACAATACTATAAGTTTTATTACAATAGCGGACAGGTACCCACATTCATACCTTTTATTTTAATAACAGTTACATAATGACATAGGCAATTAAAAAAAAAAATTTAACGAAAAACAAAAAACCCGACTGCTTTAAAAAAAACTAAAAAGAAAGAAACAAGTCCAGTAGTTAAGAATTCACTCATTCACACTCACAGTCGGGGCCCGTTGGGATGATTTGATTGGTATAATTTGAACGGGCCCCGACTGTGAGTGTGAATGAGTGAATTTAACTACTGGACTTGTTTCTTTCTTTTTAGTTTTTTTTAAAGCAGTCGGGTTTTTTGTTTTTCGTTAAATATTTTTTTATTTCATACTTTTTAGTTATATTCAGAGAATTATTGTTTTGCTATTTAAATCGCTATATAACGAAAAATGATAAAGGGAACCTAGATGATTTTAAAATACCTATTCACGATACCCACATGATATAGTTCACCGACATTTTTTTTTTTCATTTTGACAATATGGCGTCTGGTTGTCGCTGTGATGAATTTTGATTACTGTCATGTCTTTAGTGACACTCGCAAGATTAAGACGAATCGATTGACGTAAAAATTATCAAAATCGGCCTACGCATTTGGTCTCTAGAACGGAAACAAACATACATACATACATACATACATACATAGACTGATAAACACATTACCCTCCTTTGCGTCGCGCAGTCGGGTAAAAAATAAGCAGTATGACTTTCAATTAGGAAGCAGAGAGTTACGTCGAGATTATACCTAACTGGTAAGTCACGTTTTGTTGCAAACATGAAAATTATCACGTGTTCAAAAGTAGTACTTACATACCTACTGTACCCAATGCTAAGTGTGTCTTTGTGTATACCAAAAAGAAAATAAGTTGACGTGTACAGCTCACTGAACTCTTAGGTCAAGTGTCATTAGAAGTTCTAACAAAGAATATGTTGCGAGCAAAAAAAAAACAAAGTAAAAACAAGTTCAATTTATTCTAAGCAAAAAAGACGATCACTACAAGAACTGTACCTACTTTCATTTATGTTTCTGAAAAAAAAAAAGGTTAACCAGTGACATGAATTGGAATGTAATACATACATAGCAAACAAAATGCATTAATCAAAACACACCATTCAAACCAAGAAATCTTTGTTTAAAATACATACAATTGGAAAATAAAGAGTTTAAAAGGAGGTTGCCCTATCAAAATTATAGCAATGAGATGTTGCCTCAGTGAAAGTAAACCAAGTTCAGATACGCACAAGTTTTTGTGATATTTTCGTATGAACAGTTCAGAACGTGCTTTCTCTTTTAACTGTATGTCATATTTAGGACTACACCGTTGTCATTGATTAACGTCTAGATCTCTAGCTTAGCTTGTAGCGACGAAAGTCTAGAAAGCGAAGGAGATTTCGTATCTACAAATGCATTGTTCAGAAAATATATCGAATAACTAGTCAATATACCTACATCCGGAACCAAAAGCCAATAGTTATTTCCGTCGATAATGTTTTAGCCTAGAAGTACAGACGTCAGCACATCAAACTACCCTAATCGAATATGAACTCTCTGCTTTTGTAATACAATTGCAATCTGTTCCTACCACTCAACCCAGAGATAATTCATTCAATCATTTATTGACTGTCCATTTCCAAAAAAAAAGTTTAACTGAACATCTTTCTATTTTCCAGCATCCATGATTGATTTTCAGTGAAGATTACTTCCTTTCACGAGTTTTTTTAACGGCATCTCACGCGAACACGCAAGCGACATCATAAATCACAATGACACGAATGTATACGTGGAGTACATAATGTAACATTACGGTTTGTTTCAAAATGAAATGAAGGTGAAAAACTGGTTAGTTACTCCTAAAATTAACATTGCATCTCGATCACAGTCCGTGTTTATTGGCGACTGCTTGTGATTGGACATTTTCAAGATTCGGATTGGCATACGGTCTCTGATTGGTTACTAACAAAGATCGGTATCATTATTGTGAATGAGTCATCAATATCGTAGGTCAGTAAAATTCGCAGGACTGTCTAAGCTGGTGGCCCGTCATTCCAGTGTGGGAAAGGAACAGAGCTATACAATTCGTCTAGCTAGCGCCACGTTCCCACACTGGAATTTCTCTCGCTTTAAGACGTCATGGCAGGTTACCCTAACGTTTCCGCTCCACCCAGACTCATTTGCTAGTTTTACCACCTGATCATCTTCCTGCCCATATCAAATTCTACTTGGGGTCGTCGCAAAACGTTTTCTTCTTCCATTCTCCCCTATCACACGTCACAGAATCATTCATATCATTTCTCACACAATCCATCCACATTTTCTTTGGCCTTCCTCTTCCCCTCCATCCATCAACATTCATACTCATCACTCTCTTAGTCACATTAGTCTTATACCTCCTCATCCATGTCCGTCCATACCAAGACAGATGATTCCCTTTAATTTTTTCCGTAACAAGCGCTAATTTTAAACTTCCCCTTATAAACTCATGCCTTACTTTATCCATTCTTGTCACTCCATGTCCACACATCCATCTCAACATCCGCATCTGAGCTACATGCAATCGTTTCTCATCCATCTTTTTCACAGCCCAGCATTCCGATCCATACAATACGACAGGTCTAATCACGGATTTGTATAATTATTTATTTGCTAGTTTTACTTCATAAAAAAATGGTAGTTTACTTACTGCATGACACCAGAAGGCGTAATAAACACCGGAAGTGTAGATGGCCAGCAAGGAGAGTGCGATGCCGAAGAGATCGTACATGAGGAACTTGTGGTAGTCGTGCTCCGAGCGACACGAGAACGTGTGGTACAGTGCTGATAGTAACATGCATATCTGGAAAAAAAAACAAGAGACTACTTTAGGAATATTACAATTTTTTTGCATTCCCATTGTGACGGTACAATATGGAGAACTTTTATAAAGAAGAAACACCATGTTTGAAAAGAAATGTATGATTTGAATTGTAAATGTCAACCCCTAAGAAAGTTAGCTACAGAACAAAAGTGACTTCTCTGTCGGTGAAGTAATAATTAAGAAACCTTAACTTTCGTCAATCCATTCTAATCTTTAACATAATTATGCATAAATGTATCAACTCAAGTCAATTTTCTATGAGGACACGCAAAAACTATAGAATGCCACTAAAAACAATGTGGAAAACCCACTAATTTGAATGATTTTAGGTCAATATTCTAACTGTGTCTAACTGTGTATCGATAAAATTTACACATTTGTAAGATCAAATTCATTAGCGTCCGTCGGCAAAACTGTTAAACCACCGGTAACTGCTTAAGGTTGTCAAATTCTGGGGTCACGAAAAAGTCTTATGAGGTACATAAAAGACTGTTGAAGGAAAAGGTTGTGTTTTTGTCCGATATACCCACCCCAAAAAACGGTTGTGCAAATTCTATTCATCATACTGGTTTTTATCGGCGCTCTAAGGCACGTAGGCGAAGTCACGGGTATATTTATGGCATTATTTAGATTACCATCATTGCCATTTCTGAAAGAATGGTACCCTGAAACTAAAGCGAACCTAAAATGTACCAACTGGGTCCACGTCGTGGATACAGCCAACTTTCACTCACAAAGAGGAGGCATGTGTCCCGGCAGTAAAAGTGTAAAATATCCTTAAATACTATAGCAAAATTGAAAATGGTCTTACTTCAAACTAGAACATTAACTTCAAGTTGCAAGAAATCGGGTTATCCAATATGGCTCGAAGCCAAATATGGCGGCACTGCTCCATTTGAACAAACGAACATTCCGCAGTACATTGACTTGGAAAATGTTTTTGACAGGTACCCAATAAATGGGGTTGTTGGTTCAAACTTTTAGAATTGGTTCAAAACTTTGTCATTTTACCGAATGATTTTAACAAGGACGCCAGCAAGTATGGAGTTTTAATAAATGAAACGTCGTTATTTTATAATTGGATAAAATTGTCGCCTGATTAATTTTAAATTATCATACTTTGTCCCGTACTCCCGCTTAAAGAAACTTTGGTGTGGAATTTACTCTATAAGGAAGAATTTTCGGCTAATGAAAGAAAAAACAATTTAGCGATGTTTGCATAATAAATCTTGCAGATGACCTTAATGACCTCATCAAAAGTCAATAATCCATTAAAATTTTACTGCTGATTTCCATGTTCCCCACACATGGTATCTAATTTAGAATTTACGCGGAAGCAAATTTTATTTATATTTTGGAGTAACCTTGTTAATTAAAGCCAAAATATCAAAACATTAAAAATATCACTGTAGCAATAATAAGTAAGTATTATCTATAAGTAATTTATTCATTCGTGTAATCTTCAAAGAACTAGTTTTAAAATCATTCAACATACAGGCTCGTAGCTGCGTCGCTGAGTACCTACCATCTACCAACCCACTTACTTATGTAATAAGGCAGTGATTAGTGACGTCGAAAGGTCGACAGTACCATCTATTAAAATAATCATAGGTATAATACTTAGAAAGAAAATCGATACGACGATACGCTATAGTATAATTATGCACTTTCTTGTCCATAAAAATCAATTGATGTTTCATACGCTGAAACTATAAAAACTACAGAGCTTGAATAATTTTAATCTATACGAGTAGTGAGTATTCATAGATGTAATTTATTGAAATTGAATTTTATTTCATTGTGACATTATGTTGAAATGACTAAACGATATCCGGAAAAAACCGAGTAGTAAAGGAAGTACGTCCATGCCCAAAATAAACGAACAATACCATAAAACGCTGTGTACTGTAGATTATTATCTGTACCAAACAAATCCAACCAGTTTTTTTCTTTAAAACTATCACAGCGAGTGCCTCTTCGCCCCACTACGAGCATCATGCCACTATTTACAGCCTTCGCTTCGTTACAACTGTTACAAGTTACAACATCGACACAAAGCCAACAGAACAACCTCTACATTTAGTGCTTATAGCGCTTCGAAAAGCAACTCTGGGACCTTACATGGACATAAATGGACAGGTGAACATGAATGGATGAAAAGGAAATAATCTTGTGAAGTTGTGACCAGTTATTTCGTCTTGAAATGTTAATGCCCCTTCATAAACTACGTTCCTTCGATGTTTACTCGTTCTCACTTTCAACTTACTGAATTGTGCGTTTCCATTTTGTATCCATAGGTAACTTTTTCGACAAGATTTTTAGGTGTCATATACTTGTTAATTACATGCTATAAACCTTGGATGAGGTGGTATAAATAACGCATAGTAAATAGTGAAAGATGGCGCGTTGTTGTGGCACAGTCAATAGTAACCTGTTTCAATGATCGACCTACTACGACCTGCAGAAGATTCGACAATTTCTGCTTTCATATTATGCTATTTTACAGGGTCAAGTCGAATAACAAAAAAGGTTACAATTTAAAGACGTGATGAGTATCGATACAATATTGTGTTGTATTAATATTTTTTGGGGTCAACGAATGCAAGAATTAGTAAGGAAGACAAGGAAAATACTAATTCTATTAGCTTTGGATATCGATAGCATAGTTCCAATGGTTACTATAATTTAACCCTATGTCTATACACTATATTTAGGTACTTAATTTAAATTAAGTACATAAATCAATCATGTTGAAAAGTAGCATTGCTGAAGAAATTTAAACCTGCGTATAATTAGTTCAACATAAATAATCAGTGTGAACAGTTTACTCAAGATTATCCGATTCGCATTATGAACATACTAATAAAGTATACCTAGGTACCTACTTATATCTCGTCATGTTGACAGTGAAAGCATAGCATAATGGTAGTCAAATTACTATCTCCCGCATATATCAGCTATGTTGGAAAGTTCTGTACAATGTTAAATTAATTTTATACAACGTAGAATAAGACGTATTTCAAGGCAAAATTTTTGATTTATTTCAAGGTTTGCACACAAATAAGTACGGAAGATGAATTTTAATTTTACTTCTGCTAGGTTTTCATGGTTTGATTTCATAATTTTAATTATGGTAAATTTGAATTATAAATAATTATTTTTTCACACCACCTGCTCGAAAATGTCTAATTATATGTCAAGCAACCTTAACCTAAAGTGAGTCATTAGTGGCCGAGGGCACAGCCGGTCAATAATGTTGTACTGGATTTCATTATTACCCGCTGGTCAATAATGTGATTTGAATTTGGAATATGTTTATAAACAACAAACACCGTTTGGTGCCAGAAAGATTTTTTTTTTTAATTTTCTTTTCCCTTTTGGGAAGACAAAGGGATCTATCTAGCCCATGCAGCCTAGATTTTTTTTTTTTGGTTCTTTTCGTCCCTCTTTACGGCATGGCAAAGGGATTGAGCCCATACAGCCAAGTCTGATTTAGTGTGCCAGAAAGAGGAAAGCTATTCTCGAAACCCTTACTACGCGTGGATGATATTCTCGATTTCCTAAAAAATCATAACGATTGCTTCTTCATATCGTTGCATGTTTTCGAAGACATAATATTGTAAGAATAATTAGATAACTACCTACGAACCATAAATTTAAAAGGTAGTCAAATAACATTAACAAATACCGTACCGCGCCGTAATACCGTAGGTAATAGTAATTGGCTGTAACATTAGTTAATTTATTTTAAATGTTCTGGCACTAAGTTGCTGTGGATTTTGTAAATAAATAAATAAATAATAAAACCTTCTTTAATATAGTCGATTTATCACATTTTATCAAAAATACTCTATTTTCACGAGCGTCTCCAATGACGTTCTAAATTCAAAATGCATACGTTAATCATTTTCCAAAACCATTCTACCAGCCCTTTGTTAAAACTTAGTTTACACAAACGCCACATTCATGAGAGTGATATCATTAGGACAAACACGACAAAACCATAGAAGATACTTTGTTTTTCGAACTATGGCTATTATTTTCTCACAGTATGTAAAAAGTAGAGTATCCTCCTCTGGGCTAAAGGTGTCTTTGCCTTGGGCTAGCTTGAATCCCTCGCTGCATTCATAATTCTATTATGAACTCCCTCGCTTCGCTCGTGAGTTAAACTCTTAACTCCCTCGCTACGCTCGGGAGTTAAATCCCGAATCCTTCATTGCGTAGAGAATTCAATATGATCGCCCGTGACATAAGACACAACTTTAGCCCCTCGGTGCATAATCTACTATTATTTTAGGGTTAATATCATGTCATTCAATTATTACCTACTGTATATTTATTTAACCGTAGAATAATAATTTTAATAAAAAGGAAAAAAGATTGTAACGCAATTCACCAACAGTTGTCGTTGTAGATCGCCTTAGAATTCAATACCATGATTATAAATTTGAATAAATGCAACATTTTTAGCATCAGTATAAAGCCTGCACTGCCAGTCATTAACGCTCTTTTTTTATAATTTCTTACTTTCACTAACGGGAGAAAAGCGGGTCGAACATCTGAGCCGCAAACTTTCAAGACGTCGACCACCGACCAATGGTGTAGAGCTCATTTCGTAATAGCCACGTCACTACGGACATGGAGATATTGTATTACGCCGCTCATAAGTGCCATAAGTGCTAAAATAATACTAAATTGATGGAGGGGGCAACAAACCTTGCGTTAATAGTGTGTAAACATGATTTTTGCTCTTGGACTGACGCACAAAACTCGAGAATTGGGTATCCATAATATTTGCATAATTATCTCACTTTAAGAGCTGGTTTTTTGGGTCAGATTTTAATGAGCTACATAACCATAAATTCACCTCAGTAGTAGGTAGTCAATAGACCATTTAAAATAATAAATACAGGATTTATAACAGTGAGATACTGTAAGAACCATCAATCTTGGACATAACAATGAATACATAACTTTATAGGACGTGTTCTGGCGGCATTAGTTGCAATGGAAGCACATAATGATCACGATAAAAAAGTCAATTCATACGGCTTGAATTTTTAGGGAAGGTAGTTTCAAGTATTTAAAAGAAGTCTTGCTTGTTTCTTCTTATTTTAGCTTCGCCAATAGAATCGAATCTTGATTTGAAAAGGTTTTACTGATATCGTTAAAATTTTCCCAGTAAAGGATCTGTGTTCAAAATTGTGAACTTTGTTATGCTCGGTTTAACTGTAGATAAAGGCCATCCTTCATATGTCGCACAGCTAGAACTATTAGGTATTCTATGGCATGGCACAGCTAACGGAACGAATGGAACTCACGTCTACCTGCGTCTGTGTTCCCGAACCCATACTCGTACACCACGAAACTCATCGAAACGAAATAAGAATGAACAGAATGAAACACGTCTTCTAGGCAAGCTCAAACTCCATCATAAACTCAGGAGCAAATCCATTTAAAAAACTAAAATAAAACATTCTGCGCACATTGATAATGTCCATATTATGAACGCACCTTAAATCTGAGTGACGTAAGAGTTAATTAGTAAACTTACCAGAAAACACGAGAACAATAACCCAGCGACGATCTTGTCCATGACAGTAGCATGAATGTTTATGATCACCAAGTCGTTGACCGTCAGGAAAAATAGCAGGAAGAAGCCGAATATGTGCGTCCATATGTTCATAGTCTCATTTGTCCACCAGAATATGCTAAAACAAAATTAAAATTCTTTTATATTTAGAACGAGGAAACTTCAAAGCGTAGTAGAATTTGCATTGCATAATAGCACATTTTCGGTCGGTTAGGAGGTCAAACCTGTATTATGCGTGTGAATAAATAATTTGTTTATCGACTCTTAGTCAATATTAGCTAGTAATAACTTTGACTTCCTACGTAATGCTATCGTTTCTTTCCCATATCCGTTAAGATTCGAAACCATGGTGTAAATGTTAGTTGATCTCATCTTAAAAAGCCTCAGTTCTTACACTTTTTACATAGCCACATGGGACAAGGTAAAAATCGGTAAAAAACCACCAATCGTCCTTTATGGCGACCGGTTAGTGATGCATGTGGTTACAACCAGTAACAAAATGTGCCTTTAGAGTAACGTTGAATTCTTTACGTAAGAAACAACCTCGTAAAATATGTGTGTATGTCAAGAACGTGAAATGGTAGTAATGAATGGAAACGTAAATGTCTTAAATCGGATGGCGGAGGTCCGGTTGCAATGGTTAAGTGATGGCGCAACTTGAAAGATGTCGAGATGTCTCTGGTCTTTAGAAGATTGTTATAAGCAGGGCGGAGTTTAACGTTCATTTAAATCGTGTTGATATTGTCTCGCTACGCCACTGAAGAACAATAGGAAAATTAAAGACAGTCTTTGATTTGCTTTGCATACAGAAACTTGAATCTGAAACAATAATTGTTGACTCAGGTTTTAATGACTCTGAGAACCTTTGTATTTTAGAAGGAACTTATATGCTACTACTACCTACCTCCACTAATCTTACTTAAGTTCCGCAAAAAGGAACAATTGCTGGCAACATTTTCTGCATTGCACTGCAATCATTATATGAAACTTCATTATACAGTTACACTCTGATTTCCACGGGTAGGTACTTTGATACCATCTACATATTACCCAGGTACTGTAATATAGGTATATACGAGTACATTCAGTCCACGTACTGTGATTACAAAAATAGAAATTTTGTTACAGTCATCCGGGTCGGAACAGCAATATTTGGAACATGTGACAAGAAAATTACTACCTAAGAATGGCTGTATGAAAATAGGCAAACAAAAGGAAAAGATGAATGGATGTACCAAAGATTGGTGGTCAAAGACGACATAATGGCTAGGAACTTCTTAGTCGCAGCACAGGAAAGAATTCATCTACTTATGGACGACTAGTTAATAGTATGGGAACTAGTAAGACGCATTGCGTCATTCCCACGAAAATTTAGTTTCCGTAGCACAACGATAATTATATTTCTCAAAGGTGACGCAAACTAAATTTTTCTTAGGTGGGTAGGCTTTTTTTTTTAGGTGAAAATGCACAACATGATAAAATTCCGTTTATTTTTTATTTTATCATTGTTTATTGTTGTTTTTGTTAGTTCCTCTGTAAATTGTTTTGTTTTAAAAATATCTGCATTGGTAATTAAGTCTGCAATACAATTCAAACAGGTGCTGGTAAGTAAAGATTTAATGAGGTCACGCATAAATCCAAAGCAATGATACCTACTTTCAAAGTAGTTTTTTTATAGTGCATTTAAATAAAATAATTGAAAAAATACCCACAAATTCGCTTTGGGTTACCAGTTTTCCGTTTTAGGTGGGAAACCTTTAAAAGGCGGTCTTTGGTGAGAGACCTCACTAAAACTACCCCCCGGTCCGGTGATCACCATCCAGCACATGAAGAGAACCGAAACCTCTTAAAATATCAATTCCAAAACTCTGTGCAACACCTGTTAAGGCACATTGTTATGAAGACTGAAGATGTCATCCCTGAACTTTGCCGGGTAACGACAGGTAATGTCGTTTTAATTTTTCATGAAATTATTATTAGCCTTTATTCTTTCTGGCCAATTGGTAAAGTAAGGATCTAAAAAATTAAAAAACTTAAAAAAAAATGTAACTGCCTTCAAAAACAACCACAAAAAAACTTTAAAAAAAAAGTACCGACTTCAAAAACAGATACAAAAAAGTTTAAAATAACCTTTCTTTCGGAAGTCGGTGGCTTTGATTTTTATTATTTCATTGACTATTGCCACCGACTTCCGAAAGAGAGGTTATTTTAAACTTTTTTGTATCTGTTTTTGAAGTCGGTACGTTTTTTAAAAAAGTTTTTATTTTACCTTTTTTAGATTATTTTTATTAAATATTCAACCCAAATTCTTGTAAAATACAAAGTTTTTCTTACATGATGTGCACTAATCTTGTAATCCGTTACAACGAAAAAATCCATATCTCTAAAACTACTGAACCGATATTGATGAAACTTGTAGTGTACCCTAAGTTGAACAATACCTAGTACAACAAAAAAAGAATTACTTAAATCGGACTTGTAGTTCCGGAGATATGCGTGCACAAACATAAAAGGCACATACATACATACACTTATGAAATTTGGTACATTTGTTCAGACGCTGATATAGCCTAACATATCGAAAACTGGCAGTTGGTAAAGTAAGGATCTACATACATACGGGTCGAATTGATAACCTCGTTTTTTTTGAAGTCGGTAAAAAAGGGTAAATAACCTTCAAATTTTTCTTTAGGAAGTAGGTGGCAAGAAAGACAATGAAATTAATAAATAAAAGTCACCGACTGTGGTGGCCCAGTGATATCGGCCCCGACTTAAAAGTTGTAGGTCGTGGGTTAGAAGTTTAGAACCCAGCCTGGCGCATTGAACTGCATGTCCTAGAAATATCAAATTCGAAGACATGTGACATCTACCAACCTGCACTGGGCCCGCATGGTGGATTATGGCTCACTGCCTGTCGCAGAGTGGAGGCCTGTATCCCAGCTGCACTATGCCTTGAAGCCACGGCTCAATGAATTAATAATGAGGTCTTATGAAAATCGCACTATTTCTTAACAAGCTAGCATCGTTACTGTGCTGTCTTCTATGTGATGCAATAGTATACGAGTATAACATGTAACTCTACGAGTATATTATACATCGTCTCAACTTTCATTATGAGCTCCCAGAAGTCTCCGCTAATGGTAATGACACATAATACGGAGAAAATAGTAATGACTGTGTATCATATACCATCTCCATTTCAGATAGGTAGAAACATAATGTGCATTACAGCGGTTGTGTAGATTAATGCACAAGGATTCTGGGTACATAATAAGAAAATTTTAAGCCAAACTTCGCTTCATCAGCGCAAATGTAACGCGATAGTTAATAGACACAAGAACTGCACAGCGACTTCACACTGAACAGCAGGTGAGCGGCGTGTCGTAGACAAAACAGTTTTGTTTATGTTTTAAGACAGACTTGTCTATGTGAGACAAGACTGTCTTAAAACAGTTGTGACTCAAGTCTGCGCTCAGCCTAACGCGATAGTTCAGCATGCCTTAGGCTGCTTTTCCACCAGAGATGCGCTATGCTACGTTGCTAAGGATGCATTTGATATCCACCAACCAATCATATTCATTTGTTTACATAACACACACACATATAATGATTCGATTAGACATTGATTTTCATTAAAGTTTAATCGATATTAGGATGTTAACTAACTGCATATCTCTGTTAATTGTGATCGCGATTGCAGATTGCATACACCCTAGATTGCAGTAACATTAATACAGTAGTGGCGTAATCTACTAACCTTCGCAGGTACTACTGTAATTACCGCTCCGCAAGGGGAGTGATGCTGCAGGTTTAAGTTTGAAACTGATGTAGATGATTTCAAGATCAGGGCTGGATTGGAAGTCTCAAATCCTCATCACGATTAAAGCAATCCTGATGAGGTATAGGAGGGTAGGTGGTGCATAGTGAGTTGCCAGAAGTTTTTAGAGGGAAGCATCTATCATCTCATGCGAACTATGCTATGCTGTTATAGGTGATCTTTATAGAATCACAATGATGAATACGAGCAATCCGTAAATCCGCGTTCCGATATTGGTTTATTGAAGAGCTGAATGACGGACGTCATGTACATTGTACTTGTAAACTGATATTGAAGAATGGAGATGCTAATCATGTTTCTTTTTTCTAACTAGGCTACGTTTTTCTGACTTTGGGTTTTAATATTCCCGCGCCCTATGCAAGCAATCAGCGTTGGACTAGATAGACTAAAATACCTAAAGATGGCGGTTTTCAGCCGAACTCCAGCTAGCCCGGTCCCCAACCAGCCTTGGGAACCTTACTGTAAGCCAGATGGTAGATGGGATGGGAGAGTCGCGAGGCTAGGTCACAGCTCTTACCACATAATTATAAACCAGACCTGGACCACATAGTTCCTTCATAAAACCAGAGTCACACAGAGTGAAATGAAATAGACAAAATCGAAAAATGGTTGAACCAAAGTCTATTTTTTTTTTTTTTTTTTTTTTTTTTTAGCGTGGTAAAATCATCAAATGAGTCCTCCAACCCCGGGCAGGGCGGGAGGGACTGTCAGACTTCTACTGACTAAAATCCACGGTGTCCTTCATAGCCTGTTACGTTCCGGGGTTACGGTCAGGGAATAATCCCGCGACCCCGGCAGGCTTTACCAAAGCTAGTCTTGAAAATTTATGAACGGCGATATTTCGGGGCTGTGAGTGCGCTATCCGGGCTCTTACGACACAATCAGATTCTATGCTCAGTTAATATTCATAAAAAAGCTGTGATTTATTTAATTGATTTTAGTGTTGTTTAGAATATTTCTTAAGCCACCTTATCACCAAAAATGAAAACCTTGAGCAACTCAGAAAGAGCAGAGATCAATACCATCCATACACAATTCCATTTTAATAAAACACTTCTTTCAAATTCAATTGTTATGGGTACTTACTAACCTTTCTACAAAGAATTATTAACTTATTTTACTTGGAAACAAAGATTTTAATAAAATAATTAAGCATGAGACTAATTACCTTTCCCAACATAATCTAGTGGGTAAAAATTTTCTATAGCCATCTCTTATATATTGGTTATGTTTAATATAATCTGGTGCCTCTTCATATTTGAGGAGTTGCCGGTAGTTGATGTACTCCTCCTCTTCTTTGGTCAAGTTATTGTTGTCTTCCAGTTTCTTTCCTCTTCGCAGCAGACCAGTGCTTTGGCAACAACTCTCTGTTCGACATTCATCTTCTATCTGAAACAAGTTAGAATACTTTATATTGTTTTATATTCATTGTATAAAACATGTGTTATATTTTGACTGGCCTCTTGGTCTAGTGGTTAGTGACCCTGATCGCTATGCCGGAGGTCGTGGGTTCGATTCCCACCCAGGACAAATGTTTGTGTGATGAGCATGATCATTTGTTCTGTGTCTGGGTTATTTATCTATAGTATGTATGTATTTAGAAATATATTAAATAAGTTTATCAGTTGACTAGTACCCATAAGTCATAACACAAGCTCTGCTTAGTGTGGGACTAGATGGCGTTGTGAGATAGTTGTAAAAAAAAAAGAATTTATACAGGCGGAATTTTTCGACCAGGGGTGCTATCCTTCATATTTTCCACTATATTAATGTGATTTAGGAAAAACAAATTTAAGGTAATTTATGAACAGTCACATTTTATATCCGAAATTATGAGGAATATCAAAAAACATTCACTGAGAGGAGTCTTGAGACCAATTTTGACTAAAACTGCATCATTGGATTTTCACTGGCCTGTTGGTCTATTGGTTAGTGACCCTGACTGCTACGCCGGAGGTCGTGGGTTCGATTCCCACCCAGGACATATGTTTGTGTGATGAGCATGATCATTTGTTCTGTGTCTGGGTGTAATTTATCTATAATATATATGTATTTATTTAGAAAAATAAAAGTATGTTTATCAGTCGACTAGTACCCATAATACAAGCTCTGCTTAGCTTGGGACTAGATGGCGTTGTGTGTTAGTTTGTGGAATATCGAATATGTATCTTTAAACAAGCAATTCTTGTATAATATTTATTTATATATAATCAGGATCTCGGAAACGGCTCCAAGGATTTTCATGACAGTTACCGGTTAGGGGTTTTTCGGCTCAAGGAATCGATTTTTTAAGGTCCCAGGTTTGGGAAAAGCTCGGTTCCCAAGATATAGACATTATAAAAACCGAGCGAAGCTCGGTCAACCAGATATTTATTATTATTTTAGAAATTCAATAATCCTGGCCAAGGATCGAACCCCACTGATTTTGGAAAAAAAATCACATCCTGTATTATTAAACCATTCAATATATATGTTGGATGATGTATTTCTGTTGCTGCTATAACAACACTTAAAATAGGATCATATTAAATATCAAAGGCTCTCATGCAATATTTTTATACATAGTTTATGGTTTGGAAATATTCATGTGCGAGTCTGACTGGCAATTGCCAGGTTTCTTGTTTATTTGTTTTACTATTTATGTGCACACAACTGCAGGTGAAAAAAAAAAAATTGATTAGATGGGTACTGAAAGGGTTGATATTTTTCTGACATAGCAATTTTATTCAAGTCTAAACCACAAGCACTTTTGAATGTGCTACATTTTGATTTAATAATAAAAACTTATTTAATTTTGATATTTATACACAAAAAGTGGCACACGCCTGCACAACCAATCAGCAAACTTTTTTTTTTTATAAAATGTAGCAAACAAGTTTCGTACTTGGTTGTTATATTAAAAGTAAAATGCGTCCAACTTCCATACCATTAAAATAAAATTAATGATAAAACAGGTTTTTACATTCAAATTGATGTGTTTCAAAATTAAGAAGCGCAATCCCACTGAGAGACTCAAAACATAACACTAACACTCACGAAAATGCACAATACTCGGTCTTGACGCTAGAATGCATGCAATCTCTTCAACTTGCAGATATATAAAGATGCACATTAATAATATTAAATCACGTATCGGTACTTACTTTTTGTATTGGCATAAATTGTACCGTTTCTGCTTGGCATTCACTAAGTTTTTTTGTCATAGTAAGAGTCATTTTGGAATCTTGTTTTCAGAAAACCACAACAGGCTACCAACTAAAAAAGCCGAACAACATTTTAAAAATAAATAACACAGTTAGTAGGTATATATTGTATGTTAATTAGATTCTCGACCGTAAACTTGTATTTAAATATTACGACAAAACGAATTCTAGTAAACACACTCAAATAATTCGGCACAACCACCTCTTCTAGCAACCATTTCTTAACTGCCAAGCCAAATGCTGCCAAACCAGCGAGCGAGTGTCAAACTGTTTCACGTCACTCAACGTCAAAATTGACGTCAGTGAGCCGGATACAGAATACAAAAATGCTATTATTTCTGAAGCAAGTTAGAATTCAAAAATAAAAAGCCTCTTATTTGAAACATTTATCTTGATGAAAAAAGGAAGATAGGTAACTACATATTAATATTATTATTTAGTTCTTAGATTGTATACCTACCTTTAGTTATAAGGAGTTTAAAGGTGAACGCAGACCTAGCCGCACCGCAGTCTCCGCGCCCCGTGGTCCCCGCAGTCAGTGTTGGGCAAATTTTAATTCAATTAACAATTAAAAACTAACAATTAATCAATTGTAATTGTGAAAAATACAATTAACAATTAATAAATTGTTAGTTGTGGTTTTTACAATTAACAATTAATTAATTGTTAGTTGTGGTTTTTACAATTAACAATTAATTAATTGTTAGTTGTGGTTTACTACAATTAACAATTAATTAATTTTCAATTGTTTTGGGAATTTTAATTAAAAACTAACAATTAAAAAATGCTGCTGTATAATATACAGCCAGTTTATATAAATATTTAATATACCCATGAGCAGTGTGAGACTGATAAACTGTCAGACTCTATCAGATTGACAGACTGATCTACACTGTCCGGCTGATAAACTGCCAAACTTGGTCTGACCGTCAGACTGATAAACTGTCAGACTCCGTCAGACTCTCGGACTGTCATAATCAGTCATCATAGTACCCCCCCACCCCCACCTATTCCTGTAGTAATACACAATTGTTGGCAACAAATAAAAGACAGATTAGACTAATTTCGTTTTGATACATAAAGTTAATTGTTAGTTTTAATTGTTTAAAAAAAAAACTAAAAAAGTTAATTGCAATTATTTTAATTGCGAGTTACAATTGACATACGTTAATCAAATTAATTTAATTGAAAGGTGCAATTAAAGTTTAATTGCAATTAAATTTAATTGTAATTAATATAATTGCAATTACTTTTTTAGTCAATTAACAAGACAATTGACAAATTAATTGATTAATGCCCAACACTGCCCGCAGTCATCGTTTTTTTACCGCTTCTGCGGCTACTGCGATGCGGGCGATGCGGGTAAGTGTGCGAGGTTTCATCGAACTTCATACAAAGAATTCGTAATGCGGGCGGCCAGAAATACCTACACAAAAAACGTACCTATATACCTACAAGTTGGCCTGTCGCAACAAATGGCGGCCAATGATAGGGATAATGCCAATCAAGAAACATAGTGTCACTGTAACGAGTATCGTTACTAGTATCCCAAGTAAGATTACATCTTAATAGCAGACGAAGACGTCTAGACAGGGCAATCGTGCGGAGTGTGAGAGGTGAGACGCGGGTAAGCCGAGCCCAACTTGGGAACAAAACGATGTTACTATGTTGGGCTCTATCATTCAGGGCTATCGCGTGTGACGTGCGTAGGTATTTATTTTTATTTGTTCATTTAAAATGACCGACCCGCGCACGCCTTTTAGCCTAAAAAGCCATCCTTTTTGAAATCCAAGATGGCGGAGGTCATTTTCTTATAATTTGATATGTGTGTCAATTTCGAGGTTATTTGGGGTGCTTGTTACGAAAAAGCCATTCTTTTTGTAATCCAAGATGGCGGACGTCATTTTTTCCTTAGAATTTGATATGGGTGTCAATTTCGAGGTTAATTGGGGTGCTTGTAACGAAAAAGTCATTCTTTTTGAAATCGAAGATGGCGGGCGTCAATTTAAATGTATTACGCCAATTCCGTGATAAATTGGGGTGCTGGTTACGAAATGCCATCTAAATAACTTAAAATTAAATCTGTCTCGAGTTGGTCCTATAGTAAAAGTTGTTTATTTTGGTGGTCTGTAGCAATTTTTTTTTCACATGTATGTAAGTACCCTTTCGGTTAGAATATACTTATTATTTATTAATTTGTATTGTATTTATGATATTTATTTATTGGAAGTTAAAATTAAAAAAAATCGCAGTCCACGTCGTCAGTGTCACATAGTAACTATTTATCAAATGCATCAGTTCAATTTTTAAATCTCTTAGTATACGTCTTATCTGCATTTTTTATTTTCATTCAACTTCTTAATAATACATGCAGTAAAGAGGGGGTTAAAACTTGTTTTCATTATTATATAAGTGTTTAATATTGTTTTCGTTATAATTCTGCCATCCATGTTGATCTGCAATAAATAAATAATTTCATAAATATTCTTTACTTGTGACAACCCTGGCCGATGCATAACTGTCTGGACGATGTCGGCATTTTACCCGAGATCAAAGGCGTCGTCCTACTGATAGTATTATGACTATATATATCTCAATATATATATACAATGATTGACATGATTAAATTATAATCCATGTAGTTACGTCAAAATAATGTGATTTTTTTAATTATTATGTTAATTATAAGTAACATTAAAGAAAGTTGTATTTTAAATTTTGTTTATTGATTAAAATAATATGACTTAAAAATTAAGCTTATCTGAATTTTGTATATGTATTACAAAACTGTATTTGTAACAGTTATGTTTTACCTATACAAAATTCAAATCATTTACTTAAAGCAGACCAGTTAAATACATTTTCAATGAGGGATTTTCTTTTTATGGGGTCCCTAATCAATGGATAGATGGCGCTGAACTTGATATGTTACTGCAATGAACGAACGTCGCGTCATTTTTTATTTTTTTCACTTGGATGTAATTTTGAGATCGTAAAACAAAAAGTAGATGTCATGTCATTGTCAGTCACATCACATCACACAAATGGCATTTTGAAAATAAGGAAAAAGAAAAAAATATTCATTTACCAGTCTTTTTAATTTATGAGTTTTCCACGCCAGAAAGAAAATGTCCCAAGAGAAAAAGAAGAGAAGTCTGTGCCTCGTGGATTTGTGCAAAAATGAAGGCATACATCTTTTTCCTAGAGTAACATCGTCAGTTCAACGCCATCTATAGAGTCCTTGGAAACTACTTTTTTTTTTAAACTCCAAAAAGAAAACCTCTCATTGATGACAATTACAATCCGATATTATAATATATGCTAATGATAACATAGGTCGGAATTAGGTAGAGTTATTCATGTACATACATAATTACACAGCGAAAGATAATTATGTCCAAAATCCCGGAATTACTTTACTAGAGCAGAAAAAAATCGAGATTTATTAAATAAAAAAGTTTTAACTTTCACACAATTTATTCATCTGTTCTATCTCTGATATTTTTTTTATGGCATTATTTATTTGTAACACTGTTCATCATGTTAAAGGTGCATCATGTTAAAATCTAGCTCCGAAATCTAACTACGATGCACCTTTTCTATGTGAGAGCTGATGGAGCGAATTTTTTGATAATTTTTATAATTAAAATTATACTTGTTATTACCGCAACACAAATATTTATAAAGTTACAACATTACACTGGCCTGCAAATTGCAAAAAACGTAAAAAAAATTGAATTTCGCGGGCTACATAGCCTCCTGCTTCGAGAAGTCGAGGCGCGGCGGGACAATGAGCTCCGGCGCGATCTCAGGGCAGTATGGAGGGGACGACCATGGACGACCGCGCCGGGCACGCCGCAATTGCGGCGGTAAGACCCCTCTTTGAGGAGTGGCTGGAGAGACGTGACGCCTGACGCAGGTTCTCACCGGGCACGGATGCTTCGGGAGGTACCTAGTGTCTGATGCGAAAGGAGGAATCGCCTGGGTGTCACCACTGCGAAGATCGCCCGGAAGACACAGTCGAGCATACGGTGCAAGAGTGGGAAGCGGTCGCCTCCTTCTGCGAAGCAGTCATGCTCGCGAAGGAGCAGGCGGGCCGCGTGCGAGAGAGGACAATGTCCTCCCTCCGCTCCACCCGCGGCGTGGTGGACGCCCACGGCGACGGACGTCACAAGACGATCTCCGGCCACCATAGGCGCGGGCATGGAGCGGCGAGTAAAGGGCAACTCGCTGTCCGACCATGGGCCATGCCCGGGTCGACGGCGCGTTGTTTTCCACGCGCGCCTCAAAGAGCGTCAGCATGATGAGGCGGGGCCCTTTAGAGGGCCAAAGCCTGCCGGGGTCGCGGGACTTATCTCATCACCGTGACCCAGGAACAGAAAGGGCTGTTGAAGGACAGACAGTACCGTGGATTTTAGTCAGTACAAGTCTGACAGTCCCTCCCAATCTGCCCGGGATGGGAGACTCATTTTGCTAAGTTAAAAAAAATATTAGCCTAAACATTAGCCTCGGTTTTTACGTCATTAGCCATTATTGTTCAGTATGGAGTAATCTATGTATTCATGATAATTAACGCAATACCATCTCAAAAATTACATCTAGGTTACTGACTAGGAATTATTCTAGTCAGTAACCTAGCGAACACTTTTCAGTGGATGAAGCTCGTAAAAATAGGCACACTAAGTTTAATTCTAATTTTATTTCGTATTTATTAATAAATTTTCACATATTTCGATATTTCTCAAATCATTTTACCTGCGACAGTTTCAAATTGCAAAAATGTGCTTTTAAAATAGCTTGCGTGCCTACTTCAGTAATGAATATCCACAAATAATCCAAAAATAGCGCCCCGGAGAATTCTTTGTGTACAATGACGTCACATCCTTTTATTTTAGTGTTACCATAGCGTAATATAGTTTGGAAAAATCGATATTCACTAGAACTTTTGTAAACAAAAAAGTATCATAATTGTTCTTTACAATTTAGTGTAAATACTGATTTTGATATTCAATTCTTGATAACAATTAGCTTTTTAAAATAAATTTGTTAAATAATCAAAGGGAAAGATAACTAATTTGAAAAAATCATGCAACCATAAACAGCACTTACACGTTAAAAACTGTGCTATTCAGTCAGAACGGTCTTTGTAAATGGTCGATTTTCCTGTTTGCTGTTCTCCATTTGCTGAGAGTGTATAATTTTGTTACAATCCGTGCTCTGTTCTAGTTCTTATTTTTTCTTATTATAAGTTATTATTATTTTTTATTTAAGCGTTTAAAGTTTGATCCTCGTTAGTAGAAATTCGATATAACTACATAAAACGACTTAGGTGGTACTTTTGCGTTTAGACGGGAGCCATCTTGCAATCTCTAATCAAAGGTCCTTGGCTCACAGTTTCGTTGTCTAGTTGAAAGTCAGTTTATTCCATCATAAAATAATCAAATGGCGTTAAAACGAATTAATAGGGTACGTATTGGCATTTGTGTCCTATATTTTAATAATATAATGCAGTATGAAATGAAGTGTTGTAAAAATGGTATCAGACTTCGTAGTGAATGTTTCGTCATTGTGAATACCTATTATCGAAATTTCTTCTGGATAATTCCGTGTGCGTGATGATTTCATTGAGATCATTAGGTGGTTAATTGATCTGGTTCCAAGTGTTACTTCTACAAGATAACGGTGTTTTACTGGTATATGTAGGTGACAATTTTGTGCACACGGCGTACATAAAATGTCGGAATTATGTGCCAATTTTGAGGTTTTCTTGTCATGAAACGCGTCTGTGCCGTGAAAATGTGAAATATTTCGGTGTACAGCGTTAATAGATACCCCATCGATGACGAATCGAAGTAGGTGTTCCGAACAATATGTTCAACCCCCATTTATTTCCGACGTGATGATGTGACATGTCCTCGTCATGGTATTGTGTTTCCTTGTTGTTGTGTACACATGATGTTGTTTTATTGTTCAGGAATTACAAGATCTGGGCAGAGATCCACCAGCACAATGTTCTGCAGGTCCACACGGTGAAGATCGTAAGTACCTATTGATCTACAGCCTACTTATTTTTTGTGACTCATTGTCTTGTATAATAATAATACTGAGAAAAAGTGTCATGGAAGCAGTTCAGGTGATTTTGAGAAGTTGTCATGATTGTTTTTTTTTCAAGTTTCAAGTGATCAGAGCTAGTTGAGCATGAAATCGTTATGAGTAGAAAAAAATATTTATGTAGCTCCTACAATAAATTGATTACTGTATAAAGGATTCAATAATCTACCAAGTTATTATCAAAATAAGAAAGTGGTATCCTGATAGACATGTCAATAATCTCAAAATATCATCCTTGGTCTTGCTGTATTATTGCTGTGATCTAAATTGTTTCAGTGGTGGCAGGGTTTAGCTTTCAGTTTAGTGGTTTAAAAATGAGTTGTTGATTCCAAACCTCTATCAAATAGTGTCATGCTACTGTGCTCAGTATTTCCTGACTCAGTCATATTTTTATTCTTTGTAGAATGACTCATGTCAATGTAGATATTTTCTATGGTAAAAGGCTAATAAGAGTACAAAGGATAATGAACCCTTAGCATTTATGTGCCAAAACTGAGTTGAAAAATAGCTACAACAAATAAAATAGAAAAAAAAAAACAATCAAAGATCTTGATTTTAAACATTTTTAAGTTTTTCTTTGTGTTGGACATAGTTGTTTATTATAATGAAATTTGATGTCAATGACCTTGTTTTAAAACTCAATGATTTACTTATTTTTTGTTTTAGCCTTCTCCTATCTTCAAGAAATTTCCTCCTCTTGTTTTTTACTTTTAGCTTTTAAAACTGTTCTTAATCTATATGTTGTTCTGTTCAGTTTTCCATTGGCAAGCCACAATTATGGGTCCAGTAAGTAGTTTTGATTGATTCATAATTAATTCAAACTATAATGGTTTTGATATTTCATAACATTGAATTAATGTTTGGTACTTTTCCTTACAGGTCGACAGTCCTTATCAAGGAGGAGTATTCTTTTTGACCATACATTTCCCAACAGACTACCCATTCAAACCACCAAAAGTTGCATTCACAACACGTATTTACCATCCCAACATAAACAGTAATGGTTCCATTTGTCTTGACATTCTGCGCGCACAGTGGTCTCCAGCACTCACCATATCCAAAGGTTAGCATTTTACATATTCTGTTATTATTGTTTTCTAAAATATTTGTTGTTGGAGTACATTTTCTAAGACAAAAAACTTATGATATATATTTTAAATTCCAGTGTTGCTTTCAATCTGCTCACTCCTATGCGATCCAAACCCAGATGACCCGTTGGTGCCAGAAATTGCTAGGATCTACAAAACGGACAGAGAAAAGTACAATGAACTAGCCCGTGAGTGGACGAGGAAATATGCCATGTGATGAGTCAATTGTGACGTCAGCAAACATACACACACACATCGCCACAGCCCGGGCTCTAATCCCCTTCCCTTTCCCTTGTTCCCGCTCCCCCAGTCCTCTGTTATCCCCATCAAACGTAAATTTACTGGAGATTGTAAAAATGTTCATGGTCATTCTAGGATCAGCCTAATTTCTGTCGTATCTGGTAATATTAAAATGCGAATTTAATGCATCTAAGTAACACGGTTCACATGTGCAAATATAGTTTCTGTTTTTATCTAATAAGAAACATTTTCTATAAGAGCAAAATTATTTTTTGTTTTACATTGATGTGTCAGTAGATATCTTTACACTCCTTTAGTTGAAGTTTAAAGATTAGTTAAATTTACATCAATTGAATTTATGTAATTCCTAAACTATTTGTACTTTAACTAGATCTAAATTGCATTGTAAAACTGTACAATAGCCATATGTTAGGAAATGGAGCGTTCCTTGCTTACAACTTACTAATTGTCCGGTTCACTTAGGGATTTTGTCAATGAAATGTAAGTAAAGCTCATAAGTGTTAAGAACATTTTGGGTAATGTAAGTGGTATCACAAAATGAGCTCGTTGACGGAGTGAGTGTTAATTTTTTTTACTAGAAAAACAACTTTTTTTTTAAGTTAGTAAATGTAGCATGCTACAGACCAGACTGACGTTGATTAAAGTGGTCAGTTTTCTTTCATCCACAATATTTTATGACAACGGAAAACGCTCCAATAGTTACAACATTCAGTATAAATTACAGTGTATCTCATAAGATGATAAGTTACGATTAATCTAGATTTTTTTCAATATGGCGATTTATATTATAATTTTATTTAATATATATTGTGGTTGTAAGGATACTTGCGTTGTGATTTCCACGAATATCCTTTCCATTGAACCATCCTTGTTTCCTGAGTAATTGAACAAAACTAATTGAAGTGAACAGCGTCACGGCACGAGTGGCTAGCATGGGTGTGTTAACGTTACAACTGCAGGCAGGCAAGAGGAAGCTTTGTTCACTTGATCTATCACTGGGAGATTCAAATTTAAAGCTTTTCAAATTGTAATCAACCAACAACTTGTATTTTAGCTTCACTAAATTGTAAGAAACAATAAATTATTGTGTATGTAAATAACACCTTGAGCTTTATTTAGGCAATTTCCTGGTATACGTAAGCAGCTGTAAATATTCGTTTCTAGTTTAATTAGCTGACATACTTGGTTACTGGGTCACTGACTGAGAATCTGCCAAATAAACGCTATGGAAAAGATTAAATCTTCTTCACAGTTGAGTGCAAGGCGTTGCGTCAATGTCGGTAGTGAAAACAATAATATTTCTAGAAGGTGATTATGTATGTATCGCCGTACATTTATTGTTTAATGAAAATGCCTGTTTCATTGTGCATCTCGGTTAAGATACCTGATGTAGACAAATAGATAGTTGTGGAAATCGCTATACACTGCTCTAATTTACATTCCACTTACATTAACAACATACACAGACACATCTACCAATCCACACATAAATAAAACATTCTACCTATTGAAATCAGATCGTGAATCCGTAAGCTACATTGCAGTCATACAAAAGTTATTAGAATGGGTATTACAACGTCTTAAAACCAGGTTTGTACCAGTGAAGAGTGAAGGAGATGGCGCTAGGCGACTTGAATAGCTCTGTCATTTTTACTCGCCGGAACAAGCCTGGTTTTAAGACGTTGTAATACCCCCCCAGGTCAGAACAACATTGTATCGGGGGGAAAATTAGAGTAGGTACGTTACATTTGTTTACCGACAGGTGCGATACAGACTTCCTTTGGCTTGAATCACAGATGACTTGCAGATATTGCTACCTATTTTAGAGTGAATGTTATGAAGATAAGGGCGATTGTATTGAGGAACAACACCGATAAGATAATTTTTAGTTTTTTTGTAAAGACCATTGTTCATTGATACCTACCTTCTTAACTATTAGGGTTATATAATTGCGCCATCACCGTCGCCGGATAGAATAGAGAAAGCACATTTCTCAGTCCTTTTCATGCTTGAAGTTCTTAAAAACAAAAAAAAACTAACGGGAACTAACATAAAAGTTAATTTTATTATTACTTATGCTTTTTCATGTTATCTAGGTCATGGTCTATCTGTGTGCCAAAATTCATCTAAATACGTTTAGCCGTTACGGCGTCATACACAAACATAATCAGGAAGATACTGAGAGTAATATTAGAGGTAATAAATTAAAAATAATTACCTCCTCCCATTTCTGCTAAAACCACTTCATAAATATTTAGATACCAACCAGGTACTCCTTGTTACTTAATCCTTTATGACCGTGATGATCAATTGACATCTACGCATAGTTAGGAATAGGAACGCTCCTATCTATTTTGTGATTCAATAAATTAATGTTTGATAAAAGTAGACCTTTTGTAGAATAGATAAACATTTGATTTATGATTTATTTATATTACTGAGATCTCTATGCAGTATTTATTTTTTGCATTTAAATTCCGTAAACTTGATAAATATTTTTCAAGTAAGAAATGCTTGTAGTTCCAAATAAATCAACATGACTGCCCACCGTCAAAATTTTCAAAGTTTAAATACTTCCACAAAATGAAATCAGATTCTTCACTTTCCGTTATTTTTTGCCTTTTATACGCTATTATTTTACTCGGAAGAGCCTGAATTCATTGAGAAATTGTATTTCATTTAGAAACAAGCTTTTTTAAATAGAAATGAGTAAATTATGTGTATTGGTGTGAATCCGAACAAATCTTTCTCCCCTTTTTATGGCATACAAAGTTTCTGGTCCAAGCTATTATCAGACGAAGCGTTCTGTCGTGAGGTCTGAACGACCAGATTATGTCTGATTCTGTTTTCAGAACTAAAGATGTGTCCCATATTGTTCAGCAGTTCGTCCAATACTGTGCCCATACATACTATCTAACAAGACTCATTTATAAAAGCTTGTAATTATCTCAACAATTGCCTAGAATGAACGATATTTTATGCTCCCGTGAAGTGTCTGATTTCGACTAAGCCGCGTTTTCACTAAACGTCATGTCCCAGAGACAATGTTGTTATGTTGCCGGACTTTACATGCCCGCGACTTTCGGAAGATATCGCTAGACAATATGTTTTGTATACTCTGCCCAGTTTTTACTGGCGTTGACTTGCGATAAGCCTTTCCGCGACCCGTAGATGTCGCAAGAGACGTCGGTTGACTTCGCGTGCGACTCCCATTTCGTGTCGAGCAACAGTCGCGAGACTAATGTTCTCTAGTGTAGTGTAAATGCGGATCTAAAGGCACAGGAAAAAAAACTGCATAGTCCTATTGAAAGTTTGTCCTTATGTCATACATTTTATTACAATATGTATCTGAAAATAATGGAGGTACATAATTTACAAAGGCACATAATTATTAACGTATTATTACACTAAACACTAGAGATTATAATTCAGTCGTTTCCATGTTTTTTGCGTTTTTCATTTGTTCCAGTTGTTGGTAGAAATCATATTTGGCTTGATTTGTTTGGGTTTCGGTCTCGTCAGCTTCTATTGAGGGGAAAGCGCCTGTGGTTATGAAATAGGGTTTTTCATTTGATAAGTCTTGGTCGACGGCGTTTTCATCTAGCGAGTCGCGTTCTGACCGACTGAGTTGGTCTTCTGACTTGTACCAGTCATTTTCATAAGCGTGGAGCCATATTGGATTGGATCCTTTTGTACTGTGTTTGTTTGTGTTGGGCACTCGGCCGCCGGAGCTGCGGATAGTCATGTCTGACTCGCCGGGGGTCGGGGAAGCTGCACAGAAAAAATAATTGTTTGCATATTTATGTCATTACCCAAATATTGTTAAACACTACTACTAAAAAATAAATGATTGAATCCTTCGTAACTTGTGTTTTGAAATAGCATATGTTATTTATTTCCACGCTAAAGTCTATATAGTACGAGATCCGGTAGAAGAAATATATACCCTCATCTGTTATTTGAAAATGGCATATGATACACGCTAGATACTCTAAACGACAATATTTTGGTGATAGGTTGTCGGCCTGAATCGCGTACCGTCACTGTTAATTCATAAAAATTGTCTTCAAAAATTTTGGTTCCACTTCCCTCATCTGTTATTTAGAAAAATCAAGCATTAGCTGATAGAATATACCGCAAGGAATCTAAAAAATACAGGTTGTCGGTGTCCAACCCTGTCCTAATTAGTTGTCGGGTTCAAACAGGTGAGTTACCTAGATAATATTCATCTGTTATTTAATCGAATCAGATATCAAATGATAGATTATTTCATTCTGAATCCAACAGTATTTAGTTGTCGAAGCAAAACTGTGGCTGAATTTCGGTTGTCTAAATTTTAATCGTAAAAATTGGCCTAAGCGTTGAACAACAAAAGACAAAATAATGATGCAGGTGTGCAGTTCTGCACCCAGACAGGTCGAAAAGTGTTTGGAAGACTAGTTTCACTTCCTACTAAGGTCGCGGCAATAGTGTTAAGTGTTGTGCGCGAAACCGTACAGACAGGTCGAAAATTGTTTGGAAGGGGCGCGCCAAAGTTCACCTGAAATTTAAACTCTGATAGTTGGAAACCCGAAAATGTTCTTCCTAACATTTTTCATCCTAACAATCACGTTTCCTAACTACTCTGTCTCTAATTTTCATAATTCCGAAGCATTCAACTTGGAACGAAAATTTTTGAAGACAATTTTTATGAATTAACATAGACGGTACGCGATTCAGGCCGACAACCTATCTAGCGTGTATTAGATGCCATTTTCAAATAACAGATGAGGGTATATATTTCTTCAATGTATCCTAGACTAATATAATCAAACTCAAATCGTAAGGCTTGTCCCTCTAAGGGCACAAACACACGAGAGACAAGGGGATATTTTCCCCGAAAAAATGTGTTTAAGGTTCGAGTGAACGAGCCACTTTCTGGAGGTAGTGGTTGCAAGATGTCAACAATTTCATTTACGTGCTTAGTGTACAACAACATAGTTGACCTTACAACACAGTGATCCTTTTAGGTATAGTCTAACTCGTTTAGTGTCAGTAATCCACATAATTTAACAACTGGCATGATTTTAGTTGAAACAGACAACGTCACTAATAAAAAAAAAGGTTTGAGCGTCCAGTTTATCTATTTTTCTTGGTATGGTAGTATGACTAGATACTTACAATAAGCCGTCGCTGTAGCAGCCTTCAATCTTCTCACGTAGTCAGCGCGCTGAGATAGGCACATCATTATTGTGAGTAGGAGAAGCACGGAGAGGAATAGAGTGGTCCACACTAGCCAGAATACGGTCTGGTTGGAGGACAGTGTCTCTGCAGTCAGGGGCTGGTACTCGGCTGGCTGAGTATCGAGGACATTGAATTCCTACAAAATAGAAAAAAAAAGTTAGTACAACCACGTTTGCTTGAAAATGCTTCAAAAAATGTAATGGAGATGAATTTGGATAAAGGTTTTCTAATAATTGTCTATCGTGAGGAAACCACCAACACTGTTTCCAACACAGACTGGTGGACCGGTACGCCGATAGGACAAAAGTGCATTGTAATCATTGACTAAAATAGTCATTTTTTTTCTAATTCGTCAGTGATAAGTATATATTGTCAAGTCATGGTGAGTATGCATAATGTAAGAAACTTAAATTCACACATTACCTTGAAAAGATCATCTAATTGTTCTATATTCTTATCCACCAATTTTAGAACTTGTTCAACTTCCAAAACCGAATGATCTTGACCATTCACAAGGTGTAAGTAGAGATCAGTCTTCGTGTTATCCACTGAGCCGTCTTTATTTTCGTGTACTCTTAAATCATCTATGTTTACAACGGAATCCGTCACTCGAGCTAAACGCTCTCGGAATACATGGATCTTCTCACGTATTTCGGATGGATGGGACCGGAGTACGAAGCGAACGCGTTGGTCTTCGCGGAGAAGATAGATAAATACGTGAGCTTCATCTTGTAAGCCGCCCGTGTCGTTCGCTAGAACCTGGAAGTGAAAAAATAGAACTTATTATGTAGCAACGCCTTGATCTCAAAAGTTTGGCAGAGTAAAATTCAGGGGTAAAGGGCATTGGCCCTTTATTGGGCATGTTTCCAAAACTGGGCTGTTACTAAGCTAGGCCTACTGGTTTGTTACTCAATGCTTATCAGATCGCAATGCGTAAGTCCGAATCTTTACTTCAGTCGCTGTACTTTATCGGCAATAAATATACCGTCGAAAGATGATGCTATTGCATTTCGTATCCGAGTCATTGAAATAGATTCATATTCACAACTTTGTAATAACATGACTCTATAGATAAAAAAAATTATAAGGAAAACGAAACATTAATACTATAATTGGATATAGCATGAACTTCAAGCTATTTATCATTCATCACTATTGATTTGCAACGTAGCTACGCAGTCATAAACAGAATTGTCACCAGCACGCATGCGCCGATACTTTTCCTATCTCCATTGCGCTTTATTTATGAGTACGACTAAACGAATGCAATGGCTATGGAAGAGAAACAAGTCAAATAATGCAGGTACCAATTTTACCTTAAAATCGAAGTATCCTTTCATCCCCTTCTGTGGGTCAAAGTTCAAGGAGACTGCACCTGTTTCGACATTGACTAGAAATGGCGACACAGCCAAGTTCTCTAGCCCTTCCGTGAGAGTTTCTTTTACATCACCAACTAGATAATAACTTATTCTAGCGTTTTCATCTTCATCTAGATCTACAGCCTGGAAATACAAGTATTAGAGAGGTAGATAAATACGTTAAAAAAAAATCAAATGACATGAACTGCAGTGCCAGTCATCCTTGTTGATCTAATATCGACTGGCAAATTGCAGTATCTTTTATGAGCGATTTTAGACAACAGCGAAATACAATATTACAGGGGAATAATTTTGTATAAAATGAAACGCAGAAATGCGTTACGTTGTGCCAATACTACAGCAACGAAGGCAGAGTTCACACAGGCACCATTAAGTCGTTTCGCGATTTGGGGTTGCACTTTTGGTACATTATGAATACTGCCTAAAGAATTTCACAGTTTAATACCTTAACGTGCATAAATTCGATCCCAAAATCGGCTTCAGTAGTAATTCCTCCAGTGAATATCTTACTGATAAACTTTGGTGCGTTATCATTCACATCGTTGACGATAACGTGAACTTTTAGTGTGCTGATTCCATCGATTTCTTCTTCATACTTAGGCACATTCAAACAGTCTTCTGATGCCAACACTGTGAGAGTGTATGACGATTTCTCTTCGCGGTCTAATGCTTTTTGAGTTGAGAGTCTGAAAAATTCCAATGATTTACAGGATAGTTTATTACAAGTGTGATAACTAAGTTAGGACTTGCAAAATGCCTGCTGAATAAAAAATTTACACGATTGATTTCGACATGTATTGAATTTGGTAAAGTTTAATTTCTCTTATTACTGGGTGAAAACTTTAATAACAGTCCATTATCAGAACTTTTATTTAAAGAGTAAAAATATTAACAAACAAGCAATCTTAATAAAACATCACTACCTATGAGTACTTCTTTGCAGCTCAAACACAGCGCCGTCATCACCAGCCACGATATAATAGCAAACAGGTAACATAGGTTCGTCTCCACGATCAATTTCATCTCTCTCTATAACACTGGGCAAGTACACCCCGTTGTTTGGCGCATTCTCTGTGAAGTTGATATGTATGTGCTTGCTGGGGAACCGTGGCCGGTAGTTGTCTACATTCTGGACGTATATTGTGAGGTCCAGATCAGAACTTAAAGGTGTTGGTAGGCCGAGATCGTAGGCTTCTATTCTTAGCTGTGGAAACATCAGATTAATCAATAAATGAATGGACACTCAATATACTTAAATAGAGCAGGTAGGGCTGGCAACAGTGTAGGGTAAAACTATGTATATTTTAGGCAACATTTGTAACAAACAGAATAACAGGTGCAACGTTGGCATGAAAGATACTGTGCGTTTTTATATAGATAGCAGCAGAAAAGGAATTTTGAAATTTGATTTTCGCTAAATGAGTAAACACTTTTGCCCTTGACTGAGTTTTAAATATAAAACCAAGCATGACAACCGATATTTTCGTAAAAATGGATCATGGTCAAAAGTACCTTGATGACACCCAATATTATTCCTCCTCTTTTAACATGAAAAACGATGTTAGTCAAACGTTCCGGAATAATTAAAATCAATGATCCGGAAAACAATTTCAAGTTATCGCTACTCGTTTGTTGATTGTGTGTCTACGTCACATGGTGACGTCATCAACTGCGATCGACAATAAAATAAGACGTAAAACCAGAAATAAATCACAGACGTCCAGTCAACGACTGGCGACCGGGTTTTGGCAATGTAGTGTAGCACACAGGTAGGACTGGATGAATAGTTAATTCTATAAATAGCTAGTATTTTATTCATAGTCTAAAGGGTTCTTCAGGGTCGGATAGTAATACAACTTGTTTCAGTATTGCTTTTAAGGTTAACAGGCTCAATTATGTTGTTTTTGTTTTGTGTAAAATCAGATAGGTATGTACTTAGTTCTTAGTTCTACCTACAATTTGGGAAAGGTATTTTATGCAATTAGTGGGTATTTTATGCAATTTGCTACTGGTGTTTAAACCGTAAATTAGGAATTATTTTTGTATCAGAAGATTTGAAAATATTTAAACTCGCACAAACAAACAGCCAGATCTGGAACAACTACCTGTATAAGTACAAATAATTGTTCCATGTGGGATTGAACACGCGACTCGCAGCGCAGTAGCCAATCGCTGTACCACTGTGCTAACTATGTCATGACTATTCACATTTTGATCTAAAATTGGATTGGACAGAAACTAAGATGTTTGCAACTGGCAATGTTGTTGTGCCAGATCTGATTAATCTTTAAAAAGCTTGGATTATATTTCCGTGTTTCTCTTCCACGTACAAATTGTTTTCGTCACTGTTTTGTGGTTCGTGGTTTGTTGATCTCTATTTAATTTACCTGCTACGTAGTTTGTTTGCCCTTATCTATCTTAAAAAAGGTTGAGATCTTTGAGACAAAAAAAAAAACGTCTTCTATTACTTAATGGATAAGTACCTACTCTAGACGCCTTAAAAATAGTCTACCACATTCAGAAATTGAATTTTCTATTCCTCCATTTGAACGTTTTACGGTATGTCACGTGGTCTGTTTATCCCAATATTTATCTAACCTAGATTTATATAAACAAAATAAGTTTAAAGCCATGTCAGTGGCTTGTGTGATTTCCAAACGCAGTTTAATTAACCCCGGCAACAGAGGGTGGCCGTTTATTCACACGAAAAAGAAAAGCTGGTCTGTCCGTCTCTGTCTATCCTACCTGGTACGTGGTCTGCTTGTCCCTGTCTAGCGGCTGCGTGGTCCGGAGCGCGCCGCTGGTGGCGTGCACGGTGAAGGCGCGCCACGCTCCCGCCGCATCTTGTCGTATGCGGTAACGTACGGCACCGTTCGGACCGATGTCTGCGTCTATCGCTCGGACTTCCACTACTGTTGTTCCTATTGTTGCGTTCTGGGATGAAATCAGTTATTATTTGGTGTTATGATGCGCAAAGGCTTTACCCATATCGCTCTAAGGGGTCTTTTCTTTTCGATAAAGGAGGAGGCGAGATGCGTGAGGGAGAGGACACTCATAACTCACCGTCCGATCTTAGACCATGCTCGGGTCAACGGTGCGTTGTGTTCCACGCGCGCCTCAGAGAGCTGTCAGCAATCTCACGGGGTCCCCTAAGAGGGCCAAAGCCTTCCGGGGTCGCGGGACTATCACACCAGGTAGCCGTGGCTCTGGTACGTAAAGGGCTACTAAAGTATCACCGTGGATTTTAGTCAGCACAAGTCTGACAGTCCCTCCCGTCCCACTTTGGACGGGAGAACACATTTGATGATTTTACTAAGATAAAAAAGGGGACTTTTCGAGCGCCACTTTGGCCCAACCATCGTCTTGCCACCTCTTTTCGGCAGAAAGAACTAGGAAGGACAAAGGATTAAAAAAAAAAATCTTTTATTAATTCCAATTTAAACCTACTTCAAGTTAGAAAACAGACAAAATAAATAAAACTTCAATCAGGCATTTTTTTATTTAGTGATTCTTAATTGTAATTTATAGGTTTTATGCAAATGCAAACTTACCTCAGGTACTTTGATGGTGACATTCTGAGGTGGATGCACGAACACAGGCGCGTGATCATTGTAATCAGTCACACACAACTTCAGTTCCCCTCTCACAATATTAGGCGGGATGCCGAGATCTCTGGCTTCAACTACAAGAGTATAGTTGCCGAACCGATCCTTCAGTGATTGCCGAGCGAACAAACGGCCCGTGTTCGCATCGCCACCCACTTGCTCGAAACGAAATAGATCTGTTGGAAATATCATTACTTAGGTGAATAATTTTAAAACGCGACCTCATCATCATCAGCCTATAAATGTTCCTACTGCTGGGACACAGGCCTCCTTTCTGACAGAGGGAGTGAGCCGTAATCCACCACGCGGGCCTAGTGGGGGTTCGTGGATGTCAGATGTCTTCGAATTTTTGGTTCTAGGACATGCCGGTTACCTCACGATGTTTTCCTTCACCGTTTTGTGAGCAGTGGTTATGAAATATATTACACAAAGCAATGCGCTTGGCTGGATTCGAACCCACGACCTCGAAGTCGGGGCCGATAACAATGGGCCACCACTGCTCCCCTAGCTCGACCTAGCTGACGCGAAAGGCCAGGATGGTTAATCTCAATCATTTCAAAACGTAAAAGAAACTTTTTTTTTAACTGTACTGTATACCAGTCACATCATCTATAGATTCAGTGAAAAACAATGCCATTTGTAGTCTCGGAATTTTGATGATGTAGGTAAGTATGACGGGTTATTTTTAGCAACTCCAGCAAGTTGTAAGAATTACCGTTGCAGCAACTTTAAAGCTCACGCCTGTAAGCAACCTGGGAGATTTTAAGGTCAGATACTGTTTCATATCACTGTTTAAGAAAAACTCCTGTGTTAAATTTAACTGTTTACTTTTCTCCTGTGTTAAAAATTAAAATAATAGAAAATATCTTCTTCTTAGTCGCTACACTCTTGGCAGAGTGGTCGTGGTCGTCACATCAGGGGTGGTGGCTCGCTTCACAATTCGCCGCCATTCTTCTCGCACCGCTGCCTTCCTGGTACATTCGTGTAAGGGACCATTCAATGCAGCCTTGATCTGGTCTGTCCAGCGCATTGGTGATCTGCCTCGAGCTCTGGTGCCATTCACTTTGCCCTGTACCACAAGGCGTTCCACAGACGAGTCTCCTCGCCGAGAAACATGTCCGAAGTAAGTGAGGATTCGAATTTAGAAAATATCAATAAAACCTCAATAACATACCATGTCCCTTCCCACCAACTAGATGGAACTGCACTCGTCCGTTAGGCGCTGAGTTATCATCGGCATCGGTGGCCGACACCGACACGATCGGCTCCCGATAATTATGGAACTCCGTTATAGTGGTACAGTCGGACGGCACGTGCAGTATCGGAGGGTTGTCGTTCACATCTTCTATGTGGACTCTGGGGAGTAAAAAGAGACTTTAAATAGAGAATTCGGACGGATTTTTCTGTCCTTTTTAAATTTTCACTGATAGTTCTATTTGGCGCAAATTAAATGTTCGGTAAACTAGGGTGCAGGGTGTAATATTGTTGCCGTTACTATGAATTATTCAGCAAATTATTCTAGACCTCTAGTAAAGAAACAGAAGGGGTTATAAAAATATACATTTTGGCTTTGTAGTTTCTGAATGAAATAGCTGACTTTTTCCATTAACAAATCCAAGATACTATGCTGATTTAAGAATCATGCAACAGCTTAATGTAACAGTTTGCGTGTGTGTGTGAGATCTATATTTATTTTTCTTTTACATCTTTTTTCCACGAAGGCAAATAATGACGCCATCATTTCTAATCTTACAAGTAAAGAATGAAAATTATCTTTTCTAGGCGTAATAGTTCAAACTATATACATGTATATGAGGAATTTTGCGTATAAGAAAGTTTACTTACACAATTTGTTTGAAAGCATTTCGACTTTCCCCGCTAAGGTAACCAAACTGGTAGTTGTCCCAAGCTTCTATGACAAGGTTGTATGTCGCTTGAGTCTCTCTGTCCAGCCAATCAGAAACGGTTAGTGCACCTGTGTCTGCATTTATCAGAAACTTGCCCTGTAAGGTAAAAGTTGCTGAAAACCTACAAATTTCACGTTTACGGCTGGCCAGTTGTTCGTTTTAATTCGTCAGTGCTTCGTGTTGGCTTCGGGTGACTGAGATCGTTCAATGAAGCTAAAACTAGCCGGTTATCTCTTTCTAAGAGTCGATGAAAGTCGATGAAGATGTCTTTGAAAAAGAGTTTTTTTTTGCGGTTCGTATGCTGCTCGGAATAATTATGTGCATTCATCATCATAAAACGGTGGTAGTTTCACGAAGCCAAGTATTGTTCACGCAACGTTAACAATATAATTAAGTTTTTGTAAATTAGAATAATTTATTGTTAAATTAATGTACAGAAAAAGTAAGATGTTTTAATGGCTTAAGAAAAAATGAATAAAAATTAGGACTGTCAAACTAACACACTTCTCTGCTGAAGTCAAGGTAAACCAAGGTCCAGTAGTGGACTGCGAGAGGGCGCTTTGATTGATTGAAACTGTAAAATTAAGAACTCAAAATGATCAACTTTAAGTTTTAGACTCTCTTGATACACCAACATTCCTAATTTGTATCTCTACACCTAATGTTACCTGTGTGGACATCCGATCCAGAAGGTAGGTTATCTTCCCGAATTCTCCCGAATCAGCATCTCGAGCCAGAATGTTAGCAATGGTGGTCCCAGGTTCCACGTCTTCCAAAACTCGATACTCAAATGCAGAAGACTCAAAGATCGGATTGTTGTCGTTTTCGTCTAAAACCTAGAATAAATCGTGATGAGTGGGGCTATATTTAGTGTTTTTATTTTGTTATAATTTATAGTGTGGTGGACATTCCCAAAACACTGCAACTCCTGAAACTCAGAATCAATAGTAGTTGACTACCAGAAAAGCGTCGAGTCAAGGAAACTGGACGGAGTGTTAGGAGAATAAAATTAACTGTCTTGAGCAAGGAAATTAATCAGAAAATAATAGAGGAGGAATAGGAAAATATGCAGTTTCCACTTTCTTCCATATCAAGCAGCAGAAAGAACGCGGATTTTTCCATGCAGGAATTATGGACAATAGATTTACCCAGAATAAATTAATATTTACCAGAATGTATTTTTAAATAAAACTAAGCATTTCATATATACTTGGTAATGCAGTGATTTTCCTCATAACATTGCGTATAGTACATATTTTAGAATAGTAGGCGGATTCTAAAATAAGTATGTGTCATAGGACAATACAAACTAAGTTCACTTTGTTGAGAACATCAATAACTGCACATTATAATTATGATCGAAAAATAAATGGACATTAAAAAAAAACCAATGATTGTCAAATATAAAAGACATCAAAACTTGGGATTACTCGAGACGTATAAACGCACTAGAAATCCGGCGAAAAGTATTATTTTAAAAACATTGGACTAATTTCTAAATTTTTCGATAATAACGGAAAAAATATGGACTCAAATATTTTTATTTTGATTATCATCAAACGTAAGTTATGGAATCAGCCGATACTTTGCCGAAATCTTTGACATTAAACATTAAATAAAACATTTTGTGCAAAAGCTTTTCACCAGTCCTGCTGGTGATATAAGATCTAGTACAGACTGCTGAGCGATAGCGACCGAAACAAACGAAAACGATCTGTAAACTTTGATAGATTTTCAACTTTATGCAATAGGGTATAAAGTTGAAAATCTATTAGCGACTGCTGAACGTTAGCGATTGTCGCTTGACGTTTGGCTACAGACTCTGGTTACTTGACATGCTATTTTTCGCTTTACCTACATGTGTGTACGAGAGGAAGGCTGTGCGAATCCAGCATAAATCTTTACTAATATTATAAAGTTAAAGAGTTAGGTTGAACGCGCTCATCTCAGGAAAGTGTAAAAATATTTTTGTGTTGGTTAGTCCATTTACCGAGGAAGGCTCCAACATCGAGCTACGACTGATAGGAGCTGAACAAGGTGGTAAAACCACGGGAAACAGCTAGTATTTTACATATTATATTCTTCAATTTAGCATCACCAAACAATTATTTACCTGCATAAACAAGTCGACGACAGAGTACCGTGGTGGTATACCGCTGTCCACTCCTTTGACAGTGAGGTTGATCCACGGATACAGCTCGTGGTCTATCTTGCTGGCTACCACGACCTCGCCTGTTTTACTGTCCATGTGGACTAGGTTTAGGAGCTCTTCACGTCCTGTTGATGATAGTGTTATACAGCATAGCATAGTCTAAGTGTCCCTCGCAATGTTGAACCGACCATTTAAGCGTTTATAACCGGTTTTTTGAACCAATCCCAAATGGCAACATAACATGGTTTACATTTATCATCAAATTGAACATTTATTACAATGTGACTCATTTAAATCCTCTAAAAACAGCTTATTCGAACATTTCGAAGGTCGAGTATCTACTATTTGGACTAAGGATAGTTGATATTTTTTTCGAGATTAAACTAAACATTTCAATCCACCTTTAAAACTAGATATAATTATTACAAACTACAGCATCTATTAAACACTGTATTTTGTCATTTCTTTATCTAAATTAGCGCATTGTTTGAGATTGATAATATACCGGCCTCCTGAAACACAGGCATCCTAGCTCTGGAGTCAGAGTCTCATCACTATGTGTAAAAGTTTTTGTCAATAAATTATCTCTTATCTCTATTGTAGATTAGCAGAAGCATCATTAATCAGTCCTCAAAAGTATTATCAAATCACAATCACTGTTAATTTGATTTTTTAAATGTCATTTTGCCGGTAAATAAGATAAATGTAGAGAATTTGCAGCACGCAATTAATTTTTTATATCTTTTGAAGTTGCGATAGGCCGTCGATAGTGAAATATTCTTCCATTGGATCAGATAAGCTGTTAATGTTTTGTAATTGAGGAGGTCAATAACGCAAAAAAATATTGTAAATACTTGCCTTCAAGGAAATAGTTCATACTCTTATTCTTATCAGCATCATCAGCTATCACGGTTGCTATATTGACTCCATTCTTCGAGTTCTCAGTGATAGAGGTCTTGTACAGTGGTTTTCTGAACACCGGGTTGTTATCGTTCTCATCGTCGACGATTATCGTAAGTGTCGCTGAAGCGGTCTGACGAGGACCTCCGTCGATAGCTGCCATGTCTTCCACAGTTATCACTAGTTTTACTATTTCCAGTTTTTCTCGGTCTAGAAGTCTGGTTAAAGAAAATTGTAATGAGCTTCTGTTATAAAATTAGATAAGTCAAAAACAAATCATTTATTTTATGAAGTTAAAATAAAAGAAAACAGGGACGGGACTGATTCTACTTCACAACTCTAAGTTTTTGGACGGCGTCTTTGAATTTTGCTTTCGAACTGCGTACCTACTAAAAACCATATTGTCAATGAATTCAGACAGGTTTCTAATCAGAATCTGATTCGGATTCTCCGCGTAAACTCAAAATGAATGACAAGATGATTATAATATAGACTTTCTTTTTTTTGTTACGACCTCAAGATATCTAGGCTTGCGGTCAAATATCTTGAGGAAATTCATCAGAGTTCGAGAGTCCAAATCACATTCTGATCAGAAACTGGTCACAAATGATAAATGAATTATGGAACAGAACAGCATAAATACTTTGTTATATTTTTGTAACGACCTCACGATACCAAATATCTTTAGGAAATTCATCTGAGTCCAAGTCCAAACCAGATTTTGATCAGCATCTAGTCACAAATAATTAATTATTTTATGGAATAACATTACATTAATTATTTACCTCACCACCTTTAGGGTCCCATCCACGGCGTTTAGATCCCACAAAGACAGAAAATCATACTCCACCATAGATATAGGAATGCCGTCTTCATCTCTGGCAACACTGCCTGTCTTGTCTATGGCATAGCGCAACACTGGCTGGTCGTCTGGATCGTAGGCAGTCGCGCGGAATATTTGCGTTCCTACCTAAGGAGAAAAACTTGATTGAATACCATAATGTAGTATTTTATTCAAGGGATATTTTTATGTATAGTTTCTGAATACTATTGACCTAGACCAAGTCAAAACGTAGTCAATTTATGACTAAGTTTTGCGTTTCTTTTATGGAATAATGGAACAGCGCCTCAAGTGTGCAAAGAAAGAACTAATTTTTTGCTTGAAAATTTTCAATTAGAAAATGTCAAAGTTTCAGTTTACTTTACGTCAGCATTACTGAAAACTCATGATAAGGCCTCAGTACCCTGAGCACGAGTTTTCAGTATTTGAGATGTAAAGTAGGTATATTGGAACTTTGACAATTTCAAATTGTTAATTTTCAAGGAAAAAAATTGTTCCTCTTCGCACACCAGAGATGCTGTTACATTTTTTCATACAAGAAACGCTGTAAATACTGGAAAGACGCTGTAAAGTAAAAGAGTGAAAACTCGTGATAAAGGTACAGTATAGCTGTATATACAGTCCCACAACGTCACGATGACCCTTACACCAGATCTTGAGGTTTTTCATGAATACTGTACTTATCACCTGCGTGTTTTCCCTGACGGTGATAGTCCCGGGCTCCACGAGCACGGGCGGCTTGTTGTTCACGTCCACAATGGTGATGTTCACTAGGACAGCTGCACTTAGTTGTTGGTCGCCTATACCGCCGTCTAGTGCCACCTGTGAATATTACATTTCATTTTTAGATGCAATATACTTAGGTATAGCACACTGAGAAATAAAATTGTGGCACAGTTAATTGTGGTTGTTGTAAATAAAGGACAGGGAAACGTGAGTTCAATACAAATTGAAATAAGGTTTACATTTGCAAAAATTGAAGAAAAAATCACAAAAAAAAAACTAGTAATCTCGTTTATTTTACAGCCTCATTTAGACAACGCATGAAAGTACCATACCAGTTTAACTATATTGCGGACTACTCATAATAAATGAGGAAGGCAAGTCAAAGCTAATTGTAGATGGCGCCACCATAGCTTAGTCCTATTTCAAACAAATACGGCAATATGCCGAACTTGCATTGACTGAAAGGGGCTAATACTAGTTATTAAAGTTAAAAGTTAGCATTACAAAAGCTAAAGCTATTAAAACTAAAAGTTAGCAAACTTCTACTAGATAACTAGTGCAAGTTTCTTTTACCGTACCCAAACGGCGAATGCGTTTTTATTGGGGTTTTTTTTTTTAGCGTGGTAAAATCATCAAATGAGTCCTCCAACCCCTTACTGTCAGACTTCTACTGACTAAAATCCACGGTGTCCTTCTATAGCCTGTTATGTTCCGGGGTTACGGTAAGGGAATAATCCCTTATGACGGGGCCCCCCTCTCAGAGAGGGCCAAAGCCTGCCGGGGTCGCGGGATTATTCCCTAACCGTAACCCCGGAACGTAACAGGCTATGAAGGACACCGTGGATTTTAGTCAGTAGAAGTCTGACAGTCCCTCCCGCCCTGCCCGGGGTTGGAGGACTCATTTGATGATTTTACCACGCTAAAAAAAAAAAAAAAAAAAAAAAAAAAAAAAAAAAAAAAAAGGGAATAATCCCGCGACCCCGGCAGGCTTTGGCCCTCTGAGAGGGGGGCCCCGTCAGTGTGCTGACGCTCTTTGAGGCGCGCGTGGGACACAACGCGCCGTCGACCCGGGCATGGTCCATGGTCGGGCAGCGAGTTGCCCTTTACTCGCTGCCCGCATGCCCGCGCCTACGGTGGCCGGAGATCATCAAGCGACGTCCGTCGTGGGCGTCCAACACCGCGGTATTGGGGTGGTAAAATTATCTGATGAGTCCTCCCACCCAGGGCAGGGCAGAAGAGACTGTCAGACTTGTACTGACTATACGGTGTCCTTCAATAGCCCTTTACGTTCCGGGATCACGGTAGCTCGTTAGTCCCGCGACCCAACGGTTAGACGGTACAGTAAAATTTTATACATACCACAGTCAGTGTATATCTATTGCTCTTTGGCGTAGTCTTATCAGGGTCCAGTGTGGAGCCATTGGCAACGGATACCACTCCCGTACGAGATTCTATGACGAACTTGTCACTGGCGCCGCGCTGTATACGGTACACTACTCGGTTGTTTGGAGATGAACCGTCGGCGTCGCGGGCTTTTACCTAAAAGGGGAAAGCAAGCTGTTATTATAATAAAAAGTACTTCAGACTTTCAGAGCAAGACAGCATGGTGTGATAATATAAACAGGTATAAAAATCTCATGCACTTAATTCTAAGTTGTGATTTCCAACTAGATCTGTTTTGAAATTATTTTTAGAAATCTTTTGCATCATTCCGAAACTAGTGGAGGTCATTATAATATCTAAAATTTTTAATTTTATTCTTGCTACTTGTTTTGTGATAAAAATGAGGGAATTTTAACATTTGCATAGGTATCTGTTTTCTACGCGGGGCAGTCCGAAACAGGAAAAATGAGGGATTTAAGACACTTCAGGCATTCGTGTGGTATCGACACCACCATGGTCCACTTTTTGGTGTTTCCTATTCTTAGGAACATATAGGGAACCGTCACATCAGAGGATTTAAAGGATACTTTAGGTTCCGTGATTGTTTTTTTTTTATCGTGGTAAAATCATCAAATGAGTCCTCCCGCCCTGAGTGGGACGAGAGGTACTGTCAGACTCATATTGACTAAAATCCACGTTGTCCTTCAATAGCCCTGTAAGGTCCAGGTCCACGGCCTGTAAGTTCCGGGGCCACAGCTACCTGATGAGATAGTCCTGCGACCCCGGCAGGCCGTGAATCCGTGATTGGGGTGACCTCTAGTGCGTCCAAGAATGGTGGTTTGATTTAAAAATAAAAAGATATGAATCCATATAACTTCATACCTCCAACACACTGGTACCACCCGGCATGTCCTCCGGTATGGATCTCTTGTACATCATCTGCTGGAACAGCGGCGCGTGGTCGTTCACATCCTGCACATAGATCGTCACAGGAACTGTTGATGATAAGGATGGCTCGCCGAAGTCACGGGCGCGAACCTAAAAGTGAAATATGTAGATTTATTTATAGTTTTATTGATTGTACACTGTACAGAGTATGGACTATGGAGTCAACGTACTAACAACATCTAGAGACGGTAATACTAAAATTCATAGCGTCAAATTGCTACTTTTCTCACAGGCCGTCAAAGCAGTAACTGTGTCGCAGAACGAGTAAACGGATGACAGAAATGGTTAAGGGTAAAATTAAAAATCTTCAAATGAGACCTAGCCCTGGGTGGACGAAAGGGACTGTGAGACTGTTACTGACAAATAGTACAACCTGTTCTTTCGAGTTCCCTTTGCATTCCAGGGCTATGTTATCCTATTAAGATGGGTGCGACTACAAGACAGTCACACGACCTCAGATTCGGTATGACATGACATCATCATCAGCCTATTAATGTTCCCACTGTTGGGACACAGGCCTCCTCTCTGTGAGAGGGGGTGGGCCATAATCCACCACACGGGCCCAGTGCGGATTGATGGATGTCACATGTCTTCGAATTTTTGGTTCTAGGACATGCCGGTTTCCTCACGATGTTTTCATTCACCGTTTTGAGAACAGTGATGATGAAATAAATTACACAAAGTAATGCGCCTGCCGGGATTCGAACCCACGACCTACAACTCGTAAGTCGGGGCCGATACCACTGGGCCACCACTGCTCATGACATGACATATAAGTACTTATTTATATGCTCCTTATAGATCAAGTGGTTAAAGACCAGCATATCGCTAAAAATCTACTCACAGTAAGATGTATCGGTCGTAAGTTGCTGTTATCGCCCGGTATCTGTTCGAAGTCCAGTCCTCCCACTGGTGTGATGATGCCCAAGTTAGGGTCTATTGAAAAGTTGTTCTTGTATTCTCCGCCGACTATGGAGTACTCTATATGGCTGTTCTTTGTACCTGAAACAGTATTCATTCAGCAAAATTATATTTTCACAATCATGGGTCGGAAAACAAACAATAAACAAATATGTTAAAAAATTAGACAGAAATGAGTCTTTATTTGATGAAAGTGATATTTGATTTTAATTTAATTTACATAATGAAGAAGAATAAGGTGCGAGGATAACTATTACAAAAGGGCTTACAAATCTTTTTTTTTTTAATATAACACACATTTGGAACATGTCAGGGGCATCTCGAGGCTTTTCATTAACGCAGACTGACATAAGTTCAGGCAACTAATCAAAAAACAAAAAAAAAAAAAATACCATTCAAATCCAGATCCCTAGCTTCGAGTACAAGTGGATTTTCAAAATCTTTTTCATTTTCTAGCAACCTTGCTTCATATTTATTAGCCAGAAACATAGGCGCGTTATCATTGACATCCTCTATGTTTATAATCAACTGTGCTGTATTCCTGTTTCCTTTGCCCAAGTCGTCTCTGGCTTCAACGGTGAGGTAATGGCGGGAAATTAATTCCCGGTCGAAACTGTCACCCCCTGCTTGTTTGACAGTTATTACTCCTGATATTGGATTAAGATTTAATCTGAAATCATTATTATTAATATTTATTTTACTGCACCAATGTCAATGCAAAAAAAATAATTAATGTGATGTGTTTGTTTTATTACTGTTACAATAATTTCAACCTGTAACTGCATAAAAGTAGTAAGAAAGATAATTGCTTTACATTAATGCATGTACTCCATGAGTGTGTAGGGGGGGGGGGGGGGCACACGGACATTCAAGCTGAGTTTTAGTTTACTCAAATAACTCTTTTATTTAATAACCAACTTTTGTTTATGGCCTAAAATAAAATAAAGGATACTCACAAATTAGCAATACTCCCACCAAGACTGGTGTACCTAATGCCTCTTGTTCCATAATTATCGGAGTCCTGGTCAAGAGCCTGCACCCAGGCTACAGTGGTACCAACCCCACAGTTCTCTGGTACTGATACTACGTACAGTGACTCTGTGAACTCGGGGAAGTTATCATTCTCGTCCTTTATGTGAACTACTATTGGCACTATACTGGAATTAAGAGAAAAATATGATAAATTGTTATTTAAATTAGACTTCATGTTACAGAACTCTGGCTTGTTTTTGTGTAATCTATAAATTTGCAAGATTGATGTATTTTTTTTTGTATTGTGGTAAAATGGAACGTAAAGCGCCTAATAGCACTTTACGTTCCAGGGTGGCCCTGGAATGTTGTTGACATACTGTTACTACAGTTACTGTTGCTGTTGAGACAGTAGCAAAAAGTAAAGGTAGTTAGTAAAATTAAACTTTTTTAAAAATAAAAGTTCAAAACTTTTTACACTTACCTCATTTTTGGATCTTTGGTAACAATTTCTTTGGCGACTAGACTGAAATTCATAACAGTGACCTTCTCGTAGTCCAAGAAGGATGCATCATTGACTCGGATGAGGAATGACGCCTCATTGATACCTTTAAACGGTGTCACGTCGAAAACGCCGTGGTCTCCAGTTAGGTATAACTCGAATGTACCATTTTTGCCCTGGAAATAAAAGGATTCTCAAATTAGATATTGTAGTAAGTAAGTAATAATAAAAAATATAAAATAAACCCTAGAAACTTCTGTAACGTGGGTGCGTTTAAAAACATAGAAACACACAAACACCCAGACCCACAACAACTACTTGTAGGTATTATAAATTTTTGTTTCGTGAGGGGATTGTACCTGTGACACATTGCAGAACAGTCAGTCAGTCAGTCAATCACTCAAACACCATGCCATCAATATGCAGTATAGCTTGGCCTTTTTGATAAGACAACTTTCGTTCTGATTGTAGACTGACAACTGTCAGCAGTAGTCACTATTACCTATATTGGTTAAAAATAAACATTTAAAAATAATACCTGGTCATAGTCAAATACTTCGGGAATGGCATCCTGGAGGAATGTAATAGGTGTATTCTGCTGTGCATTCTCCAACACTTCCCCCACATATCTGTCATTCCTGAACCGAGGTGTTTCATCGTTTACGTCTGTTACTATGACTGTCACCTCGGTGGTAGCACTGGGCATTGGTGATATAGTGCGGGATTCTTCGGTAGCCTGAAAAGTTATGACTATAAGTAGACATAATTCCCTGCAATATTCTATCATAGATCTGATAATAATGAGTTTAATTGTGAGTACTGAGTTAAATCAGTGATTTTATTTATTAAATACAGATTTTATTCTGCCAAGCAAATGATTGGTGAAAGCTATGCCCTTGTAAAAGACTTTTGATACATATTTCATTTTTAACCGCACCCATTCTTACAGATATAGGATATTTGGTAAAAAATCTAAACTCTCACTTACCAATATTTCCAATATGTAAGCCCCATTGCTGTTATTAGGGTCTTCTCTATCAAGCTGATTAACTGTGTACACTATTCCAGAACTGCTGTCAATGTCAAAATGTTCTTCTCCACCAGCTATAATGCTGTATGATATACGGTTGTTGATTCCACGGTCTCCATCAATTGCTCGCACTAAAAGTATAAATAAAACAAAGGTAATATCTAATATCTTAAACAAGCAATTATTGTATATTTATTTATATATAATCTGGATCTCGGAAACGGCTCCAAGGATTTTCATGAAAGTTACAGATAACAGATTAGGAGTTTTTCGGCTCAAGGAATTGATTTATCAAGTCCCAGGTTCGAGAAAAGCTCGGTTCCCAAGATATAGACATTTTAAAAACCGAGCGAAGCTCGTTCAACCAGACATTGGTAATTAATGGAGATTTTGAATGAAGCATTAGGATTTTAGCAGTGGTAATTTTCGAGAGGAGGATTGTATTGTTACAAAATACGTTATAGGGTCTCAGCACACATATGGGATCGGAAAGGGATCGTCACCGTATCGCCTCGAGCCGTTCAGAATGGTTTGTATTAAACTCCCTACTGCAACGCACACTAATCGGAATAATAACGTAATCGCCTCGCCTCGGAACAGGCTCCGAACTTGAATTCCCGCGCTTACGGCTCATCGTCCCCGCGCTTACGTTTCTCCGTCCCCGCGCTTACGTCTCTCCGTACCCGAGCTCACATCTCTTCGTCCACCCTTTCCCCTTTCCCCTCCCGCGACTTGCCTGCTAAAGACGCCGAGGGCGGCGAGGTGTAAGTGCGGTGTCGCCTAGCCGTAGCCGAGTTGACGTACAGGCGCTGCTGATACGCTTTCGTTACGTGCATACGGTAGGTTGACGCCTGGTTGACAGCGAGGCGAAAGGCGTTACGGTTACGATCCCTTTCCGATCCCATATGTGTGCTGAGACCTATAATAGTAAAGCATACTGACGCTGCCAGTTTGTCCGCGTTAGCTAGTAATCTATCTTCTATCTATATAAATATCTATATAAATAAAAATGAATTGTTGTTCGTTAGTCTGATTAAAACTCGAGAACGGCTGGGCCGATTGAGCTGATTTTGGTTTTAAAATGTTTGTCGTAGTCCAGGGTAGGTCTAAAGGGTTTTTTTTTATTGTTTCTGAGGCGGTACGAAGTTTGCCGGGTAATCTATATAAATAAAAATGAATTGTTGTTCGTTAGTCTGATTAAAACTCGAGAACGGCTGGGCCGATTGAGCTGATTTTGGTTTTAAAATGTTTGTCGTAGTCCAGGGTAGGTCTAAAGGGTTTTTTTTTATTGTTTCTGAGGCGGTACGAAGTTTGCCGGGTAATCAAGAATAATATAATCGTTTAGTTTACCTTGCAAAACAGAGGTCCCGACCGGCGCATCTTCACTAATCCTAGTCACCGGACTGGCCACAACAAACTCTGGGGGCTGGTCCTCCACATCCTGGACCTTAATAAGGATCGCAGCAGTGCCAGTATTAACCCTGCCTTGGTTCGCACGATCCACTGCCAGCACTCGAAGTTGGTACAACGACTTTCGTTCATAATCCAACCGATTCGTCAAACGTATCACCCCTTTTCCATTAACAGTTTGTATAGCAAAGTTTTGTATGTCTCCATCTAGCTCTTGTAAGTGGTATAACACCTGAAATTAAGATTTTATGAACAAAAATAAAGTTTTTCAAAGTTTTCATGTCGTGTCACATGAAAATGCCATTTACATTTTGAGTTTGACAGTGACACTGACAAGCAATACTGACAACGACCAAGAGATGTGTTTACGAAGATTGCTCTCTATAACTTCCTTTTTTACCTATATTCACCTTTTTTAACCGACTACAAAAAAAGGAGGAGGTTCTCAATCAGTCGGTGGCAGAAAAGATAGGTAACGAAATAAAAAAAACAAGGCCACCGACTTCCGAAAGAAAAGTTGGGTTGTTCTTGACGGCGGTTTTTTAAAAAATAAAGTATTTTTGGACTTGTCTCTGTAATACGATTAACATTTTTTAATAGATGAAGTTTAATTTTTTGGCAAAATGTACTTTCATTCTTTATTTAACAGTTTCCCGTTACTAAATAGGGTCAGAAAACCGCATGCGGCTCGTTCCTTCCTCCATTCTTTCTATAGCACTAATCTCGCGACTGGGACTTATAGATGAAAAATTGTAGGAAAATATACTTGTCCATAAGCTCCTTCATCAAGATCTGTTGCTTCTACAGTTGTTAAAATTCCAGGAGAAGCGTCTTCTTTTACTGTGATTGCAGAAGGGTATGGTTTGAAAATCGGTTCGTTGTCGTTTACATCTTCAACTAACAACAAGAAGCTCTGGGTAATATAGTTTCCATCTCCTAAATGTCCATCAGTCAACGTTAATACAAAAGAATATTCATCACGGACCTGAAAAAGAAATATTTTGTTTCCAATAATACGATGTCAAAAGTAAAAACTATTACACTAACCTTTTTATTAGAATTATGTACCTATTCATAATTATAAACTGGCTGAGTAGGTCGAAAAAAATTGTGAAAGCCATTTTGCCGATTAAAAATAAAAGTTTCTTTTTTAAAAACTTCAAATGGCTGCTGCCATTTTTTTCAGCTGAATCAACCAGTACCTAGCAGAATGTTTGAAAAATATAGAAAAAACTAATAAAAAACTAATTAGAAGTATTACAATATTTTACCTAATATTTATTTATTTATTATGTTATATATTATAGTTTTTTTTATAAAGTTCGAACTAGAGTAACTTTAAAGTTCAATCTTTATAACCTTCTTACACAAACTTCTTTGGTAGAAAGAAGATAAATTTAAAAAAAATGTGGATTGTTAAAATGAGTGTTTTTGTTTCGTACACAAAATGGTATTATTGTACTTCAGTAGTTTTACGTCGAGGGTCGATTTTTACAGGTATGTACTATAATTAGTTATTTATGTATTTTCAGCACTGGTACCTAGTTAATTTGAACTGGGAGATAATAAAATGTACTAAGTAGGTACTTGTGTACCGAACTATCGACGAACAAAAAAGTTCCTTTAGCCTTTAGATTTCCTGCAAGTTTAGCTCTACATTATTGCAAAAAACTCACCTCTCTATCTAATTCCTTAACTAAATAAATATTAGCTTCGTTGGATGAAATGGCTTCTAATCTTAAAATATCACTACCAATTTGGTCTCTAATGCCAAATTGCAATGGATCTCCATCGGGGTCAACGCCCCTCAGCCGGTATATTAGACTACCTGAAATTAAAATAGCGGTCAATTCTCTAATTAAACACAAACATACTTGAGCATACTATTTACGGCAATTACCGCTCGTGTTTGAAGAGTAGGTAGTTAAGAAAATAAAAGTAATTAGGTACCTATAACACGACATGCGAATACCCAATTACGAATCAGTAGGAAAAGCTTCTTCACGAATTGTATATGAATCAGCCATTTTGCAATGGTTCACTTCTGCTGTTTTTCCTAACTAAAGCCACAAAAACAAGCCAGCTACACATAATAAATCCTTGCTTTGCATTTAGAAGTAAGACACCGCTAACCATCATAATTATTGGCTTTATTGCAAGTCTTTGAAGTAGGAAGAAGCTATCCTCCGAGCAAGAAGCTCAGTATCCCAACTATATTTTGACCTATAATGCTGTGAGTTAAACCAACTGTGAAATGCACCACAACCTAACCCCAACCTGATTCATCAATAATTGGGATATTCCGATTCACATGAGTCATCCCCATTAAGTCATTAGCCTGGTCAGGCTGACGTTTAATTTCTTTTGTAATATTTACCAAATAGTCGAAACTCGGACCCCATCTGGTAGGTATTTAAAAGGATTTCACGCTTTGCTTCCTTTGCTAGTTGACTAATCGTATTTTGTTGTTGTGTAACATCAACGATTAGTAAAAAGTGCACAGTGAGCATTTGAGCAAGGGATCGTTCAAACAGCTTTAAGGTTTCCCTATGTTTGTACCAGTTGTCGTGGAAACCCCACTCTACCTGTTCCCCTAGCATGAATAATTTCCGGTTGTCAGTGGCCTTACGGTACACGATGGGTTGTCCAACTTTGAATAGCTTTTAGGGAGTCGGTATAGCAAGTGTTAGGTTATCAGTATCATGTTCAATGTCGGCGTCTTGCGATTGTGGTTTAGTCATTTGATACTTTTCAAAAATATTGAATTAATGTCTCATTGTATCTAGAATTTAGGTATCATTTGACACCTTATTCTTATGAACTAGAAACTGCTATGGTCTAATTAGACCATAGTTTGGCCGTATGAAAAAGTGATTTTAGGGAAAGTTTGCGTACTTACCCACTGGCGTGTCATGTCCTTCTTTCAGCCTGACAACAATTTCTGACTGACCATCTATGAGAAACCTGGGCGGTCTGTTGGCAACGACCACTTCTAGAATCGTCAGGAGCAACCAGAATCCTGTGATGCATTTGTACTGAACCGGTTTTAACCGGACTCGCGTCGGGTGAGATGTAACCCTCGCATGCATTGTAGTCAGTCATCTGTCACATCTGGCCTTGTTGCTGGTTGGTGGTGAGACCATTTTCTCACTTCGCACGGTTTCTCCGTGGGAAGACTCGTGCGATATCGGTGAAAGTGTCACCTCACTGGCTTGATTTTAACCCCCAGACGTGACTTCACGGGTACCTGTAAAACGAACAAGTGTTAGATTGTTATAATTCATTGTTAGGTATATTTGAAAGGTGATACAGTTCTCACTTTCGTTGGAAATGTGTGATAATTATCAGCTCGTTGATGTTTTTAGCTAGATAGTTAGAGTATACTAAGTGGTTTATTTATTAACAGAGTTATGGGAAATAGATTTTTCTTTGCCCTGCCGATAATCTATATATATAAAAGAACAGGGGTTTTTCTTTTGACACGACTACAGCCGAAACCGCTTAACGCAGAAACTTGAATTTTGGACAGCATTTGCAGTTTACCATGTAGATTGGCAATAAGACGGGATTTTGCGAAAATCCTCCTCTAAGGGGGTGAAAAGGGGTGAAAAAGTTTGTATGAAAAATCTTATTCTTTGGGTTTATAAACTTGAAACTTACCACGAATAAGAACACCAGTAAATAAATAAGATTAGGACCACTATTTTTTTAAAACTACCCTCCATTCGTAATCTACACGATGTTAAAGTTTGTATGGGAAAATCATAACGCGTAAGCTGATGAACTTGAAAATCAGTATTTATATACTAAATAAGAATTAATTAAACACGTGTTTTTGGATTTTTCGAAAATCACCCCCCAAGTTGGTGAAAAGGGGTATTCAAGTTTTAAGGGGAGGATATTGAACCACTAAACGTAGAAACCTGAATTTTGGGTGGGAGTTACAATTTATAATGTAGATGCACATCATGGAAGGATTTTGCAAAAATCTCCCTCTAAGGGGGTGAAAAGGGGTGAAAACCTTTGTATGTAAAATCTTATTCCTTGGGTTTATAAACTCGAAACTTGGTACGAATATGAGTATAAGTCAATAAAAACGATGGTCATTAATATTTTTACTATATAACTACCCTCCATTTTTGGGTTTTTCTAAATCGCTCCCTAAATTGGTGAAAATGGGTGAGGATTTTACTGCTTGCTTCGATAAACTCAAAACTGGGCATATTTTTGTCTACTGCGATTGATTGTCCAATTGATTTTCCAAAAGTATCCTTTAGGGTGGGGTGAGCGGGGATTAAATTCACTGAGTTTGAAGTTAGAAACACGCGCAGACGAAGTCGCGGGCAAAGTGCTAGTGTGTGAATGAACTGTTACAAGTTTTTGTTGTTTTTTTCAATGAGATTAAAAATGAGTTTCAAACGATCTCTTTGAAAGCAATCCCATGTTGATTCAGTTTTACCCGTAAGTAATTCCCATTAGACGAGTAATTTTAAAGGCAATCTCTTCTTTCTAATCAAATTGAGCATCAACTGCATTTCATAAATTCAACCACAAACAATCAGTTGATCATTAGTACAGTAAGGCACAAAAACGTACAAAAGATAAAAACCCGATCAAATTCAAAATAAAACTTTTTCTTTCACATCAAAGCTGTGAAGTCCCTTGTGTCAGTGGGTTATCTCTGCTTAGTATCGTTACGGGAACTAGCGCGTGGCGACGAAACCGAAGTGAGCATTTGCTAACTTGCCGTATCTCATTGTCTTGAACAGCCTAAGTAGTGCCGCCGTTGGCACATAATCTTGCCTAACTAAAGAGATAGGTCCATTTTCGAGGCAATCATTTTGGAGAAGTAGATGCTGATGATAATATCAAAGCGTTATTTTTGTTTTCATACAGTCTGAATAAAGTCATATCATTAAGAATTATGAAGACGTTAGCATTGTTTATTACCAGCTTATAATGATTTTGGCAACTCAAAGCGTATTTCACACGAACTTTCGAATCATATCAAAGGAAATGCAAAAATGATGTAACACTAATTTGTAAAAGTTTAACAGCAAGGTTATATTTCTCTCAATGTAATGTAACTTCTATTGTTTAGACAAAGTTATTAACCATCCACTAAATAATGTGTGATTAACGCTGAAGATGTTACGACAGACCGCATTATTAAATTGTATGGGTTGATACACAAGGGTTATTCACACGCATCGAGTTTGCGAAACAATTATGTAAAAAACAATTAAAACATGACCTCGCGACCTGTGCCGGATGGTAACGTATGAATTAGGTGTCGTTGACGTATTTTGGCGGCAAAACCGGCGTCCCGTGAGCCTCGCGAGCCCTGAAACAAAAGGGGCAGCCAGCGAGACGGGTGCGAAGGCCAATGACTATTGTACATAGCGATGGTACACTACTATCGGCGACTGACCTTTGTAGATACATCATCACGATTGATGAACTTAGTGCAGTCCTCAGCTTAATTGAAAACCTCATTGTAGGTTGCGAGGTGAGGTGAGTATCTACATACTTCGGCTTCTGAGGATTCGTAACGAGATTTAGATTTTATGACCGAGTCAAACTAAGACATAGCATTACAAGATGTAGAAACTTCATAGAGCATGTAAATTTATTTAAAAAAGACCTTTCAGAAGCAAATGTAGTTAAGTAAATGACTTTCTTTGACTGGGCAATAAATATTCATAGTCAGTAAGAAAGTTGGTTGTAAAAATCGGCGTGGATTCAATTTGTTCATTCATGATTCCTGTACTTGGAGCGTGACGGACTTTAAGTAAGTACGGCCGAAAGGAGTGCATGACCGAATGAGAGAAAGCCTCCATACTCCGTTACACATGTGGTTGTTATAAAAATTAACGCAATTGCCATGGAAAGTGTTTATATTTGTTATTGGATATTGGTATTGTTTTAGGATGTTTGCAATTCTGTGTTACGTAAGCTTTGCAGGTGGGCTACCGGAAACTGTATTTAATTAAATTGTAACTATATATTTTTTTGCTTTTACTCTTCGACACCAAACGTAAGTTGTTGATTGTTTGCGTTTTTTTGTTTGTATTTATTTATTAATTTAATGTCGTAAATCATAGGTAGCGGACTACCACAGCCTTCTGCTGGAAGCAACACCAGCACTGTGGAAATAGGCTTCTCAAATCTGTGTAACAAAACCTTATTCATAACTCAGTCTACCTGGGTCAACTTTGAATTCCATATTATTCAACTGGTTGCTTTGATCATTGGTTCTTCAATTACATTTAGTGAATATTCTTTATCATCCTGTGTCATCAACATTCACAAGAACATGAACCAAACTAAGCATCAATAACTTTTTGAAGCTCTACCGTGGGATTTTATTATCATTTAAAAGGTGCTAAATACACTCAGTCATGTTTGTTAATACAAAGTGCATCGGTTGCGGTCTTTGCGGCTGCATCTTGATCTCAACGATCTTATTTCAATGTTGCTATAACTTGATTACTTCATATTTTTTTGTTTCGGATAGGTTTGCTCTTGATTCTAGTCTAGGCTTACACAGAAGAAACCTGTTCAGTCTAGATTTGAAGAGATTCGGGTTGTACCTATACGGTCGAGAACAAACCACAGCTTGGTAGTGAGTTTGTAAGTTCCACTCTTTGGCCCAGCGCATTATGAAGGCAACTACGTGTGGATGATTATTTAGCAGTACTAGTCTAGATGTTCCTACTTACATGTTAAATATTTATAGCTTTGGCATCTGTATCCAATATCCTTGTTTTTGTTCTTGTGCTTCATATGATTTTAGACTCTACATACCTATCTTGTTTCTTTTTTTTTGCGTTGTTTTAATAACTCATTATCACGTCTTCATTGTGTTATGTCAAAAGGCTCGCTAGATTTCAGGTGTATAGGACTCAGCTGGTAAAATAAGGTTGTGCTGTACCTTCGTCTTACTAAAGCTGTCTTATCTGCTGTCTGTCTACTTCTGAAGAGGAGCGGAGATTACGTGTAATTCTATTGGTTAATATTTCTCAGTTTCTCCGCTCCAGTGGTCAGGTAAGCTTATCCTACAGTCGTGATGCTTGTATCGTCTTACAACAAGGCAAAGGCCTTTCCAACAAGGTACGAGTATATGTAGTATATGCTTTATAATTATAGCGTACCTAATCTACGCTAGTCTTTTTGGTAAGAAAAGCTCGTCCCTCTTTCTTCGCCTTGTTTCTTCACAGTTTTTGGATAAATGCATTACAAGAGAATCAGCAACCAGCTTTGTGTGCAGCGCTGCATTTAAGTTGAAATTACTTACAGTTTGCTTACTAAGCTGTTGACAGCGACTTATCGACGCTATCTTAGGCTCTGTCTCGTCGACGAGCTAATCGTTACGTGCATTTTACTAATTTTTCATTTAGAGAATAGAATAGAAAAAATTTACTTGTTAATTTATTGAAAATAGCACGTAGAGACGGTAATTTCTCTTAGATACCTTATTCATCAGTTGACAAAGACTACTTTTTATTTATAAACTTACATTCATTGATGAAGACTATTTAAACCTTTTACGGCTTTATTACAAAACGCCGTTTAACTTAGACCAAGCTTTAAATCAAAAATCTATATTTGAATTTCGAACTTTATTAGTGTACCTATGTTTAAGATTTTTCGTCAATTGTCGTCGCAGAGTAGATCAGGACGTTCGTTTATTATTATTATTTAAAACAATCTTCTGTGATGACGCGGATGGTTATTATGTTATGAACGGCCATTAAGACTATCGTCTACCGAGCTTTCGTCCATACAAAAAGAGAAAACGTTTTCCTCCCCCTAAATGTTATCCTATCTCAATGATTTTTTACAATGCATCTGAAACAGTAAAAAACTAGGTTTATAGGTTTTCGTTTTTTCAAAATTTATAAAAGTTTCAAAGTTACAGGCGCCTAAAAGTTACTATTTTTATGACAAAATCTTCATTGAAGTAAAACCTTTGTATTTAAAAAACAAAGAAGTTTAAGAAAAAAAACAAAACCTACAAACCTAGAATATAATATGCTGAAACGAATGACACCAGAATCTAAAAGATTGGTCGTGATTTAGTATGTGAAAAACGTTTTCTCCCGAGAGACAAATTTCATAATTATAAAAAATACTTACATTTAGTCGCGAGTTGCAACGCTCTCTATCGCACGATCGGGGTTTTTTCAACGCGTGAGAGAGACAGTACGAGTTTTTCTAAACACCTATTTTTGGAAATGGCTGCAGCTATTCTTTCCTCTTAAGTAGAGTGTTATGTGTTCAGTACATTTAAAAGAAAGATTATTTTACGACTGCAGTGTTATTGACCACAACTTCACAATTACAAACTTGATATGTTTGCGGGATTGCAGACGTCTTTATTATATTGACTGGCTAAGACATTAATTAATACAATATTCAGCTAGAACAGTTATTATTACTCAGGGTTTTAACTTTTTGAAGAGAAACTAATGTTTTATAATTATAATGTTGCTAGGTGCGTATGTTATTTTTAGAAGATAAGTAATCCTTTATGTAACTAAGAATATTATGTCAACTTTCCTTGACCCGAAGTTCATAAATACCTTCAACGTTATGTAGTTGTCACAAATTAAACTACTTTGATGTTACTAAGGCCTTAAATTGGATTTAAAGATAATCTCTCAACAGTACACCGTATTAGTTTTGTAGGGCACCTTGTAAACATAAGTACTCGTAACAGTCATACTAACAACCTAGGGGGTCGTTATTGGAGCTTTATTCTTGTAGTAAAATGTATTTAAATATTATAAATAATGTAGCTTCCGATCTATTAATAATTTGAATAAAACATAGAGACTTAGTTGTGTATAATTACACGTAGTTACAAAAAAACGGAATCAACAGAGCAATTTATTATTCTAATGTCATATACAAACATTTTGAAACAAATATTTTACTCCATTACAATTAAAATAAATGGCTAGCTTTAGCAATCGGGTTGTTACGGACTTATAATTTCAGTTATCAAGATATTCCTTAATTCTCACGCTTGCACAAACAACTTGATTGTTAAGAAATACACCGACAGAGGTAAGACGACTCCACAATTCACATATTTGGGTAAAAAATTGCAATCGTTGTTCTTATTGCCAATAAAATATGAAATAAAATTGTTTAAAGCCCTTGACGAAATTAATAGAGTTGTTTTCAGTGAGCATCTAATAAAGTTTTATGTAACTTTAGCAATTAGTTTCGTAGGTACTTTGATTTTTTTATTGTTTTCTGCAATCAACGATGTAAGTTTCTTTTTCTCTGAGCCTTCTAAAAAGTGTGATCTGTTATTTGTATTGTAGATCATTAATTTAATTTCGATTGATTCCTACCTACCCACAGTTTTGGGGCTATAGGTATTTATCACCGATGAAAACTAAGAAAGTAAAAAGATAAAAGGTTCTGTGTGTCTGAATCATTTTCTACGGATTCCGTTAGAAGCTCTGTTATTTATTATTTGCGGCCTATAATAAACTAAACTGCCGCACATTAAAATCTCTCGCATGCTCGCTTTTGACCATTCCGTGTTTAAGTGCGATTACGAATTGTTACACTTATTACTACACACATGACTAACCGTCATCAACACGATGTATTTCTCTATTTGTTACATTAGAAAACCTTTGGTGCGTGTCCATTGTCTTTGTTTGATTATGTCAGTCAATGGAAAATGTATGGCGTGGGTATTATTCTGTTGCTCTTCTTTGTAGCCGGGATTTATGCATTTATATTTTCATGATTGAGTAATTACCTTTAGTAATAGAATCCATGGTTGTTAAATTGGTTTTGCGTATCACTCACGAACCCTAGTCTATCCAGTTTAGTTAGGTATCGACCATAACAAACGGAATTTTCCAAATCTGCTGTTGTAGTCTTTTTCATCGGTATTCTAAGTATTTTTGAATGAAAGATCTTACGAATTAAAGGGCTCAGGTATTTGAGATAATCGTATCAACAATGGAAACAAAGCAAACACGAGATCCGTTGTGGATACAAGCAGGGTGAGCCGCTTTTTCTATGATACGAAAGTATGTGGGTCGTCGCCGGTCGGTAATTATAGGGCAACTCCTTCCTTATTCAGATTCCGAACATACAATTTTTCTTCTAAGATCTCCGGTAAATACAATGCAAATCATTGTTGAATTATGTAGTTAAGGCTGTCAGTCATGCAAACATTTTTTTTGTGGTAAAGGCGATGGGGACTGGAATGGAATAGTACTTATTTGCATGATGAATAATTATTCTTGATGGTAAAAAGAAACTGTATTCAAAGTAGTATTTTATTTATAACTACCGTTCGCATAATACGTTGTGGGTGTTGGACTGTTCATCGAATTTACATATATACGCAGCGTAAAAGCTACTTTACACTGAGTTGACAAGACGTTTGTAAACAATGCTTTAATGCGATGTCTACGCCAGAAACGAGATTCGTACAGGGTCGTATTGGGCCGGAAGGGCACGGGTAGCTTTCCACAACACAGGATAATTACCGTTCAGAAATTTTCATTATTAGTTTGAGAGTCGATAACGTGCCGATGATACCTCTGTGGTTGCAGAGATCCATAGAATACCAACAGTGGCCGCTTGACATCAGGGCGTATTCTGGTTTGTCAGTTACATCATCATCATCATATCAGCCATAAGGCGTCCACTGTTGAACATAGGCCTCCCCTATAGACTTCCAATAGGACCGTTTGGAAGCGGCTTGCATCCAGCGTCAATTACATGGTGTAAAAAAAACCTAATTTTCGTATTTCGATTCTCTCTAATTTTATGAACGAATTGTCTGATCTTGTTAACATTTATTTATTTATTTATTTATTTATAGGTTAGCCAACGATTGTTTACACATTACATTTCATTTTAACTGATACTTATACATTAAGAATGTAACAATCAATTACAGGCTAACACCGCATGAACAGTAATCGGATTAAAAATAAAAACTTATACAAAATGAGTTACTTAATTTAAAGCGAGTTACTTAATTTTTAAGTTAGTAATTAATCTTATAACTAGGTAAGATTTATAACAACAATAAAATATTTCAACAATAACACAATTGATAAATTAATTAATTGAAACTAACAGATAATAATAATAATGAGGTCAGTGGAATTGAAATTAAATTAAATGAAACTGAATTAAAATTGAGATTAAAAACAAAAAAATAATAAGGTAATTGGTTGGCATAGTACATTCAATGAACGGATTAGATAAAATAAACAAAATTACTATTAACTATTGCGTGAATTATCCAAAATTATTTTAACAATTTTATTAATACTGTCTTGGTTTATGTCCACTAGATCACTGCAGCTATTGAGAATTTTACATAATCTGGATATAGGTGAGTTTGAACCAAGTACAGACCTTGGAGTAATCATCTTTCTTGGATATCTTGATGGAGCATGGAATCTAATAAGACCTAGAAGCTTAGGGAGCAATCAATTAAAATCCACGGTTTCTTAATATCTTTAATAAGAATATGGCGTCGGTGACCTCTCTGCGTATGGATAATGGCTGCTACACACCTTACGATAAATCGTTACGATTAGTCGGTACAGATAAAACAGCACAGTTTCGGAAGTGCCCACACACCTTCAGACAGGTACTAGAAAACTGTACGATTATTCATTAGTTGAGCCATGGCTTCGACTGACGATGCGTTGGTAGTTGTGATGACACCCAGACGTTTATAAGGCAAAAACTGAACAAGTGGCCACACACGTTACGATTTATCGATACAGTCGTCCTTCATCCGATACCGATTTATCTTTCGCGAAAGCGGGCTCAAACTGTTCCGTTCAACTGTACAGTCTTCCATAAAATCGGACAAATTGTACGATTCGCCGGCAATTTTCTCATACACACTTGTCGATTTATCGTTGCAGTTTATCTGTACCGACTAATCGTAACGATTTATCGTAAGGTGTGTAGCAGGCATGAGGTGTGCATTCGCCTTGGGGCCAAACTGGAAATGCTCCCTGAAGTTCCACCGGCTGTCGAGGACGAGTCCCAGGTACTTCATCGTCCCCTGTACGCCGATTTCTCCTTCCACGTAATGCTGTATCGACGGTGGCGCGTTACGGCGGCCATGAAAACACATGGCCTCCGTCTTGTGCAGCGCCACCTCGAGTCCTCCTCTCGACAACTGTCGCGACCGCTTCCGTCGCTACGTCGGCCGCCGCTGTGCGACTCTCCCTGTGCAAGGACGAAGGCCACGTTCACATGGCGATTATTTTCCCGTATACGTATACAAGATTTTATCGAATAGAGCAGTCAGTTCACAAATGAAAACTTAAAAATAGTTTAAACGGCGTTCATACGGGAAAATCCCGTGTTTGAGAAATATAATATTTTACCGTGTACCGTGCAAAGTTGTCCTAAAACTGGTCAACTCTATTCGATAAAATCTCGTGTACGGTAGGAAAATAATCGCCGTGTGAACGTGGCCTAACCGTCCCTGTAAAAAGTAGCTAAAAAGTTTAGCCACAAGTTACACTTTTTAGCTTTTTTTCTAGCACCTTTATAAAATTGGCTAACTATCTATGAGTTGCTAAGATGGCGATTTATTGTGTCAAAAACGATTTGATGACCTATCAAAATTGGCATGTCATGCCATCAAATTGGCATTCCACCCCCATACACGTTCAATTCTATTTGAGCAAATTGGCAGTTTTATGCCGAATTGACAAATAGGCATTATGGTGTATGGCTACCATAACTATGTCGTGTATAGTAAATCTTATTATTGCCTAGAAATATTGCCTGTTCGTGTGGTTTTGTTTGCAAACAATCTGTTGTTGGATTTCAAAGGTCCACCTTCAAATAATATTTTGTGACTATACTGTGATTTTCGGAATAGACAACAATCGCACCGTGAAAATGATGGACTTTTCAAAGAACTATTTCTGCACGCGTAGCATGGCGATTCTATCTCTATTCTACCAAGAAAAGACAAAGTTATTTCATCGTTACTTCTACACAAATCGATTTTTTTTTGCACAAATAAGACACCATTTTAACACTATTGAAGAAAAGAACGTTTATTTTCCATATTTTTTACATAAACTTGTTTATAACGCTAAAATTATTTCTCCGTTCATTTCATTTTGTCTATTCTTCCGTCGACAAAACCCCTTTCTACGACGCCATGCTACGCCTGCTGTATCGGTTTCGGAGCTGCCAAAAAAAAATTGGTATTTTCCTTGTAATTAAAGCACGCTCTACATTTTTTCCATACCCGCCATGTTTTTTTTTACAATTCCTATTAATTCCTACATTTACCCGATGGGTGGTGCAGGTGAGGTGCGCGGGCGCACGAACCGTGTCGGCGCGTCCGAGCGTGCCTCCTCGGGAACCGAACCCGTCGCACCACCGCATCCGGTATAGTCTGTTAGTCACTGATAGTTTTTGCGATATAAAATAAATTAAAAAAAAAACATTTTGTTTTAGTTAGGATTTTAATGCTTCGTAGTTCATGTCATCGCCTTTGCTTTGTCGCTTTTTCCGGAGTTATTTTTGGTAGCTTAATCGAAATGCTTTATGGTATTACGTAACGATTAGGTAAATATCTAATAAAGAGCTCATAAAATCTAGACTAGGTACTTATTTATTTTCTAGGTTACTTCATTTAAATTCTACTTTTTTTATTTATTTATTTTTATTAGAAGTAAGTATCTTTCTGCCTGCACTTTATGAAACTATTTGAATTAATTTACTTAAATCCGTTTAAAATCGATTCAAAATTATTAACCCTAAAAAGCTAACAAATCTTTATAAGTTAGATATGGATATAAATTATACGATTGAATCGTGTTTCTATCTAAAAACTAAAAGTATTGCTCATACAGTCATACAAGTTAAACTGTGGAGGTTAATCACCAGGTATTATGCAGATTTCGTGTCTATGTCGTTATATTCGTCTAAATCCCATACTTTCGATTTTAGTATCATTACGCAATACAAAAACATTCAACTGTAATTCTAAGTTCTAACCTCTTTTATTTTGACTGTTGTTGTTGTTTTTCATCAACGCAGTCATCGCTCGTAGAGTTACCTTTTTGTATTTATTTCGAATTTTCCACTCCGTTTGATGTTTTTAATATTATATCAATTTTACGCCTAACAATGAGATCACGCAGACAGGAAATAAATATTTAATTTATTAAGAAAATGTGAAAGCTAAGTAAGATTTGAGTAGATGAAAGTGTACTACTAAGTAAAATACCGGTTGTACATCAAACTGTGAATGAACGTTTGATGAGACATCTTTGCGATGAAAAATATGGTGAAGGAAATGATTAAGTCGCTGCTGATATAATGTATCGATTTCTTATCTATATCACACGTTTGCGACAACCTGGAGACGCGGAAGTGTTTGTTTTGATCTAAGTTATGCTAAGCTAGGAAGTTATTGCAAATGCGTGTTATCTATGCAAAACATATACCCATCAAAATGCCATTTCTCAAAGACAGGTTACTTATGCAATGAGTGTTATGGGAATGGGATTATTAAAGTAACGAGAGTAAAGGGAGTTCCAAAGGCCACTTTAGCGAAGAAAATTGCAGTTCAAAGAAACTGACAAATTGATAAGTTTTCCATTTCAATACACGTATTTAGTGTAATGATAGGTGTGACAGATTGTCACTGCTATTAGTATCAAGTTGTAATCTTGTTGGTTTTCTCCGTTTCTGATGATAGCAATCGATGCTGTTTCCCACCTTTCCATCAATTTTGAAATATCTAATAGATAATGATCGCGTGTGTATTGTATGGCAATAATAATATAATTTCTAGTGCGATACTGATCGAGTCATCTCGTAGCATATCATTGTTTACATGTGTCATGATTTCCCACGATTTCGAACTGAGCAAGAACTGAACTTGACAATGCTATCGATTTTCCAACAATCACAGGAACCCATTAAGTTTTTAGTTGCGCCCGCGCCGCCGTGAAATTCTTAAACGGTTCTAGTCAGTCACTGATGACGAACACTCGTAGAGAATTAAATCAAGATGATATAGATAAGGTCATTTTTGTGTAACCTTACATTAATGATGGGAACTTTAAGATGGCAACAATTGTTACGCGGTCGAGCAAAGAATTTGTTTGCATAATTAATTCACAGAAATGAAAGTGTTTATTGCGGCTAAGTTACTGCATTTATTTTCACATTAGAGCAATTTTGTATGAATCGCTGAGACCACAACGATATGAATGTTCTCATTTAGTTTCATATATATTGCTTCCCGTTGAAACTTCCCAGAATTGTTTCAATTATAACATCGTGCGTTTGTTGGTTTGATTACAAAATTCATACTCAGATTACATGTTTACTATCAGTATGACTAAAATTTAAATGAAAAGTAAATTCAAACACCCCTGCAATCTTTTAATCTTATCATGATTACGTATATTAATTTGTATTGTTGCACTTTCTTGTCCGAGCGACAGTTTGAATGTAAAAGGCAATATTAGCTGACCCATAAATCGCGATTTGATCTGTCACGATCTACTTAACGGCATAATTTGTTTATGCGGGTCTGGCGTACAAACAGAAAATGTTTCACGCTACAAGTGACAAGTAGCGTGAATTTTAACTTAAGTATAATTCATCTTGGCCCTTTACTTAATTAAAGGCCAACTTTTACTTAAACGATGAAAACTAGTTTAGTTAATGAGTGTTGTTTTTAATAATTTACATAATTTAACGACCTTTTCTTTATTTGTTTAGGAAAGTATGGTTCTGTAATTCTGTTACCATATTTTCATTGAAATCATTGTGTTTCCAGTCAAGGTTTAACAGTCTAGATACCACATACCCAGTTGCAGACTAATGACCTGTCACATTGATGTCGTTTGCAACATATAAACCCGATACATCCGCATTATTTCTATGTGGAGCCCTAGCGGCATTAGCACACTTTTCACATGGGTAGCTAAGGTTGTAGATCTCATTATTTAGTACTTAAATAAATAGGTACACATTAGAACCATTAATACCCACCACCTTGATGTTAATATTTCATCGAATTCATCTTGAGTTATCTTTACAAAATCAGGCTTAATAAAATTTACACACCACTTAACATTTTTAATAAAAAAAACTTTAAAAATTAAGGGAAAATTGAGCGTTACCAAAAAACCGTAACTTAAAAAAAAAAAACATACTCACAGATTAAAAATGTCCTTGGCTCTTAATGAGCATAAAAAAATTGTGTTCGCTTTCAGATTTTGAATGAATACGTAGTGTGAACAGTTGTTCGGTCCGGTAATTCACTGCACTTCCTGTGGCGCGCACGCACTGTTATCGACAGGTGTGTCAGACCGCGGGCTGCTCGCGACTGCCCGACCATCGCCGAACTGCGGCAGACGCTTTTCCACATCCCCTAGTATCGCGATGACATGACGGTAAGTTCAATGAGCATTGGAGGGTTAAAGTTGTATCCTTATAATTTATTTTTAAAGAAAAATGTGCATTTGAATGCTCCTTTTACGTTTTATATACTCTTTATGTTACTTATAATTAAAAAATCGATTACATACTCAAAGAAAATTAAAATATAATGTTTTCTAATTTTACATTGTTTTATAGAATAATACAGAATTGTTACAAAAATTGGGATAAACTTTTCAACAGAATCTACAGAATGTCAATAAACTCTATGAAAGGAAAATACGGAAAGCGAATTATATGCAAGTTGATTTTCGATGTAACGTGCATTTTCCTGTAAAACTAATAGATACCTACACATTTTCTTGGCACTGAAAAAATACACCTGAAATGGTTTTTTTTGTATGTTTGAGTTTTAGTCATTACAGTAACCCTACTATTAATAGAATCACTAATCTGTCTGTTTTACAGAAAAATGCATGATACATTGAAAATTTAACTTGCATAATATACATAATTCGCTTTCCATATTTTTTTACGATGTATGAAAACCGTATCTTGCACAGATGAATCAATGCTTACCTAGCATTGTCAAGTATTGTGCAACATGGAATTCTTTCTTTTATTGCCAAGATCAGCATGAACATTACAGTTCTTTTTCGCTCTTTACAACTCGTTACGTGGTCTTCATGGTTCACGAAGATATTTGTGCTTTTATTTGCCACCGCCAAATACGTTTTAAACTACTACGTTACTGACTCAGTCCCGTTACACTTTAATTTGTGAGTAACTTACAGCTTTCTTTGTTTGTTAAAGTGAAATACTTTCAACTGTAACATTAATTTGTCGGTGGATTTTATAACGTTTCTACGAAATTCTTGGGTGGTCCCGTTCGCCTTCTAGATTGATATTACCGACCTACTTGAAAGAAAAATCCAATTTGGCAAGAACTACTCGTATTTTCCATTTAACTTTTTGGTGTAGACTTGTTTATTTTCCGTGGTGTTAATTTAGATTTTTGTGAGACCTACAAAAGATGGCCTGGTTCTGTTATGACAATCTTGTTGTTCATAATTGTTAGTTGGATATATAGTTTTTGGTATGTTCATTTGTCAGCGAAGCGTAGAAAGGCGGCTCCCTCAGACGGCGGTGGTTGGTGAACGAGCGGTGACCGTGACGCTAACCATATGCCACTGACTGACCATACTTGCTACCTGCCAAGAAGCTACAGTTAAACGATGTTTAAAACGGGATAATTCCTACGCATTCATTAACTTTAAGAGTACCTACGTGTTTTTAAAATTCAGTCGAAACGGTAGATATTGGTTAAAAAGAAAATCCAATTCCACTGGATACAATTGAAGAATTTGTAAAAGTTTCACGGTGATTTTCCCTAACGGACGAATAGTTCAATTCACTCATTCAAGCGGTACCCGCGTCGCGATACTAATGGTAATGACATTGACCGAAGCCGTTTTACAGAAAGATCGCAAGGGTGCATAGTGAGAAGACACGCCTGATACCTCTCGCCCTCTTTTGCTACCCCTTTAAGTAAAGTGTCTTGACTTCTACATTGACCAGTACTTCTTACGCCTTGCGAAGCTCCCACATAATATTATGATCATGATCATCTTAAAAACTGTGATATAACACGCAAGCTCATCCCTATCAGTTGCGATCACCCGTACGAGACATCGATTTGCATTCCCCTTGCACGCGACGACACAAAAAGTGGCTGACGCTAATGGCGTGCTTCCAAGTGTTAAGTTGCGCTTAAACGGACAACTTTTACAGCGATTATTGCTGGGCAACAGTTGCTGGAGGTAGTTGCAAAGTAGGTATACGTTGTTGTGGCTAATGCATGTCCATTAGTATGTCGAACCGAATGTATCTGAATATCAGTATTTTACATGGAGTTACTGCTTATCTGACCTCCACAACCCAGTAATTGCGTTACAAGGTACCTATTGATAAGACTGGTGTTCAGACTTCCGAGCTTCTAACAGTAACGTCAAAGATCTACAAATCACAGCCGGGACAACTTACTTGGGTTCTATGTGCTACGGCACGAGGTAAATTGCTTCAAAGTCAGTGTTTGGCTTTGTTATTCTTATGTAAAGCGTATAGGACTGTAAGCACTGAAGTCTTAAGACAAGGTTCATACGTCAAGCGTATCATTTAACGGTCTTTGACAAACTAAGTATATCGATTGAATGAGAACGGTTAAGTGTTTTTTATACATTTGTCTGTTCTGGCTGTACTTTCGGGTGTTGTTCAGGTCGATCTTGAACTCCAGCAACGTGCTGCAGTGTATTGTCCCGCACGTGTGGCCACACTCTAAAAACATGTGGCAATTGTGGCAAAATGGAATAGTAATACTATTCCATTTTTTTTCAGTTAGCAAAGTCATATTGGAAAAATGTTGCCCAGAACTCGGCAATTTAAGTTGCTAGTGTGCTTGCAACTTTATGGATCGATGCTGCTAGGAGCACCGTTCGATTGTTCCGCCTGGTAGATCGCTGCATTCGTAATAGGTGATAGGAGACGGGTGAAAGAGCATGAAGCAAGTCTTTGCATAATCATTTAAATATTTTGTATGAACTATCGATATTATTAGTAATGCTTTTATTTTTAGATAAGTAGTAAATATAAACACTTTCACCGTTATCGATCACTGGCTGTCTTAAATAGTTTTCGTTTTTATTGAGCTCTGATATTTGGGACCGTGAGGGTATTGACTGATAGAGAAGTATGGCTGTAGAAAACATTCTGCATCACTTTCATTATCTGTAATACAAAATTCATTTTTTGCAGAGAAAGATGTACTTACATCATCATCTGCCTAGCCTTTCCCAGCTATATAGGGGTCAGCTTCCAGTCTAACCGGATAAATTGAATCCAGTAATTTACATGGAGCGACTGCCTATCTGATCTCCATGACCCAGTTGGTACTGAATACCGGACAACTGACTACCTGTAACATCCGTCAAAGATCAACAAATGACAGGCAGGGCCAACGTGCCTGCCTAGACACAGAAGAAACTTTGTGTGTTATGATGGTCACCCGTCCACCGGCCGCTCTAGGCAAGCGCAGTTAAACCCTATCAAGGTTGTTTTGACTTTGCGAAGAGGCACATACAGAACATAATCATGGGTTGCATTGCTGGCACCCGTCTCATTGAAAATAGCAGACTTCTGCGATCATTCATTTATGGATGTACTAAAAATGTAGACTGATTCTTTGTTGTGTTGCTTATTTCAGGCTCACTTTTTATCACTACTAAATCGTTTGATGGTAAGCGAAGATGTGGTCGATGGTGAAGTTTTTAAAAGATTTTCTTCAAAAAACCTTCAGTGTTACTGCTCAACAAATCGACCTGTGGCCAGTGTCGAATTACAAAACCTTGTTCGTAACTTGGAGATAAAATATCCTACAAGACGTACTAACAGAGATTTATAACTTTGTAATGGAGATGGGCAGAATATTTTGCTTGTAAGTCAGAAACCGGGGAAGGTAAAAGGTGATGAAAAAATATTAAAGGAAACTCTGTTCTACATTCAATTGACTAGGCAATATTATACGGCCACGTTATGAGTGAAAATGTCAATGACCTTCCTCTGTCAAAAGTAATGTTTAGTAGAAAAATACTTTGTGCAATTTAATTTTGAATAATTTTTACCATCATTATTATCCAGTTAAGTTGTTTTGACTTTGCGAAGAGGCACATAAAGAAAATAATCATGGGTTGCACTACCTTTTTTTTTTTTTTTTTACGTGGTAAAATCATCAAATGAGTCCTCCAACCCCGGGCAGGGCGGGAGGGACTGTCAGACTTGAATAAAGTGTACTGACTAAAATAAGTTACGGTGTCCTGATACGGTAGCCCTTTGTGTGCCGGAGTCGCGGTATACGTATGTCCCGCAACCCCGGCAGGGGGTTGCACTACCTGGCACCCGTCTCATTGAAAATAGCAGACTTTTGCGATCATTCATTTATGGGAGTATGTACTAAAAATGTAAATACTGTAGATGATGTCATTTGGAGGTTGTGTTGCCAAGGGAATTTTTATTTTTTGACATAGGCTCAACTTTTTTACTACTTACTAATATTTGTTATTAACTATACTTGTTTGATGGTAGGAGCGACCATATTTTCGCTTATTTAATTTCATAGCTATTTAAAAGATTTTCTTTACAAAACCTTTAGTGTTACTGCTCAACAAATCGACCTGTGGCCAGTGTCGAATTAACAAAACCTTGTTCGTTCGTAACTTGGAGACAAGATATCCTACAAGACGTAGTAATCAGAGATTTATAGTTCTTTAAGGGGATAGGTCAGTAAAAATGGAGATGGGCAGACAACTTGGATATTTATTGCTTGTACCTTAGTCAGAAACCGGTCTAAATTTAACTTTATGGAATAAATATGAGTGAAAAAAATAATAAAGGAATACTCTAAATTCTACATTAATAACAATCGACTAGGCACATATTATACGAGCCACGTTATGAGTGAAAATGTCAATGACCAGTTCCTAGACTGTTTTCAAAAGCGGCTGTCAGATTTTCGTAATGAGCAGAAACACCTATGTTCCGCTGTGTTCAATGCACAGTACTCAGTTGCATGTTGGAGGTATTGATATTTAAATCACTACTGGATTGGCCAAGGGAATTAATATACATAACTGTTTGACAGCCAAATATATGTCATAGGTCTGCTGAACGCTGGGTTTTACGTACGGTAACGCAGGCAGGATAAAGACAGAGCCACCAATTTTGAGCCACTTACATTACTTATATTTGTTATTAACTTTGCTTGTCCTGTAATGGAGTAATATTGGCACAGGAGACAGGAACACCTCTACCTCTTACCTAAGATTATAAGCTAAAGGGAACGAAGAAATAATACAACAAAAACAATTTAATTTCATATTTTTATTCGTATCATACGTAAGGTAATTAAGTTTATCGTACATTCCATTAATATTTCTATGACTGACACGATACTTGGTGAAATAATATCAACGTCACATAACGACTACGGCCCAGACTTTGATAAGGCATGAGAGACTAGCAAGCGATGTGCAATCATGAAACAGCACCAAGAAATATACTTGCCTCCCTAAGCAAACGATAAACGTAAACGCTCAGTAGTCTATTATAGATTTTCAACTTTATTCTCTAAGGTTTAAAGTTGAAAATCAATTAGAGATTACAGAGCGTTTTCGTTCGTTCCGGTAATATGTTTACGTTTATCACTTGTTTAGGGGAGCTGAACTTTAGAAACTTTGGTAGAATTTGACCTAATTGTTTCACATGAAAATTGACGACTATCAAAATACCGGAGCGATATATTTAAGGATTAATTATTTTACATATTGTATTTAAGCAGTAAGCAGTAGTCACGCATTTAATGACAAACATTGAGTCACGAATAGTCGTGAGGATTGTTGTACTTTCTTGACATAATATGAAGCGTGCCGCTTACCTGTCGTGTTTTGAAAAGTGACCAAGGAGCTCACGATATTCCGATAGTCTTCAAATTGCTCTATTGGAGTTTCCATATAGTCAAAATTATTATATTTTTACTTGTTGTTTCCGGGGCTTACTTACTACTGTCTATCCTATAACAAATCGCTTTCAGCGCTGCTAATTTGTACAATTATTAGGGTTACAGCAAAAATATCAGTAAAGGCATAAAATGAGGTGCATGAAACATGTATGAAGTTAAAATACTAGTGGTAGGCCCCGGGAAAGCTTGTTAATGTGTGATTATATCATCGCAGTACAAGGGAGCTATTACACTGGGCCATTCTGCACCTAGTTGCACAATATTAACTCTAAAACGTACGTTACACGGTTAAACTAACACAATTCCATCACAATTACTTTAGAATATCAGTTGATTGATTCGTTCAGCTTGATTTTTTATGGGTAATGATTCTTTATACTTCTTCTCTAAACAATTATTCTATCAACTTAAGGCTAGTATCGTTATTATTAAAATAGATTTGTTGATAAAATCTTTCAAGTTCATAACAAATAGACACCTTATGAGAAATCAAAGAGTGAATATTGTATAATATTTAATTTATTTATGTAAGAATATAATTTAACTACTGTTTTACGTCAATATTATTATATTTCTCAAAGGCTAACTGTGTAATAATTTCAATTAAAATTTAGATTTGACTAGAATTTATAATCAGTGCCTATAGGAAGTATAGCGTATAATGCATTAATTTTATTTTTATTAGCAATGTAACTCAACGTGTTTGTCAAACTGGTATAGTTTGTGTACTTTTATTATTATTGAATATTGACCAGAGATCTGGATATGGTCGCATGCAATTTGTCATAATAGCATGCATTCTGAAATTTGTCACCAGACACAATTTTGTACGCATCTAATACATTTCGAGACGCTACAAATATGTTAATAAAAACGGGGCTATAATACGTTACGAGCAATTATCAAAGTCACTATTGTTTTCCGGCCACAATAATTACATATTTGAGCAAAATATTATCGAACCAAAATATACTTATACGACATTATGCAGTTTATTTCATTTGACAATTGCACATAACGCAACTTCACGACTACGTAAACTGTCTTTTAACTTTACATTATTTACAAAGGCTAACCTCTTGGAATGCTATACTTCATGACATTTTAATATTTTCTACAATAACATAGTCTACTTTTTATTAGTCAAGGGACTTTTATATTTGCACAAATATAGGCCGCCAGATGCCTTAACTTGTCGCTAAATATTTAAAAATTCTACTCTGTAAGTCATCTTCTAATAAGAATATAATAATTTTAAAGTTCCATAATTTTAATAGTCATAGGTATATTAAGGCTGAAATAATAGCTGCTTACCTTTCAATCATTGTGTTCATATAAAATAAATAAAATACTTTTATTTCATTATTTATTAGACTATCTTTGAGTTTCTATATTGGTCGGGTAAGATAGATAGATAAATAAATAAAATATGATGATGTATATTTTAATAGATTTATATAATTCCCTAATAAATTGTCTATGAGACAGCTACAGAGATCTTTTCCGAAAATAAATTATTTTATTAGGTAACTTATCAAGAATATGAAATATAATTTACGACGGCAAAAGTTTAGCACGATCCACTACTAGGAACTTTAACAAAACAGCATGTATTAGATTGTATGGCTTATTTTCATGCTTAAAAGATTCATTATTAAAGAAATGTCCATAAAAATATTATAAAAATACATGATAATTATAACCGAATATTTCGTTTATATTTTTACGTTTACGCAATACAATATTAAAACAGTCGACATAGCAGAATCAACAAAGTAACCAAATCGTGAGACCCACGAAAAACGTAAGTAGGTCTCTACCACTTCGCGTATCAAAATGATTGTACACAATTCAATTATTTTAACGATAAAAATTGATTCTGATAGAATTAATAAATGTCATGAAGGTACAATCAATGCGCAATGATAACAAAATCATCGCTAGGTTGGGTGGAGATTCATATATTTTCACTTATTTTACTTTCATCTGGCAACATCCTCGGCGTCACCGACGGTATCCGTTTCTCCAGCCAGGCCCGTTCCGTGCAGGCCCAGGGGTGAGCTTCATCCGTATACTATCCGCTTGGTATCCGTTCACTGTGGGTTCGGTGGCCGTAGTACAGTGATACAAATAGAGCCTCTCAGTATTCGCAGCAGGTCGATCACTTCTGGTGTCTTCATTGATGTTACGTTCTCGTCGTTGACCTGGGAAATGAAATAATCAAACTTTCAGTACTGCCCCAATTGAAAATATTTTCCTCTTTATTTTCAGAACCATATAAAGTAACCAAACATATTTTAAGTATTCTTTCGATTCGTACACGTTACAGAAATACATAGGCCAAGTTATGAGGACTTCATTTTTGGCCAAAGATCTCAAATACCAGACTTGAATTGATTTCTTATTGACACGGTCGTGTTGGAATTTCTATTCTCAGCTGCATTGAGTCGTTGTTTCATTCAGGAAAATTTTTTAGAGATCACTTAGTAATTGTGAAAACAACCACAAATAATGCTAATTCTTTGTTGGATTCTCAACTGGGTAATAAAGTCTTATTACCCTACCTGCAATATAACATCACCACGTCTCAGTCGTCCATCACGCGCAGCCACACTGTCGTTGTAGACAGCAGAGATGTAGCTCTGACCGGACTCGGGGTGGCTCTGAACGCTGAACCCGAGTCGGCTGTTCCAACCCCGATTCAGTTCCACTGTTACTATCTGGAATCAGACATAAATAATTTCAGTTACAAAGGACCTTACAAATATAGATCATCATCAACCGCCTATAATGTTCCCACTGCTGGGACACAAGCCTGTGAGAGGGAGTGGGCCATAATCCAACACGCTGGGTCGCTGGCCCAGTGCGGGTTGGTAGATGACTCACATGTCTCCGAATTTGATGGTTCTGTCTAGGAAATGCCGATTTCCTCACGGTGTTTTCAATTTAATCTCGATTACGAGGTAGAAATGTTGATATTTAGAAAGAATAAGTCACAGAATTAACGAGAATTTTATAAAGGATAGAAAGGACGACGAGACACAACTTAGTTTCTAGTCTACCTTTTGACTGAGTTCAAGTTGATCACGGCACAATAATTTCCTCATTCTCTGCAAACTTTGACCCCAGGCCATGTTTGGGTTAGCTACCAGAAAATGCAGGTGAGGTACCCTACGTATGTACCATATGTATGTATGTACAGTATTTCACATGGAGCGGAAAAAATCCCAAAGTTACCTACCTCTAAATTGAAGAATAAACCGCTGGCAATCATAAAATACTTAAAATTAGACCATGAAACTTTTTATACTAACTGAACTAACTATAAAGTAAGTATCATGTTATTTTTTTTTAAATTTTCTTTTTTTTCGCCTTAAAGTAAATAGATTTGCCTGTAGACAGCTAAAAGAAAGAGCAAGCAATAGTGCGTGGTACGTGCAAGTGCGAGCGAGTAAGATTATATTGAAGTGCTATGGAGAAGAAAGCAGGACTTCATGCAATCTTAGTAAGAATACGTCCAAAAGTGAAGGAACTATAAGCTTTAATGTTTATAAAGAGGTTGTAGTTATTGCCAGCACTTGTCACAATTGGTCCCGAGTTATTGAATTGCCATAGTTGTATGGATTTTTATTTAACAACTTTGCAAGGATTATCCTACCGTAGGTTCATTGCACGTGTCGTCTTTCGGCGGTTCAGGCTTGACGTTCTCTTTTTGGACGGGTTCGGTTTCCTTGGGTTTGGGCTGGGGGTGGGGGGGAGGTTCAGGCTTCACCTTACGCTCATTGTCAGGAGACAACGCCACACCTTTCCATTTCTTCAAACCGTTACCTGGAATTTAGAGAAATACATTACATTAAATTACCAAAAAAAATTTTTTTCATTAAATCAATCAATGGCTGGTTGCAAAGAATTTTATCATCTCCAGTCGTAGAAAGAAACGCTCTCAACATAGTATCAGATGCCTCACAAAATTGACTCCACTTTGGCAAATTCTTTTCAGAGCAAATGCATGTCAGTCAATATTCAAGTTCTCAAAACGTACCATCATCCTTATGTCCTTCTGAACTAGTAGTATGCCCATCACTTGTAGTGGTATGTAGCACAGCACTCTGGTACGCAGGGTTCGCGTGTTTGAACCTTGCCTCATCGCTCAACATCTCCACTGGCATAGACACGGGCTCATCAGAGTCCGCGGGGAACACTGGCTCCTGGTACCTCTGACGGGACATGTCCTCCTGATACACGTTAGGAGCATCCAGAGTATCATTGTCCAGGTTGTTTAACTCGTAACCATGGGGAGGCACTGCAATTGCACAAAGTAATCATATAAAATCTATTTTTCATAAGCAGGAACACAACTAACAAATAGACAGGTGTCCCAATTAATCGTTCACAGAAAGTTGGTCTCTCAATTCAGAGTTTTTGGAAGATCCACAGTCATTTGTTAATAGTGTTCCAATTTTTGACATTTATGAGTGCAAATGAAAACAAGTAGAAAAATCACGTACAAAAGGCTAGACACAACTCTTCGGGGAAATGTCAGATGGCCGAAGAACATCTATGAAGTGCTGTACACTACAATGGTGTGTAAACATAGTCCTGATATGGTTAAGAATCCGACAGTCAGTTTATACGCTGCTTAGGATTGAAGGTGTGAAGCGATGGGTTATGATAGGACAGTGTGCGGCCGACAGCGTCTCACCTGTCAGGCTCAACTTTTGTTTTCTACAAGTGGGTGGTGCGGTGGGGCTGGCCAGGGACACGGCCCGCCCCCCTCGCCGCGAGTCCACCACCACTTCTGTATGTTCCGAACCGTGTTCTACTTTGTTGGAACTTGGAACATCTGCGTGGAAAACCTACATCGCTTAGTGTGTGGCGTGTATATTGTATGTGCTAAAGTGTTAAATGTGGTTAGCAAAGTTTCAGCTCACTAGCTTTGTGCGGGCTTTATTTAATTAAGCTAGCCGGGATCCACCTGTGTGATAAATATACATCCATCGCGTGTTTGCAATGGTAATGCGGATTAGTTGATGAACACAGAGCCGGAGATAATTACGTTCATTTGTGCTTTGAATATATCATAGGCTTGTACCACGTAATATGATTCCTCCGAGTACACTGTTTACGCTTCAGGCAATCAATACGAATTAAATCAACCAATTTGATTATATTAGATGAAGGTAAATTAGTAACATTAACATAAATAATTCATAGAATATTGTTAATATAGAAGCTTAAATTAAGGAATATATAATCTGAAATAGATAGAAGCCTAAAATTGTTTCTTGAATTCGTAATGCAGGCATCCTAAAATAGAATGATCCCAAAATAGCCGTTTAGGTTTGATTAGGTAAAAGCATTCAGGCATTGTAAATTGACGTATTATGGACAGTAAAGTGTCAACGCTTGAACCTATCGAGTGAAAGGTTGGGTTCACCTTTAATCCATTTACAGCACTTTCGATCAGTTAATCACTTAACAGGTTTAACCTTTCAGTTTGGGGCCACGAGCGCCAGAGCGGGTGACAATCCGAAACAAATGGAATTTGGTAACAAGCTGAAACTATTTCAATGTATTTTTTGTGTTGCGATCCGGTTTTCAAATGGCATAGTTTTAAGTGGCTTACTGATTCAGAAAACTTTTTGCTAACTACCCCATTTATAACGTCATTCAATCTTAAGCACACATACCATTGGGTTGTTCATAGTGGTTGTTTTCCTTGGTGAGCTTCCGGTACTTGCGGGGTGAAAGGCAGGGGGAGCGGGAACCATCCGCCGCGTCAGGGGTGAGGCGCCGGGCAGCCAGGTCGCACAACATTGATACTGCTTCAGGCCTGGTGTTACGAAGAGTTGGTTTTTGGTTTAGTGGATTGATTAGGATAGTCAAAACGGGTATTTGCTTCAGTTTCAAGGTAATAAATGCTGTGAACTGATCGATAACAAGTTTTCAAAAATATTTTTTGCATTTTTCAACTTTTTTACAAGTTGGCCGATCTCCCTTTGAAATGTTATGTAGCACCTCATTTTGAGATACTCTTCTTAAGAAAAAAGTGATTTCTTTTTCCGGTTTTGACGGATAGCTAATCCTAAGCCTCTGTTCAGACACGGCGGGAACCGCGCGTTTCCCGCGCGGGAATCGCGCGGTTATGTCTGAACGATTACTTAATAACTCATACAAATAAGACTCATGCGATTTCCATGCGATTCTGAAATCGCGCGGTTCCCGCCGTGTCTGAACAGAGGCTTAATAACTCATAGAAATAAGACTCATGCGATTTCCATGCGATTCTGAAATCGCGCGGTTCCCGCCGTGTCTGAACAGAGGCAAAAACATTTATAAGCCTCTGTTCAGACACGGCGGGAACCGCGCGATTTCAGAATCGCATGGAAATCGCGTGAGTCTTAGCCTCTGTTCAGACACGGCGGGAACCGCGCGTTTCCCGCGCGGGAATCGCGCGGTTATGTCTGAACGATTACTTAATAACTCATACAAATAAGACTCACGCGATTTCCATGCGATTCTGAAATCGCGCGGTTCCCGCCGTGTCTGAACAGGCGCTTATTTGTATGAGTTATTAAGTAATCGTTCAGACATAACCGCGCGATTCATGCGCGGGAATCGCGCGGTTCCCGCCGTGTCTGAACAGAGGCTAAGTTTATCGTCAAAGAAAACATCGAAACTTCTTGTAAATGCGATAATTTTATTTTGTCAGATAGAAAAGATGGAAAGTTGGCTTAACCAACTAACCTCAGCGGGGGTTTAGGCCTATTCATTGGCGCATCAGAATCCGTAGGTTCCTCCCTCGGTGACATCGGCGAGAGTGGTGTGGCTGCATGGTCCCGGTACAGGCGCAGGCGCACTTCACTCCCGCACGCTCGGAGAAACGCCACCGCTTCCGCGTGAGACATGTTAGACATCGCTGTGTCGTTCACCTGTACACACGAGGTTAATGACCATCACATGATAAATGTGGAATGTGAATAATGCTTTTATGGGTATTTTGTGTGTCTCGTAAACACACACACAACGTGTGTTTTAGTGCAAAATTGACTACTTCCTCTATGTCACCTATTTAGGGATATCGCCGTGATAGTGATATGACATGGAATTACTAAGAGTCGTGTTTAAATGGTGTGCAATAAAGTAAATATTCTGTCTATCTATTCTATATGTTATAGTTTGACTGCAAATAGAACCTTAAATCAAACATATCACACTCACTAATTGCATAACACAGTCGCTTTCATTTTGACAGTCACTCAATATTCATTGCATACGTTGATCTAGTTATCGGCGGGATAGATTTGAAAACATCCGCAACCGGTGCAATAAATAAAAATGTTTATTGACAAAACGAAAGCGGTATTGGAGAGTGTTTTACAACTTTCAGAAAAAAAAAACAAGATATTGTTTGGCAGGATTGCAAGCTACCTATCGAATAAACTTATTAATAAGTATTAAGCAACCAATAACAAACTAGTAACTTAGTCCCTCGTACACAATGCGATGTAAGTCTCTAATATGTTACGACTTTGGTATCCATCAGGCGACAATCAAAATACTTACAAATCTGTAGAGATTCGAACACAGGCACGCATTAATGGGTACCAAAGTTATAAAGTATCGGAGACTTGCAGCGCATTGTGTACGAAGGGATTTAGTGACCAGCACCATCCAGAACAAAGTTTCACTTATAAATTATTCCAGATATCGCCGAAGTTGGTACGTTGAACCAGAAAATTCACCTAGGCCCAATCAGTAGTCCTTTGAAACTGAATCATAATTGACACATATTACCTTCTAATTTGGCCTGTTCAAATAAACTTGACCTATGATATACCTATTCAAGAGGAAGGTATAATAAATAGCACCCGATTGCACACGATTCCGGGGTGGGTTGCTAATTTGCAATAAACGACAGTGACAATTAACTGTTCTCTTCTCTATCCATTTTCAAGTAAACCTATCATTATTCTTTATTGTGTACAAAAATTAAACTTAAATTACGAACTTAAATTTAGTTCACAAAGGTGAGCTTATCTCTAAAAAGAGATCTCTTCCAGCCAACCTGTAACTATCGTGAACCTATCGTACCTATCGTGTACCTATCGTGAAGAACGTAATGATTTTAAAAATTCCAGCAACTAAATAACTTTTGTACCGTACAAAATAAAGCAAGCGTACGTTATTGTGTAAAACCGTTCGACTATTTAGTAGGACAACAATATTGATTCAAGTGTGTCTTCGGAGAACATTCACGTATGTTCAATTTACTTTCTGCCAGTTTAATTTTAATGAGCAGGAATGACTGTTATTTTGTATGTGGGTAATTGTACTTATTTCTGTATTATAAGTTCTTTGTCTTAATATTTAGTATCAATACCAGTGTATGCCACTATTTCGTGCTCCATTTCTTTGTCAATAACGTTTCAGTCTTCCTTCTAGGTTAAATTAAATGAAGCATTTATTTTACAAGGCCTGTCGCATTTATTTGAACAGAAGCCTTTTTCATTTGTTTCAGACATGACATCATTAATTTTGCTATTTGTTTTTTAGCGTTTAACCTGGGTAGAGTTCCAAAACTTAGGCCGTCTTATTCCAAAACGCCGACTAAATATAGTACTGGGATTAGTTCTAGGTTTGAACCATGGACTAAGAAAAACCTTATTATAAAATGAAGTTTATCATTAATCCTTGTACTATCTATGGTACTAAAGATAAACCCGCGAGACCCCTAGTTTATCCATGGTCTAACTTTGGTACTACTGTCAAATGTCAATTTCTACAAAAAGTTGAGGGTATCGTGGCTGTAAATTTCTGTGTTTATTGTTTTTATAGCGTTAAAAAATGGATATTAAAATGATTGACTTGATTGTTAAATGTAATAGAAATACATGAAGAAAAACGATAGTTTTATTTTACGCCACAACTTCAAAGTTATAAACAAGAGTGTTGCCTAGCAACATAGGAAGTCCATATAGTTTTTACTATGTACTCCGTTTCACGTTCTTTGATAAAAATATAACTTGATAAAAAAAACGCGATATGTGTGTTTGTTGCGCTCGTTCAAGAGGATGGAATTTGGACATGAAATTTAATGGTTTGTTTGTTAGGACTTAGGAATAAAGAGTTATTATACATTTCAAGTATTTAATATCAATATTAGTAAAAACGGAATGTCATATTGAATGAAGCCAGTACAAAAGAATGAATGATTGTCCTTTTTTCATTTTTATCTGTGTAAACCATGGATGATCTTTGGACTAACTGATCTTCAGTTGGTCTTAGATTTGTAATATGATCACATTTTAAGCCTGGTACTAACTTTAATACCGTAACAATCCTAGACTATTTAGTCCAGGTTTAAACCAGTACTAACTCAAACTTTTGTAATAAGACGGAAAGAGTATTGTCCTAGTTTCCTTTGGCCATTTTCCGATGAGATCTTCGATCAAATCTAATCGTCAAATCTTACTTAACTATTACTAGATTATATACTGCATGCTGCAATCTTTTCATTCGTCTATTTGATTTACAATACATGTTTTCGAAAGTGACAAAAACTCTGATAAAATTGCAGAAGCATTAAGCGAGTCTATAACTTACAGCAACAATCCTATCACCAGGCTGTATTCTGCCATCGCTGAGAGCTGGTTCCCTGACCAGGGCTCTGACGTAATGCCCCAACGCACTGTGGTCTTCTTTCCGCAGAGTGAAGCCCAGGGAACCATTCACCTTGGTCATCACGATGTCGAACTCCTGGAAAATAAACAAATGCGGTCAAACACAGGTCGAAGTTGACTTAGGCAGAGAGACAGAAATTATTATTTTTTCATCATTGGTCTGTTTTTTTTTCTTTTAAACCACTCTTAGGGTATTATTTATTATTTGCCGTGCCGTAATCGAATGTACTTTACGGTATTCTAAAGCAGCGTATTAATCCGACATAGATCCGAGTTATTTCCAAAATCTTTCGTACGTCTTCTTTTAACATGATTGTAAACAGATCTAGATATTTTAGTCAGACTAAACCATTGCCAAAACTGCATTTCACGCCGAGCTATGTCCGGAAATATATCAAGCGGAACTAGAATGGCATCTAGGTATAATCGTCTGTCAGTCAACGTGCCAAACGCTTGGCACTCGGTGCATGCGACTTGCGTCAGTGGTCCATACGAAACGTGACAAGGGGCGCTAAACATACTAACATTGTTCTCATGGTATTTCGATACTGAATTTATTTTGAACTGATATATATTTACGATGTTTTCCTCCTATCAATTGCCAATCAGTCTTAGTTCCAATATGAATAACGATAGAGTTTTTTTCTAGGTAGAGTTTGGGATTCCCAAAAGTCATCGTGGTTATATTATATGGATTCGATTCTTGTCATATTTGCCCTTTAAGAGAAGGAAAAGTATAAACTAGATATTTAATCTTCTTCATATCGTAGTTGTTAAAACAAACCTACTCAACACTAAGCTCTTCTTTTCTTATATTTGACAAGGACTTAGGTCTGTAGAGTTAATTAAAGTAAGTTCGGGGTTTAGATCTTGGCCAGTCACACTCCAGTCACTCTAAATTATATATCCATAATACAACATTAGTTAAAACGAAACTCACCACTGATCCGTCATCCTGTAGGCGTGAACAAAGAGCTTTATTAATAACTCGTACAGATTATATTACAGACTCGCACATCTCGCTCACCGGTGAAATTATACCTCATTAAATATAACGCCTCTTAACAAATGACTCGCTATACAAAATGGGGCTCTCATGATTATAAAATTTAGATTTTTGGTTCCAAAATTAATGTAGCAATTTTAAAAGTGAGCTATAATTAGATAAAGAAAGAATAATATGGCCAATCCATCATATAAAGCTGTTGTATACACGTCAAGAAAAATAGTAACTTTTTTGTAGCCATGTTAATGGATAAAGAACAAGAAAACTCAACCAAATGAAAATTAAAACACAAATCATAAATGCAATTAAAAGCTAGCTCCGTGACTATAGATCATTGTGGAGAGAACCGGAGTTAAACGAAACAAATTAATGTGTAATTTAGTTCGTACACGTAGAAGAGTAAAAAGTAAGTCCCCGAATGCTTTCTTCCACTTTAGTGTGTCGGTAACTTAGCACTTCTTTGTAATGAAAACTTGCTGTAATTATAATCCTTTGAAAAACTACCGATATTTATGTTCTTATAGCGTGATCGTTTTTACTCTGAAATCCAATGAAACGATTTACTGTCTAGATACAGTAAATTACAGTCTTACGGAAATAAATTGTTTTATCGGTAAAAACTGAACGGCAAAAAGTGCTTATAATTTAATTGTTTCTCTGACAACTCCGTCCGGTTCCACATGAGTAGTTTATCTCTTTTTGGGTTACCGCTGCTTTGGTAGGATGTAAATATTAAAAACAGTGCTTAAATTTAAAAAAAAAACTGGTTGAAAACTACTTAGCACTCGAAGTAAAGTCCCAAAATAATCTGAATAAAGTGAATTACTGCTTCAAATGCTACCAAAAGTGAGGAGTTAGTCTCACCCCGTATTGTACATCGTAGACGGGCATTGGGCGGTCGAGATCCGGCAGGCGCAGGTCGCGCCGGTCGGGCTCCGGGCTGGGCTCTCGCCGCCCGCGCCCCTCCGACGACGACGTGGTCGCGCTGCTCGTCGTAGCAGACAGTCTGGACAGAAATGCCAAAGGTTACCATTACGTTTCAACACTATCTACATCAACCAGATTGTATTCAAATGCCACAGTCCTGCAGATCAGATTTAAGCGATACACCTAACGTTCCAAGCGGGTTCGTCAGTTAACGTCCGATTTTGCAATACAATGAGATGGGAACTCGGATAATATGATGTAATTTCTGACGGTTGTCTCCTCGCCTATCTACTGTGTGTAATCACCAGGTACGTGTACTGAGGTTTGTTTGTCTGTCCTTAAGGACACGAGGTATTGTACGATAACATTCATGCTACACAGAAATCTTTGTGCCTCTGACGGTAGTCTCGGTACGGTGTTTGTTTTATTATAGATATCATGCACGACATGAGTGACCTTAGAGCGTGGGATGATCGAGGGGACAAATTATGCGAGCGTGACGTGTTATGGTTGCCCAGTGTAATGAGTGTTTACCTGGCATGCATGGGGTGACAGTTGAGGGGGTCTAGCGGCGGGAGGTGGGGCGGGTGCGGGGTGCGCGCCGGCGGCGTCGGCGGGTCCGGCGGGGTGACGCTGTCGAGCACGTCGGCGGGCGGCCGGCACACGCGCAGCTCGACACGCGGCGCAGCCGTGCGGAGCACCTCCAGGGCTTCCTACCACCAAACAGACGGATTAATTATACCCGGATTACCGGTCAATACCTCCTTCACCTCTCACCCCAGACAAACTTCACCTGTCTATACTTACTCCTAAATTCCTAAACTCTACATCTAACCTACCTCATCTCAATTTCATTTGATGGCTTAATTGTTGCTGCTCCACTTCGAATTATTCAACGTGTTGTGTTGGATTCGCAAAGTGATAAAAGCGAAAGCTTTTAAATGTTTCAATCTGATGAATGTTTAATTCTTAGCTAAACTTTCTTCAATTTCAATTTAAAATTATAACGCTTTAGACAAATACTTTGGTTGTATTTAAGGTATTTGCAAAATTTTGAATTCCAAATTCGTCTCTTCTCACCGTAACAAAATTGCCTAAGTATCAGGAGGATTCAGAAACTTTGAAAGACCGGAAGTTCTTCTACAGGATCTACCGATTTATGTTAGTTACCAAAATAATGTTAGAAATTTTGGGTATGTTACGGAATTAGGATTAATGAGTAGAGTACCCTTTGTATACACAGTTAGGTAGTGTACTCAAATAAAATTAGTGATTGCTGTCTGGGAATTTACTGCGAACAATAAGTGTTTCCGCCGTCAGGGACTACACATTATAAGTTGTTTTTGTTCAAAACCGCAATATTTTCTTCTATTGTCCGTAAACAGCCAACAGCTTTTAATACTTTTGTCTGTAAACAGTTCACTTAGTTAAATTAATGTTTAGGCCAGGTTTACAGTCTGTGGTTTTGTTACGTTCAATGAGCCTTGACGAGCAAGAAAGTAACCGCAGGTTGCGAAGCAATACCGACCAGAGTTACTCGGTAACGGCGCACCCGCTGCGACCGATAAAGGGAACTCGGAGAGAATTAATAGAATTTCCCAAACGAAACTGAGTTAATGGCCCATTTATTTATTGTGAACGTTGAATTCGGTTTGCTCACGGAATCGCTTTGATACGCGCGTGATTTAGCTACATTGTAATTTTCTGGGATTATTCGTACTTCTCCCAAAGACAAATGCTGAACAAATGAGATTATTTTTCATCGCGTAGCATAGCAGCAGTCTAATATAATTTGGTGTAACTTTGTGGCAGACATTTTACAGTTTATTACATTTGAACCCGAGGCCTCGGCGCGGACCGTGTTGGAGTTTTCATAAAAGTTTTTACGTTTATAACCCAGCCTGCGAGCCTGCGAGCCGGGCTCAGGGCGCGAGGTAGCGAGGGAAGTGCTGCGACAACAAATGGCATTTTTAACATGACTTACTGTTTATTTTTGTGAGCACGAGACTGTGTTTTATGTTTGTACCTTCATAACGACTATGCAAGCAAAGCTTTGTAAAGGGCAGAACAGCACACTTAAATTTCATAGGCTCTGTTGTAATGAATATAAAATGTTGGCCGTGCAGTCGCAAATAACGTCGGTAAAGGTAGCAGAGCAGTGCTAAAGATAAGAAAAAATGCGCAATATGCTAACATTATTTGAGAAAATTTACTGATGCTCGGATTTAACCTGCCAAAGATAAAAAGAAAAATATTTTTGGAAAAAGTTTTGGGGTCGAATGCAGTTCAATAATGAGGGCGCTCAAACTCATTAAGCTTTTAGTTTGTCTGAGTATCTGAGTAAGTTGTAGGTTTTTGTTGTTCTTACGTAGGTGCTAAGTCCGGCGAGAGGTACGCCGTTGGCGGAGAGCAGCAGGTCCTTGGGGGCTAGTCTGCCGGTCCTCCACGCGGGCTGAGGGGGGTACAGTCTTCGGATCCTCACCAGGCCACCTCCGCCGCACACTGACATACCCAGACCGCGGCCATCTTTTTCTACTACTACTGTGAAGGTGTTTTCTGTTGAATAAAAGGTTGACATGGTTAATTTTGTAAAGTAAGAATGTTTTATGAGTGTGACATGGTTGGGAATTCCGAAATTCAGAAGCTTACAAACACGGTAAAGGTATTTTGCTATGTTTAATAGTTTGGTTCATACGTATGGGATATTGGGACATTATTATTCTAAAGCTAACTGACAACGGAGTACCTAATAAGGGAAATACAACGTTGAAATCAATGTACCTACATACATTGATTACACCGTTGACTTATAGATGTTATCACTAAAAGACATCTACCTATTTTTTTTATTTTAGGTCGCTTTTTAACAACAAGGGTCATTAACGACCATACCTATTTATTCATGAATGAAAGTGTCAAAGATTCTGTTTATGTAGTATGTGGGATGTCGAGACGTGCTCGCTCCCACCACTACTGGCACTAAACTCAAGATCCGAATTCCGCTAAGATCCCGTTTTACAGCTTATTTACACTTAGGAGCCGACGTTGCACCCAAGATAATATGGGAGAATAGTGTTATAAGTTTATAGTTAGGGGATTATGATAATCTGTAGTTGACGCAACATTATAATGAGGACGGGAAGGAGTTTATTTCAAATAATTAATAGTCGTTTCGTTTAAGTTGTTCTTTCGAATTAAATAAAGAATCGACTGAAATAAAAAAAAAACACTAAGTATTTTCTTTTTGAGGTGGAATATCTTCATATGAGTCCTTCCAATTTGCTGGAGGGAAAGAACTGTCAGACTCGTGCTGACGGAAAATCATACTGTTCTTATACTTGCACTTTGCCTTCCAGCAGGCGTAGCATGGCGCCGTAGAAAGGGGTTTTGTCGACGCAAGAATAGACAAAATGACAGAACGTAGAAATAATTTTAGCGTTTTAAGCATGTTTATGTAAAAAATATGGAAAATAAATGTTCTTTTCTTCAATAGTGTAAGAATAGTGTCATATTTGTGCAAAAAAACAGTCGATTTGTGTAGAAATAACGATGAAATAACTTTGTCTTTTTTTGGTAGAATAGAGACAAAATCGCCATGCTACGCGTGCAGGGCCGAGGTACCCAGTTTATACAGTCTGTGACTCATAAGTAACTTAACAGACTCTAGTCGATTAATTGAATAAAAAAAAACATCGTTTATTTAGTACGAGATTTGTACTTTACTACAGGGATTTATATAAAATTAATATTTGTTTTGGGTCGAATAAGTGCCTATATTGTAAAGACCGCTTTAGGCGGACCCAAAAGAGCCCAGGTGTTTTCATTATACACAGAGCAAACGAAAGTAAGTACGGCTTGTTTGGGCACAAACATTGTTTATTCAGTGCTTTTCGACGTGTGTAAGTCCAGATTAAACCTATATTTGGGGCATTAACTATGTATAAATGCCTGAAATAACTGCTCCCCAATAATTGATATAGAAGCTTCAATATTGCAAATGAAAGGTAGACAAATGTCGATCTACGGTCAATTTAAGTCCCTTTTCGGTCCAAAATGGACCTTAGAAGAGGGTGTTGGACATGAATTATGCATTAAGGAGGTCCATGGCAACAATTTGGATTCGGAATGATTTCATTTATTCTGTTTTATGATCTGGTACTGATGCTGTTCCATTATGGAAATTTGGACACTTATTGGAAAATATCCTCGCGAAACTACGTTGTGTAACAAATTACTGCTGTCTTAGTTTTTCACTCGCCACCTGTGATTTCGGTAATGGACCAACCCGGTCCATTACCAGCAGTGAACTACCAGGTCCATGGGTAATTTAATAATTTTCTTTTCATACTTCTATGGCAGTAGTGATTGTTTTCTATCATCATCATCATCATCATCTCAGCCATAGGACGTCCACTGCTGAACATAGGCCTTCCCTTTTGTTTTTGTTGTTGTTTATTGTTTTCTATACTTCCAAAGAATTATTATATTATTTAAAAAAAAACGATGTTGTCACTAGGATTTTCTCTTGTGTTGTGGGTGTGTTTACAAACATTGAGACTCACATTCACAAACACACAGACCCGGAACAACTACTTGTAAGTCATAAAAATATTTATTCCGTGCGGGGATTGACCCCGCAATACAATGCACAGCAGTCGATCGCGAAAGGTAATAGCCGGCAGAGACTGGATAAGGAGAGCTCAAGACAGGGCTCATTGGTAGAGACCCTAATGTCCGGAAGTGGACGAATACAGGCTGATGATGATGATGACTCAGACAAAAATGAAAACGGGATACCTACCTAAAACTAAATGTCCATTGCTGTCATTTAATTATCAAAGATATTTCGCCGGTTGCAGGACTGTTTAAAAAATCAGATAAGTAACCGTGATCTTTCAATAGCACTTTACGTACTAGTAAAGTGCTATTGAAAGATCACCGTGGATTTTATACAGTATGAGTCTGACAGCCTCCCGTCCTACCCTAGGCTCCCAGGTCTCATTTGATAATTTTACCAAGATTACAAAACAACGATATTTAACCGAAATCATGTTCCCTCTCAAATCGCAAAGATCGAAAAACAACCAACAAACAAAAAGGCACCTTAAGATTTGTCTTTAAAACACAAAATCAAAGGTTTTGACGTAAATAGAACTATTTGTCTGTTTGAAGCTCGTTCAGAATGAGCAGTTAACACCTGCTAGGTGTCCCATCAGACGTGATTTGTTTAACATTCCAATATTATTAATGTGCTGACATTTAATCTGTGTAAGTGACTGCGTGCCATAGGTTTAATTTACTAATGTTATGGTTCTACTTGCTATAAATATGGTAGTCTGTGTTCAGACTCTTCGTTTGCTTGGAATTCTTGCTTTGGCTTAAGTTTATCTTTGGATTACTGATTTATTTAATTTTATCATTAATCTTAACTAAAACTTTGTTGTTTGTTTGGAATTAACTCGAAAACTGTTAAAAGAATTATTACACTTGTTTATAAAAAGTTACAGAGAGATATTATAACACAGACTATATTTTATTTGAAATATTGCAATTGGTCTCTAGTACCTAGTAAACTACATTATTTTTCGCTGTTATAGTAATTAGATAGCAATTTCAATAGATTCAATTCTTTAAATTATGACTTCACTGGTGACGGCTGATCAACCTACTAACTTAATTACTGAAACAGTACCTTCCATTTAATTTTGGAAATTCTTGGAACATTGTGGAAATGCCAACTCTCCAAGGAAATCCCCTGTAGGTACAAAATTAATAGGGATCGACAACCACGAGGATCATTTACTCGATCTATTCCCAGTAGTGTATTAGAATTGCCAGAACGCCATAATTTCCTCGCCATGTTCGCCGAAAATGCGTCACCCCTGACCTGCTAGTGAGTGCCTCGTAGAACAAAACCCCGATGACGTCATTACGACTGACACGGTAATCGAAATCAATAATGTTGCATTCCTGTCTCTAGAGCCGGTCTTACTACTGAGTTACGTAGACAAGATACCAAGTATAGCGAACCAATCAAGATACCGTCAGGAATTCAGAGTCATGATCAGAGATCTAGATTTATGTCTCATAAGCTTCGCCCGTGAAATACATTCGAAAATTATCCCACGGAAGCCTAACATCGGGAAAAACGTATCCTTTCCTATATGTAACCTACTAACCTATCTTATCAAGTCCATGAAGATCCTTTCTGCTTGTTCTCACGTGATTTAGTTACCAACATCATACATTTAAACATCTAATTTATATTATACAATTATTTAGAAGTTAGATCGTTTTGTTCAATTTCGAATCTTTGAAAATTCTATTTCATGTTTCGCAAACTGCCATTCACAATGTCCAACTGATTCCACAAACCAATTACTGGGAAATACCGATAACTTATTGTTAGAGCGTCTACTCGAAATGTCTGTTAAAGGTGTCACAACTTGTTCCAGAAATGTAACGTAGGTATTCTTTGAAAAAGCTAGACAGTACAAGTCTCGATCAAGGTTATTATTTTGTAACAGAACCTTTGCATTAAAAACAGGGCGTTATAAGCTTATGGAAGACTGTTGTCATTACAGAAAAGCGTTAGTTCGTAGCTCGAACTAAATATCCTGTTTTTCGGCGCACGTCATGAGGAGTTAATACACCAAAATCGTATATTTTACCATTCAAAATTTCAAAGCGTTAAAAATAATCTAAGGTTTTCTAAAGGTTTCATTGAAAAACTCCTTTAGTGAATATTCTATTGAGGACCAATGCCAAACGGGGTCCATACTGGAGAAAAACAAGCAATAATAAAAAATAAGTCATTTTCAGTTCAGCAGATTTGTCGTGCACTTGTCTATACACCAAATAAGTAGTTTGGTCCCAAAACCAGGTAGATATAACGACCCTTACACACAAAATAAACACAGTGAACCCACCAGAATCCCTTTAGTTTCTTATACAAAGTGTACCGTCCCAAAATAGCTCCGCTATCAGTTTGTAAGGACAACAGCTGAGTGCACTAGTTGTCCATAGTTTCGATATTGGCAAAGTTCGGTCACGAAGTTGTCCGATGGCCTGTATTTAACGATACTAGTAATGGGCTCTAGTAATGGTATTGTCCTACGTTGCTTTGGATTGGCTAAGTCAAAATAGAAGTTCTGTAACACAGTTGTTAGATAGAGACAGGGTTTGTTTTTATTTCGGAATTTTCTTGCTTTTACTTCACTTTATTTTGAAATCATTACATGATTTTTCCAAGATTTTACATTTAGATTAGACCACAAATAATCGTAACCCGGCTTTCGAGCTGTAGGTCATGGGTTCGAATCTAAACAGGCGCATTATTTTGTGTACTTTATTTTCATCACCATTGTGCTCCCAAAGCGATGAAGGAAATCTTCGTAAGGAAACCGGCATGTTCTAGATCTAGAGCCAAAAATTCGAAGACATGTGACATCTGCCAACCCGCACTGGGCCCATCGTGTTGGATGATGACCTCACCCTTTCCTAGAGAGGCCTGTGGCCCAGCAGTGGGAACATTATAGGCTGATGATGATGGTATCACATAATTTATTTATTTAAAAATATTATAGATATTGGGTTAAAATGTAGAGGAACAGTTTATAGTAAACTTCGTTTGACACTTTCCTAGGGCAGTTGCATGTTCGAGTTAAGTGGATATGACATTCTAAGCCACTTCGCTCGAGCTATACCAGGGAAGATTTAATTCAAGATCGGATTGAACGGTAGCCTCAAGTTGTATTAAATTGCTTTAGTTTAAGTCGATCTTCAGTATAGTTAAGATTGATCAGTTTCTTTATATTATGAATTTATGATACATGTTTACGTTAGAGAATGTTTTCTAACAGCCGTGTGCCGTGTTCAGAAATTTGCTATCGAAATTACGCTACCTATTCTTATTTTCGAATTGATGGAACTGTCTTCTACTTATACTAGATTAGGTATTGCAAAAATCATTGAGTTCGATAAACGAATTTGTATAGAACTTTAAACATCCCATCACCGGATTAAGTACGGACCTTATAAGAGTTAGGTAGAGTTACGCCCACATATTGGTGACGAACTCAGTACAACATGCCCAGCAGAAATACTTGTGATTACTAAACCAACAATGCAGTCAGTATCGACTCATTAGCCATATTGCCGAAAGTTGTTATCTTACACCAACAATAGCCGTTCACTCGTTGATTTTAGCACGTGCTTGCCAATCCACTAATTACTTAACTATTTAATCCATACTAAGTAATACGTAGCACTTCATTAACCTGGTTAGCTCAAATTACTTATCACTCTAACTTCAACCTAGATTTACTAATCTTACGGTATGTTTTTGGCTAGCACGTATTTGACGAGTATATTGCACGTATTCGGCGGTACATACACACATCTTGGAAATTCTAAGCTCTTCCTAGTTAATTATACTTACGGCTCAAATGCATTTGAATAATTATTATTCAGGGCTTTAGGTGCTAGTGAAGGAGGTTGTAATATTGTAGGATAATACTATAGAATAACTACCTCCGTTTAGTGTAAGAGCATAACAAAACCTCATGCCTCTCTCGGAAGGGATGGATAGAAGCCTCATAGTACGCTACTTCTCGTGGGTTATATTCAAGTTCCATGTAAAAGTACTCGAGCCTTTTCACATGAAACGGACATAAATCTCGTGACTGTTCCTGGGAAATTTCGAGTGTAAAAACTCAATAACTACGGCGGGTTTTGAGACTCAACCTACGTATTAAGCTCTACAGTCAAGGCAATCAACATTTTTGCATAATGGTTACATCATTTCCCGTAAAAATAGTATCTGTTACGTTATTTTACTGCAGAATTATACCTTTTTTTGCTTTCTGACAGAAATACTCGTACATGTATAAAACAGATATCACAGAATTACAATAAAATAATCCGGAAAATGCATCCTCATTTTTCGTGACTGTTCCTGGGAAATTTCGAGTGTAAAAACTCAATAACTACGGCGGGTTTTGAGACTCAACCTACGTATTAAGCTCTACAGTCAAGGCAATCAACATTTTTGCATAATGGTTACATCATTTCCCGTAAAAATAGTATCTGTTACGTTATTTTACTGCAGAATTATACCTTTTTTTGCTTTCTGACAGAAATACTCGTACATGTATAAAACAGATATCACAGAATTACAATAAAATAATCCGGAAAATGCATCCTCATTTTTTCATGAAAATATTTTAACCTCAGCAGATTACAATATGCAGGTTGTATTTTTTACAGAACTTCTGTTATCAACTGCATAGTTTTATAATTATTAAATAGTAGTTTGTAATATCATTTTCTGAGTTTCAGTAAAACTGGAGGGAAAAAGTGAAACACTTGAGAGCTCCGTTGACAGACTAAGTGCGGAAGCTTCCGACATTTATTAAAACTTGAGGACGTACTTAATGATGTTTGTTTAGAGTACTTTATTTCCTTTTTTTGTTTCTTTATTAGGTATTTTAGGCCGGAAAAGGAAATATGGAGTGCTTTCAGAGATATTTTTCGTTTATGTTTTATGAATAATCTGATATTTCGTAATTAAAGAAAGATTCTTTATTAACTCAAAAATTAGAATGTAGATGGAACAAGTCCTGAAAATGTCTTGTGAGACCAAATAGTACATGATATAATATCAATATCATAGGTTTTTTCACAGCAAATTTTTCCCCAGAATATTAAAACGTAGGTATCCTCTGTTTTAATCTATAAGTAGATAGTCTACTAGACGATTTATTATTATTCTGCAGATATAGTCAGGATTTGACAAAAAAGGCTGTAATGGGTGTCTCCCATTTAGAATCAAAATTTTCGGATATAAGCCTGCATTATACTTCCGCATCTGAAATGTACAGTTATCCCTTCCTCGTGGAAGTTAGTATAAAACAATTGCTCATGTCTATCAAGAGAGTAGTCTCACGTGTTTAGATAAACTATGGTCTGGCTAGGCTGTGTCATATATATATGTAGTATCCAACTAAATAATTATTGGAAGGACATAGCTCCAAATATTTACAAAATAACAACTTGTATATTTCTGCCCCACCTTTTTCTGGAAATTAGTTTTCTGTCAAAATCAGTCATTTGTCAAGCTTCCAGAAGTTTCTCTTAGTTCGTGACGCTGCTGTGGGGTTTGGGAGTTAGGAGTCCGTTATACAACGAAGATTCTGATTGTTTCGAACCCTTTAAAATAAATAGTCCAACACCGTTCCCAGTGGACGTCAAACTCAAATAAATTATGTGTATTGTGTAATCTTCTTATGAATTAACAAATTAAATACGGAATTATTATTTAATTTCAAGTAATTACTTTAACGTTTACGTAAAAGTTGAGTAAATTGTAACCCTGATTAGGGTAGGTAGTTCTCTTTTAATTATACATTCACTTGTATTTCGCGGGTAACTGTGTATTTTATCAGAGCTAGAGTGTACATTGTTAGCTACATAAATAACATTAAGAAAGTTATGTACTTCGGAAACTTAGTTGAAATATACTAATGATGTAATATCTACAAGAACAAAGTTGTTTTGACATAATTCTCGTCTAGTTGAAAACAATGGGGGAATAGCAGAAATAGGCAGGGGATTAATTTTAAGAACAGGGAAAGTTTGAGACATTATTATTATTATTGAGAAAGTCTCAAATGTTCCATTTCGGCAATATTTCACGATTTTGCAAAAATTCGTAAGTAGCCAAGGCGGTCCCGACTGAATTTTTTTGTCTGTACTTTGGCAGTCGTTGTAAGTAGTCGGCGATCTTCAAGTCTGACAACCAGTCTTACCAAAGGAACCGTAGATTTTAATCCGACCGATTTCAGCCAAGGCGCTTGCTAGCCCTGCTAGTTTTTGTCGTGTGCTTGCATGTGACTTATGCAATCTTCTTTGTGAAGATCACATGACTGTCATGTGAGCACACCATCGATGAATAATAATACACCCAGTACTAACTTAGAGGTCAGACATGCAGTCGCTCCAACTAAAATACAGGTATTCAGCTTCAGCCACAGAGTTAGAATAAGGCTAGGCAGGAAGACTTACCGATTATTATGTCTTAGCTTATAATATTATGTGTATAAATATTTCATGTGACACCAAAAATGAGCAACAACAGATCCCCAACCTCGGTCAATATCACCCTTCGTCTTAATTACCTCTTGTCATCCGTCGTCCAACAAAGCAATGACCCGCAGCAATAATAATCAGCAATAATCTGCGCAGATCCGGGTCTGACCAGACGAAGCCGATATTGGGGCACGTACGAGTCACGACTCGTACTCGTAACTCATAGATCTGACCCGACACTGTCGTTTATTACTTGTCCGCTGCAAATGTTACGGATAAATAAGCGGTTGGTTATTTCCAAACCATAGTACACTTTTGGGATGCCATTGCTGATAGTTTTGGTCTATATTTCTGTTATTTTTAAATGAAATACAAGTATTAAGTACGAAATTCTGATAGAAATAGGTAGAGAATATTAGAAGTGGGTGTTGTGAAAGTTAAAGTTGGTAACCAGCAAGTCTTAGTGTTACTTCAAAAACTTTATTACATAAGTACTAACTATACCTACATGTAATGCAACTTTAGCGACATGGAATTTATTAAAACTCTTGAGTTTAGTTTATTTTATGAATACCTAAAATGAACGAATAATTTAGATCCACAGTAGATCGTAAATTGAAAACGAAGCCATAAAGGAATAAAGAACAGAACACGCTTTATGTTCGCATATTCGCCATTTGAATTGAATATTCCTCTTTTTTAACATTAGTACAAAACTGTGCTTATTTAAGGCAGAGTAAACTAACATGGTTAAGGCAGAGTAAACTAACATGGAATTGTACCAGGCAGGTAGGAATTGAAAGGTGTTTGTTTTGTATCTTACAGTGCCGTAAGTTTCACGGAAACTGGAGCGGTCAGAATTTGCCTATCGTAACTTTGTGTGAATTAATTCCTAAAGTTTCCGTTCGAAATGAGCTCCTACGTTTACAACACATTTTATTTGATTTTTAGTACGTGCTCCAAATACAGCAACATTCCATTTGATATTGCAAAGAAAGCTTCATAAATACGTGAAAATTCTACTTGTAGGGAAGTTTTCTGTGGAACGAATGTTGATAACAGTAGCATTACGGGTATGTTTTCCTGGTAGTCGAGTTGGCTTTGTGTTTTACTTGACTCGCATAGCTGCGGTGCTCGTTCACCTATGGCGTGTTCTGGATCACCGGCCGCGGTGACCTGCCCCGCGATGCATGCCACACCTACTAGGGCTCCATAAGAACGAAGTATCACGTCAACGCCATGCTATAAATGTAGCTCGAATTAGAATATTGAATTAAAACATACGGTGTTCTGGGAACGGCTAATTGTATAATTTTATTCTGCATGGTTAGGAACATTAATAATGTAATTCTATCATCTGTTTTGCATGTTTATCTAGTTCACAAAATTATGATTAGTAGTGAGAACGTTACATTATCAAATTTAATTACTACGAGCTGTTGTCATTCATGATTTAAATCGTTTCGAAGTGACCTTTGCAGAACACAAAAGCGTTTTTCAAACTGAGGTTTACCTTTACGTTACGTGCTTTCAAATCCGACGCTGCAGCATCCGATTCGTTTTCCCTTTCTATCACGTTGAGACAATAAAACACGCCTGGAAGTGGCATTTGGAATGCAAAGCGTTTACCGCGCAGCACTGCGGTTGAATCGGAACTGTTCTAGACTTCCACCTCTTTGTAGAGTAATGTGACTAAGTAATTAGTACGACAGAACTTCGGTTGGGCTCTAGAAATTTAAGTGGCTTTTACATGCAGATGCGAGGAAACAGTGGGAAAGTTATTACTTGCAAATCCGGAAGTTTTTAATTTGAGTGCATGAAATTCAAAATCAAATGTCCCGGAATCACTAGACTGCAATTTGAATTTCAAAAGACTGAGGACAGTATTTTAAGATTCAATCCAAAGCTGAATTTCCGAATAAAACCGGTCGAATGGATCGAAGTCCAGAGTTGAGCATCGTTCGAGAAAAGCTTCGAATAGAGAGCATTACCAAAATGTACTCAAAGACGAATTCGGTCTGAAATCATTCACTAATATTCTCATAAAGCTTTAAGCGTATGTTGGGCAATCATTCCCGTCCACTCCTTACGTTAATCCGCTGACCACGTCGATGTCACTAAGTTTTAAGCGCCAGGACATTTCGCAAGCCGAGACGGCCTAATAACTCTGGCACGAGTGACGCATGGAATTCGAACGTGACGTCATCGTTGCCCATGAATAAAATGGAGTGGCGTGTTAAAGCTCGGGTAACGTGTACCAAATGTAGGCGTGGAAGGATTTTCATTAGATTAGTTCGCTTCAAGGGAATTCCAGAGCCAATTGCGGAATTTTATTGGGTACGGATGTTTGATGGTTTTGTCCATTTCATGGTGTAAATGTTCAGTACTAACCAAGTTTGTAGCTCCATATAAAGTTTTTACACTTTTCCGTTTTATTTTTTATTTTTGCGTCCAGTGCTCTGGTACTTGTTTCGAACAACAGCGTATATTGCCCATAAGCCAGCTTCTGGTCCATTTTCCCAGTCCCAAAAACTAAACGAAGTTCATCTAACGCCGGCAACGAGAATGCACATAAATATTCACGACTGACTGAATTTCGCTTTTATACCAACGTGCTGCGTACCTTTTCAATCAACAATTTCAATTTAGTTCAGTTCGATTCGTCGAACATATATTTATGATAGAAGACTTGGGGAGGCGATAGGATCAGAAGCAATAAGGTACGGTATGATAGAAAATTACTATCAACGTAAAAGACGAACATTTTTGGACTCTTTACTGCTATCTAGAATTATGGCAATATCTAGTATAGATCTTTTAGATTGCCCTAAATTTGATACAATTTTGTCCAATTTCTAGGATCGAATTGGAAACTAGAGCGTGTTTATGTAGGTAATATCGTTCCGTTGTCGGTCCGCTGCTCTCGGGGGAGTTTTTGCAGAACGAAGTTGTTGACCGTAGATTTGTCCTTTTGAACACATTGCTTTTCTCTAACTTGGATACCTCAGGAAATGATGGATATTTCGTATTTTTGTCACTAGGGATTTTTCAATCAGCGTATTTGTTATGTTAAAGCTAGAAAGGCGTTAGAGAAACTTCAAAGCCTTTCCTCTCTGTCTATTTTAAGTTACAATATAAGTACCAGTGTTTCCAACACGATAGTGCCTTTACTACCTCCTACTTGAACAAGGCTATACCTGTACACAAGCTCAGGATAATTAAAGTTTATGAAGTGGCGGGAGGATCCTATTTAATTTCGCTCGTTTCTACCGTGACGAGGCGGTTCGTATCGTTCTTGACTTAACTGTGTTGATGAGTCTAAAGTTGACACGGAAGCAAATAACTTCACGGTGTTATTGTGTTTGTTGTTACTGTTTAATTATTTAGAACTGAAAGTCTATTTAGAGTTTATTAGATTTACTGTAGATATTGTTCCGTTGTGTTTGTTTATACATATTACCGAAAGTTTACTATTAGGACAGACCTTTAAATGCAATCAAACGTATGCCTGGCAGTGATTTCCATTAAAAATAACAAATTACAGAACTGCCATTTTTTACCTCTTTTATATTACGAAGAGCTTTCTTCGTATAAGTGAGTGAAGGCGGATAAAGCTTCTTCATTTCCCTCGAGGCCTTGAACAACTGTTTGAAAAGCACCATACAAACAGCTGACACTATTATTCTTTCGTTCTTGTGCACACGGCTACACATTAATCTATTCGAACCAGTTTGTCTTACCCTCGATTTGTATGATTTTTTCCACACAACAAACGGTCAGTTTAGACTGGTTTGTTTCGATCGATGTCTAGTCGTATGTACAAAAACACACGTCACACTGCGTTTGTTTTACTTTTCTATGCAAATCCAATTAAAAATTCAATATGCTCTGGAGCGGCAAGCAAATAGGTTTGACCTGTTGAGGAAATGCCATTGTTGTGGGCTTGGCGATATGTGGCCACTGTGTTCGTTGTGACCACAATGCCTTGTTAATTTTAGTATTGTATGGTTACTTTTTTAAGCCACATTTGTAGAAAGATAAACGTAGAAACTGTTTAACCGCACCGTTATAATTATTATTGCAGAGCTTTTTTAGGATTTTAGCTGAAAGGATAATAATATCGATGATGATTGAAAAAAAAGTTTGAAAGGTATTTAGTAGAATTTTATCCTGGAATATACACATATTACTGTATTCGTTTCGTGTACAATTGAACAGGATTAACCTGTAGGTACTAAGTTATGATAGTATAGTAAATCTTTAGTAACTACAAACGGATAACGGAAGAGTATTAAAAGGTATTTGCGCTTTTACATTTTTAAAACAGCCAGTACTTAAAAGCGGAGTGTGGCGGAGTTTCGTTCCACACTTATTTTCCCATACTTATTTGCATTTTTACCTCACCATTTCTACAGCGCGCTTTATTACAATCTTCTGACTAACAGATAATACCTTTGCCTACTTACTATCTTAAAATACATAGGTAGGCAGCCTACGGTAAAAATTTAATATAAAATTATTAAGTTTCCTCTCGCAAATTATATTGCAGATGAGTTTTTTAATAAAGGTTTATTAAAAAAATACAGGTAATCTTTTGCAGGGAAATATTACGTTTGAACCGACAACATGGCGTCCATTGATTGGGAAACAAGAGAATTGTGACGTCAATACGAGTTTGAAGACTCGACACGCCAAGTTTCGCATGTCTGAGTGAAAGGGAACGAAGAGTCGAGGAAGGAAACATCAAAGTCATCGACGCGATCGTGATTAGGAACGTTATTTACAAATGTTTTATCAAAGAGGGTCTAATTTGTGTTCGGCGATAGGTACTTAGCGCAAGAATCAACAATTTTCTTCTTCTGAATATTTAATTTTTCATTTGGCTGTACCAATCGACTGGATGAAATAAGCAATAGCGCGAAATAACTTCACTTAAATTGTTTTCTTTTTTTGGGGCGAAATAATTTCCAATGTTAGAAAAGCACACTCCAATCTATCTTCATCAAGATATGTAGATAGATTGTAAAAATTTTGTATTCATTGTTAAATGGAGCCTTCAGTTTCAGACGATCAATAAGCTGTGTTTTACCATTACTTGTAATAAGGTTCTTACTTATTTATTACAAATATCCAAACTTTTTATAGTTCCAAAGTAAAAAGCTCGTAAAACAACAAAGTAAAAGAACCCACAATTTAGCTAATTTAGTACCTTCTAGTAAGAACGACCATTTTAGTGAGGAAAACAATTTAGAATGTAATGTACGAATAAGATAAAGTGTTTGTTTTTATATTGATTTGCCAATGAAAACCATATTGTGGCAGTTGCATGTCGACCGCACGATGGGGGAAGTAAGGAAATGGAAATTGGAAGAAAACAGTGGTCGTAAGTAATGGAATGGCCCGAATAGCTATGAAGTTGCTGGTAATGCTGTCCTTGTCTCGTATTATGCGGAGTTATGTGCTCGCTTGGAGTTGATTCAATTGGGGTTTCATAAGCTTGAGGGTCTTAGTGAGATTTTATTGTATTGTTCATATAACTGTGCCCCAAGTTACTCAATTTATCAGTCCTTAAAAGTTTAGAGCTGTCTTAGTCATGACAAAAGCTGCGCATTTGTCTAAATCTTTGACTACTACAGATTCTAGATTAATGGCAAATATGACTATTCAGTCAGAAGTTATTTATTACAATAAATTCCAAAAACCAATATTAAAATTCGCCGGTCTGTCACGCCATAATGGCGACAAATGTATTAAATCGAGGGCCATAAACTATCTTCTACACACGGTAATTATACTTTAACGGTTGGATCTGAAGTGAAATCGTTATCGGCCAAACTTTATGGCAGATCCCTGTGTGAATTGGTTGAAATTTATATCGAGAATGTGAGCAAAATTCGAAGTACCTACCTATGTATATACCCCTTTGACGAGGGTGTGATCCTTTATATCAGACGAACTCATAATGAACTTATTTTGTTCAAAATATTGGAGTTTAATTGTCTACTGAACCTTTAGAGTCGTGATAAAACAAAGTGGATGTTTTTTTTGAAGAGCGCTTTAATTTGAGGAAATGGATAGGGGTTTTAGGTGAGTATTAAACACGTCGACATAAACAGATTAAACTCTTGAATGTGTTGACCATCATTATCATTATTATCTTATTTGTAACTTAGAATTCATACATACTTATCATGGAATTCTAACTCAGAGAAGTAAACTTTGAGAGCCAAGACTAAATTTATAGATATTGACTAAGGATAAATTATTTAAGAGTCCAATTATTATCCTTCTTGATTCAAACTTAATTTGTCGAAAAGAATATAAAATATCATTCTGAAAGCAATATAAATCAAGACTTCTAGAAAAAGATGGTAAAAATTTTCAGTAGAATTTGGACATTTTTGGAAATAATACTTGTTCGGTAATTTTTTTTTATTATCAAAGTATTCCTACTACTTGACTTATTCATTTACGCCAGATAAAAGTTAAATTTAAATTCTAAAACGAACGAAATGAAAGTTTATTCAAAAAGAATTCAAGTAAAATTGTTAGTTAAATTAATGAGAAGTAATTATGCAATCGAAATGTTGTTTCAAAGTATTTTAAATGTTACGTGACTTTGACCTTTTAAAAGTTTTTTTCGTACTTATAAAAAAAAACACCCTTTAAAGGTCAACATCTAAAAACCAGAGATAAATGCAAAAAGGTTGACTGTAGTAAAGTTAGTGAATAAAGTATTCAAGTGGGAAACAAACGACTCCGGAGCGAGAAATATCACGGAACCACTGAAGGATATCCTTTTTCAGGTTAGAGCAAAATGTAAGGGGATGTCTTTTAATACTAATGTAGAGGTAGTACTGTTAGAAAACAAAAGTGTGGTAGTACAAAATGTTAAGTTTACGAAATTATAAATTATTATGTTTTCCCTGGAAATAAGAAAACATCGTATAATACGCGTATGATTTTATTTTTGTTCATTACTTAAATAACCTAATCTTCTGTCATTGTATTCTGTTCATAAATCCATATTATTTATCCAGATGACACAAATAGAAAAATTCTATTACCTAGTACATTTGTCTCGCTGTGAAAGCCCGTGAAATACAGATCATTAAACTTTTAATGGAAGTCTTAACAGTAGTCCACTCTGAAATAAACCATCAAACCAGTGCGAATAAGTCGCTAAAATATGACTCATAAAATGAAACATCAAATTGATAATTTTCTTTTTACTGCCACTGAAGTTAAAAGTAAAGTATATAAATGTGTCGACTTGTCGAAGCAAAAGTTAGTGTGAGCATGGTGGCTAGATGAAACAAAACAACGGTGTTCACCGCTCAGTGTTCTCAAGTTGGCGCCATTAATTACAACCACTCGATGTTTAATCAAGAAACTGTGAGCGAACAAGTTTCCTACGGCGTAAAAAGAGAAAATCTTAACAACGCGAAACAAACAAAAAATAAAGAAGAATCCTGTTCCTGCACTGAGTGTAGGGCGCTCACCGGACGGGGAGAAAATTTGAAAATAATCCTCGAACAAAGGAATGGAGAATGAAGTCTATGCAAATAGGACTTGCGTCACGAACAAGTGGCTGTTGAGCCGAGTGCTGACCTGTGAGATACTGGCTCCATTGAAAGTAAGCGAACGATTCCATTACATTCGATTTCGTGGAGGCTCAGCTTTGCCGCAGCATTTTTTCTATTTGGTCGCGACTTGCGACGCTGCAAATGATACGGCGGCCAGGGGAGCTGTACGCCTTGCATACAAATTGAACACGTAAATGAGATAACACCCTGTTTACACGAAGGTGGGACCGTGTTACAATAAAACCGGGTAATGGGAATTCCTGATACGGCAAATTGTTTTCGCAACGGAAAATGTTTGAGAGCACTTCCTACCTTGAGTATTTTGGCTGTTGTTTTAAATATGTAATGCTGAAGATACCTTCAATTTATTCTGGAGCACAAAGTGTGACCTTTGTAGCTGTAACGTGAAACATTATAGGACTGAAACTCGGCCCCAGCGCTACTACGAATATCAAGTTGCAGTAATACAATTACAATAATGACTACAATGTATCTACTACGATTAATATCTTATAGACTGAAATTGAAGTAGCTAAAGCCCAAGCGGCGCTCGGTGTAGTTATGTTACGTTGCTAATCAGACTAATTATAAACGAGTACCGATCGTTTAAACGCATTGAGAGGATAAAGTTAATTAAAAACCACCCTCGCTAATGGATTCGTCCCACGTTTTCAAGCAATATCCTGTTAATACAACATCGGACATTTCGATGCTATTCCATTTTGTTGATATTGGCAATATTCTCGAGGGAAATTGAATTACTGACGCTGTGGAGCAGTCAATTTCTTTGTTTATATCGAGTGTTTCGACTTGTTCGTAGTTGTGTCGCGTCGTTGCCAATACTGAGTAAATCCTTTGACAATTGTGTCGAAGCTAATAAGTGACGCTTTGTTAACGAAAGAAAAAGGAGCAGCCCTTTTATATGACTTTTTAGATGTTAAAAGTAAACTCAAAAGGAAAAAAATTACAAAGTGTTTTATATTAAATTCTGCTTTCGCCAGTGAATGCTAGCGGTGGGTTTGCAGGCGTGGAATTAATATACCGATTCGACCTCGAAAAAATCCCTAAGCGGTGTTCAAAACCGTGGCAAAATTCACCCTGAATTTTTCAGGATTAGCATAGGTATGAACTTGCAAAAGCGGTTGATAACTTTGTTTTGTTATATTTTGGAGTGTTACGTAGCCAGGTACATTTTTCAGGGTTCTAGCAACATAAGCACTGCTGAAATACTGATGAATACTCGTATTATCATTATAAAAACAATGGAAAAGTTTAAGTAATCTTTCTTGCAGTCCGATACATTGCGGAGAAAAAATAATGGTTGCAAAAACTCGTAATTTGTTAAAGTTACAGAATACAGAAGACGCTGATTTCATGCTTGTTAATAAATAATTAACCTTTCTATCTTCTCTAGTCTTAAACACGTCTAGTTACCAACTTACATCACCACTTACGCATACAATCGCATCGAACGACCGTAACCGAAAGACAAAACACAATCATTTAACACTGTAACACGACAATACAATTAACGATTTACACCATTCAATAAGTTCGAGTCATTAATCGAATAATTGTCGCTTGCAATTAACATCTGTGACGTAATGTTATGTCATTAATGACAGGAGAGTTTACAAATGGCGGCCGTAAATGAGTGACGTTTATTTTAAAACATCAGTGTGCTTAAGGGACTTTAATTGATTGTATTAATTGATAGTTTGGTGAACTATGAATGGCTGTAATCAGGCAAAACTATCCATTCAGGAAATTATAGTAACATATTATGCTTATGATAATGGTTTTCTATCGTAAGCGTTTAGTTTAATTGATGCCGCATAATTTAGTCAAACAGAATCGAGATAATTGATTTTCAAATCATTAGAAAACAATAAAAAACATTTTCTTTGTAGCCAGGAAAAACAAAATACTTAGGATAAAAGAAAAAAATAAACTTCTGAACACTGTCCGTCCATTCGAGCAGAGAATTGTAGTTTTAGAGGAATAGTTACTTTAAATGTTCGCAGTCAATTGCTCCAATGGAAATTCCGCCTTGAATAGAACCTCGATAGTTTGGTTTCACGTGTTAGTTAAAATTTTAACAGTGTTATTTTGTGATCCATTAATTTGCTTCTGATTAGTTTTCATTTGTTTATAACAAAGTTATTAATTAACGAAGGCGCATCGTTACGGTTATCGGATGGTTTAATGCCGAACGCCTATTTACTTTGAAGAACGAAGTTCTATTAATAAGCTGTCAAAATATATTGTTTCCAGAATAGAACGTTAATTATTGAACTGTTCGCTTCAAAAATGATCCTTTGAAAATTCGGCAGGTAACATAATCCTTCTTAGAACAAAATATTGTTGTCTTATATTTGTAATTTAGTGTTGCGACCTTCAATCAATAGACTCTCGTAATAAAAGGAGAAATCAAAGGATTCCAAGAACCCTTACGTATACAGAATAGAAATCTCAGTAAGGCTACGTCCAAAAGTTCGAAGGAGTAGGACAGTTTGGTACACAACACAGAGCCAATTACTCACAAGTTGTTTCCGAACTTATCCCAGGACAAATTCGGAAGGATTCGCCCCTGATAAGGGACAAAGAGGAGATTTCGGACGATATTAAATTTTCGAAAAAGTTTTCCGATATTGAATTAGCTTCTTTTTCTTATTTCGTCTGCTATCTTTTATGATGAGCTTACTTATTTCATGTGGCTTTAAAATATTGTTTTAAGACCTGATGGTTAAAATTAGTGAGTGAAGGATAAAGAATTATAGAGTAAAAAATATTGAAGAGATTTAGGTACGTTGCATCGACACGGAATAAATTTATCAAATGACTAGAATACTGGAGTAGAATCAATCAAGGCATATCATGGTTGAGCTTGAAAGTTCAACTTGATAGCTAGGCAGATAAATAGCTTGCATAGCCTCATTTTATTAAACCTGTGTTAAATGTAAGTAAATAGGATTCATAACTATTACATGAGGTATTACTTTATGATTATGCGAGGAATCCACATTTAGCAGAAATCTCTTTTCTAAACCCGATATCCGTAGTATCTCTATTTGTTTGAAATCACATAATTAGACATAATGCTTACTGCATATTCTAGTGGATACGGCCAACGACCTTCGTTCTTGCTAACGCTTATTTGAAACTACCGATAAGAGAAGAGATACAGAATGAGAAATGTCTGCAAACGACATCACGGGTCCGTTTTCGGATCTTGCGATCTCTATATCAATAATTCTAACACGGCTCTTCGGGCAAGACCGGGTTTATACAGGATCCGTTACATTTTCAAATTCACATTTATATTCACCGCTTACAGCCTTTATATCCTGACATTCAATATATAAAAGCCTATATTTTAGGCTTCATCCTCTAAAAAGATTCACCTTTTTTTTCTTAGTTTGTTGGTAAAGTTATTTGGGGAGACCAAAGAAAGTTTAGTCAGTAACAAGAATATGTTAATATCACATTACGAAGCATTCTGTACTTTCTGCCTTCTTGGAAAAAGGCGTGAATTTATGCATGTATGAGTAAAAGAAAGTTTCTAACAACCTTTGAGAAAAAGGCATCGTGTTAGGTAAACTTATGTTCCGTGAAGTCTGGGAATAGAAACTAATAGGCATGTATCAATCGATCATTATCCCACGACTTGTAAGAGCCAAGGGAAATGGGTAACTATGACATATACGCTGAACTAGAAACTGAACTATATACTCGTAGTATATATTACTGTTCGTAATATAGTTATTATAGCCAACCACAGTATTTACTTCATTTGATGATTTTACCACGTAAATAAAACAAATGAATGCCACTTGCTCGCATTATCTGTACAATATTTTTGATTTTGGTGAAGTCTCAATTAATTTTATTGATGTAGTTATCGCTAAAGCAACTACTGAGCATGAAGTGCAAGTATCAGGTTGAATCGGGGCTTGTTGGATGACGATTGGCTCACCTTATGGGATTAAAATATAAATGGCGAAATGTGGATGTACCATTCCGTACACGTCTGCGCAACCCTCTGGAGATTACAAGAGAGATTAAGTAATGCTATAATATTTTTATAATAAGAGGTATATCAAATACGAAAACGATTAAATGTACGTAAATATAGATGGTTATAAAAGCATATTCTACCAAAGAGCAGATGAAACCACAGCGCTTGTATGAACGTGACCCAGTGAGGCAGAAACCGAATGCGCGTCTGGGGAAGCACTTACGTTACCCAGATGAATTGCACTCGATCTTTAACTTGGATTCTGCAGTTCTTAGCAGCTGTTGTTGAAGTATATCTTAATACATAGGTATAGTAATAACAGCTAGCTTTAAAATGTTACTGTATTGATGATTTTACCAAGATACAGGTCGTTGAGAAACTTACTTTATTATAATTTTGAGATGATTAAACCTCTGTTACTTTACCGTTTCATAAGAAAATCTAAAAATTAAAAAAAAAACAGTGGCGCATTTGAAATAGATAATTTTCTAGACTTGGAAACATTTTGAAAGGGCATACCTACTTGATTCTTTTATATTTCAGTTATTATTTCAGTTATTACTGTAGAGAAGACCATATAAATATTTCTGAATATATTTTGTCGATACAAGATGTGCTTAGCAACGATGTGGTTATCGAAATTGCAAACACCAATAAAGAAAACCCCATTCTATTCTACTCATCTCGTTATAGAAAATGACATAACAATCGGAACACGTATATTGAGTAGTATAATTATTTATGTACATACATAATAATACTAGGCAGGAGGATTATTTAAGTACATACCACTTTGAACTTATGCTTGCCTAGTACTTTTGCTGATAACATTATTATTAAACAAGTTTTTAACAATTTGACCAAATTCCTCATAACATATTCATAGTGTTGTACACAGATTTAATTTATTACCGATCTACGATTGGATTGGTTTCGTTTGATAAACGACATATCGAACAATATGTCATGTACCGCCGTTGACAGTGGATATGTCATAAATCCAATATGGCGTATTTAAATCAATTCATAATCGCATGTAGAGATGATAAATCTATTGTCTGTGTTTTAAACGAAAATAAGTAGTTGCAAAAGAAAGTCTGAATTTAAATAAGCTATTCTAGATCCAGTTTAAGATAAGTTTCATCTCTTTCGTTCCTCAAGGGTGTCGTAAGACTGACAAGGGTTTTATTGGATGTCTAGGAAGTAACATAAGTGTAAGAAGATAAAACAGTGACAAATTGGTATGGTGAATAATTGACATGTCAAAATTTGCTGATGTGAGACTGCTATTGCACTCTGTATATATTTGAATATTTTCAATGAATTAATTAACGGTGTTGATTTATTCTTTATTGAATTGATTGACACGTTAGTTGAATTTTCAAAATGCACGCTTTAATTCGCAATACTGATTACTTTGCTTTACCAACAATCGAGTGTTATCAACGTACTTCACACGTTTATGTCCACAATCATCGATTAGCAATACTAAAGTCTTGCATTTAAAGTGGTGTTTTCTGTACTTGACTGGCACAATATGCGTGCTCAAATAGCAACGACCTCTTGCGTGTGTCAAAGGCAAACACTCAAGTTTCGAGCTCTGAATGGTGTTGCTAAGGTGCTTACTCCGGCCAAGTTATGTTAATCCTGGGGGCAAAAGCCTCAGAAATGTGCCTACGGAGCTAAAAGTTCTGTACTAAAAAGTTCGTTTGACTTGATACTTTTATGCTCGTTATTGCGTTCTGGATTTGAGTAACAACTGATTCAAACGCAGCTTAATTAATGGATGACTGATTAATGGCCGCTGATCACCTATCCGTTAATTTAGGTCATTCAATATAGTTGCAAAATGAGGAATTGTTTCAATCACTCATTGTTTTGTATTTAATAAGGGTTCACAAGGTAAAAGAAAGGGTTTATAATAATTATGTCATAAACGTTTTGGGATACAAATGAAAAAACTTTTCGTACATATTTTGGCGAGGTACCGTACTAAAACATCTTAGCTATCTGATTAAGGTCCATTTGTACTGGATGGAAATAAAATATTTAATCTATTATACTTATCTACGCTGCGCTGGTTAGAAAACAAATATTTCGCTCCGAATGACGCAAATGGAAGTTTGTTCGTAAAAAATCTTTATAGTGAAACTTACCATCATTGATGAAGGGTAGATTAATCGCAGTTCTGCTTCATAATTTTCCAGGGATAATGGAGGCACAATCGGAGGAACGTAGTCGTCTTCTGGGGAACGCTCTGACCCGTAGCCCTGGTCGAACTGAGGGTCTTGGAGCTTCCAAACTGGCTCGGCGTCAGAACCTGTAAAAAACGGTAATGGTTAAAAATGCCTGTTAGTGGTATGGTAAAGTTAAATGGGGAAATGGTGTAATAGGGACTGGCTGTGAAATGTTTGTTTTTGAAATGAAATCACGCTGTTAGTTTCGCCAATTATTTTTGTTTATTAATAACGTTACCGTTTCAGACGTTACCAATGTCTTTTGTTAAATATCAAACAATACTCACAGCATTGTTACTGAACTTCTCGATCAAAGGAATAAAAGCACAGTAACAAGAGAGCCAAGTAAATGCAAACGCATTTACCAACAAGTTAACAACGAGTGAAATCGATTGAAGTTGAAAGCGTAACTTATCCTTCATGCAACTGAGAACGTTGCTTAAAACTATACTTACATAATACCTACTGGTGATGATAACGTGTGTTACATAAAACTAACCTCTTAATATTCCCACAAAATCACGAAAGCATTGATATTTATCCCTGGGGCATTTTGCAGCTTATGGCTTACGTATTATAAATACATATTATGTGTAATGTATGTATGCGACTCCCGGGAATATCTTTTGGCAAACAGTAAGAATTCGTTCACTCTTTGTTCGTAAATCTAAACGGAACAAAGCTTTATTTCCTTGAAATACGAGTTAATATCAGATTCACATCGATTTGCGGATATCAGAGCGTAAAGTAGCAATGTTTCATGTAATATGTAAAGAAATTCTCATCATTTTCTTTTGTTTCTCCGATTGTTGATTGGCCTTTATTTTCGTTTTAATAACAAATAATGTCTGTTATCTTTTGTGGCTCATTCAATTGTTATTATTTCGCTTTTGTATGGCTGGTAAGGTAAGCGGCTCGCCCGTATTTTGTGGTAAAGTGTCCTAGCGCATGACTATCAAAAACCGATCAATATTGTCAGAATAACTGTTTATAAAGTACAACATTTTAGAGCTAAAGATACGAAAACCGAGTTTCGCATAAAAATAAGGTACATATGTTTAGTTTGAAGCATATTCTTACGTGGAAATGTATTATGTATGAAGGAACGGCTGGTAAAATATCGCTTTGCGTGCTTCGGATTAGTTAGGCGCTCTGAATATGGCGCCGGCACGTTGATTTACGTTATTCACCCCATTGGAGCATGGTGCTGTAACCCATACCATTTACCACTTCTTTAAGCAACACCATATTAATTGCCTCTATGGTCATTTTTATCAGTGAAATGCCAGTGAAATAATCATGTCAAATGTTTTGTTCATGGGAATCGAATTGGCTTTATCTATGGATATATCGGACATGCAATTCTATCGTTAGATGGAGAACTTTCGTGTTGAGAAATTTATTTTCGTAATTCATTACTGATGGTATCAGTTTTCTTTATCCGCATTGGAATTACGTAAATATTAACGCCTTCGAATTTAGGAGTTGTTTCCAGGTTGTGATTTTTTTTTTCTAATTTATATTATTTCAGCGACAAAATATGCCGTAACCACAGCCGTAACTTTAGTTAATATGTACCTACGTGTTTATGTATAGTAAGAATGAAATTGTTGTGTTATTACCGCAGCTTTCAAGATATCGATTCAAGTCAAGTAAAGTTCAAGGCCACTACTGCTGCATTCAAATACGCATTCTTAAAGTCACTTTGCGGTAAATACCAGCTACATTTCAGTACCGTTTAGGTTCAGTATTTTTTTCAGCTTATTTTTACTCATTAGTTTCAAAGCAATATTAATCAAAATTAATTAGGGAAGTTCGTAAAGTTTCTCCTTAAATAAAAATATCCTTTTACGAACTCTGACGTTTTAAGTATACAACTTTTCAGTACTAACTAAATGTGAAAATTAATGAAAATACTCGTACATCAAACAACACAAAACAGAACATCAGGCGTATTTTCATGCCCTCTTTAGCATAAAGTCCGTGAAGTTTGTAAAGGAAACTGAAGTTTATGAATACAGAATTATGTAAACAAAAAATTGAATTTTGGAAATCATTTTTGATTCATATCGTGCTCATTTCGTTTGTAGGTTTACGTCGGATGTCAAGTTTTAAAACTTTTATTGTTGAGTTTGAGGCAGACATCACGACAGTTTAGCTGTTCATAAGCTTTAACACGTCTTTACATAAAAATGAAAACAAAAGTTGTAAGAAGTTTTTTGTGTCAATTACATAAAAAAGAAAACTTGCAGAATTAATAATAGCAACAGTAAAATAAAAATGTTACAAAACGTCTCTGAAATTAGGTGAAGTATTTAATATAAAGCTTAAGAAATCCTATTTCCTGGCCTCTTTTCGTAATGTATCTGTATTTAATTACGCGTATTTATACTGTTATACATAAATGATAAAGTTAGCAGGTAAAGATGATTAACATAAAAGCTAGTGAAAGGATATGAATGTTTGGCACAGAGATATTTTGATATCCGGATTCACTCATAAATATTATTTTATGACGTCCAAATCAAAGCAGATCGAGAACGTAAGCTAGAAGTCAATGAACGAACAAAACTGCATTTAAGAAAAAATGAGGTCGAATTAAGGTGTCACTTATTTGTTGCGAAGTAAATAAAATGTGCAATGACTCACTGCCACAGTTGAGTGAGAAATTATTAAATTATTCGAATTCGTGAATATTCAGTTTCATCTGTAAGTAATTGGTGCAGAACATGTTTTTCAGAGAAGTTTGATATATTATCACTATTTGTTGCTGCTTTTAGTGAATTAAAAGCTTTTCCAAATTAATCGGAAATTGTTGATTGGTTAGTAAATAAGTCCATCCATGTGAGATTGAGCTAGTTTGACAGGATACGTAGATAAATTGATCTTCACTCATTTGAGATCAACTCATTAATCACGGCACTTCAATAGAACCTTTATAAAAAAATACGTTCGTTTAGTCTCATCAGGGATAGTACCTACTAAACATATACTACCTTATAAGTTACGGTATGTACTGTGATTGTTGCTACTATAGATTACAAAAAAAAATGAAAAGCAGAAGTTTCATTGAAATTATTATTTTTTAGTCGGCTCGTCAGTTATCAGAGGTCAATTCTTTCTTCTTTATAAATTTTTTTTTTTTTGCGGTTTATAAAATTCAGAAAACACCCTCTACTGTGAATAGCATTAATGATCTATATAAGTGCCTTGCTTAGTACATGGAGCTTAGCGAGTGTTTCAAGTGAAACGATTGTTTCAGAATTTTCGGATTCTGCCGCACTGCGCGCTTGGCAACATCGTTAGTCGCCTTTCAGTGTGTCCACCTTGTATCTACCATGTTACCAGATGTAACGTCTCTATGTTCTAAATAAGGTGCCTATACCAAGCGTCCATCATCATAATTATCGTCGTCATTACCCATGGCTGGGTGCAGGCTATCTCTGCTTACGCCAAGCTCCTCGTTCGTATGCTAGCGTCATCCATGGTATACCCGCGATGTCTTGATTTTTTTTCAGCCAGTTGCCGTGAATTCAACGTGCTTCGTTGTCTCAGTGCTTTTCCTGTGATTGCTATAGTTTACACTGGCTTTTAGGAGTTGCGGTGGTTTTAAATAATTTGAATCCTGTCAGGATTGCGCATCTTGGGTCTTTGGTTGTATGCCACATGAAACTAGAGTTTCTTACTCAGACAGATTGAAACTTTAAAAAAAAACTTGGTAAAACCGTTTAAGTATTATTGTCTGCATTCTTAACTCTTTTGTTGACTGTATGTGTACATAGCCATTATAAAAAAATCTTAATGACGACATTTGTCCACTTTACAGCTAAATCTTATTGTTGGCTCAGACGACACTCGCGAAAATGAAAAACACTGCAACATCAAGTTTCTTTTTATCTCTGAATCTCCAGCATTCACTAATTCGGGCTTTCAAAGATTTCGTAATCAAGTCACAGATACAAGAGTGCTGCGTTAGTCGTGCTCACGAGGGTGAGACTGCCAGATAAATCAAAGAAATGGAGTGAAAAAGCCACGATACGAGCCTCGGGGTGGACGAAAATTTGAAATTCGTTTCAGTTATGCCTACTGTGAGTTTGAGTGGAAAAATAGATAGTGACGAAAATATGCACTAAGAGCACATTGCATCTGGTGTCGAATTAAACCCGCATTATAACCGTACATACACTCTACGCGCTTGCATGTGTACATTTCAGTGTCACCTCTTGATTCTCAAAATCGCGCGTTTGAAAGCACCTAACGTGTGTGTCCATTATGTGGTTAGGCTGTAGTTTTATTAAGCTGGTGTTTTCAGTTTCTTCGGCATATGACATGTGTCGGGCGTACTTACACAGAACTAGTCATAAAAACTGGTTTGTTTTGACATAGCTAGTAAGAGCCTGACAGTCCCTCCTGCTCCAGCCAGGTCAGAAGAAGTCGTTCATTAATGGATTATTCAAACAACCCAAAAAAAGATTGGTAAAGTTACACGACGATTTAAATGTATCATTCCTTGCGTTCAAGATATTTTCTTCCTTCATAAATTGACTAGCTGCTGCCCGCGGCTTCACCCGCTACAACTCGAAAATTATCCCACAGGAACATAAAATCGGGATAAAAACTATGTGTTAATCCAGGTTATAAACTATCTGTGTACCAAATTTTAGCTTAATCCGTTCAGTGGTTTTTGCGTAAAAGAGTAACAAACATCCATACATCCATACTTACAAACTTTCGCCTTTATAATAGTAGTAGGATATGGCATAAAAGAACTCAACTTACTTGCTTACTTTTGGGAAAGAAAATGGCATGATATTATACGTTCTTAGCTTCACGGAAAACAAAGCCTAATCAAAATTGAAGAACGGAGAACAGCCAATACTGCACTGAACCTCTAACCACAACCAAACAGGGGTCAAGTTGCTATGAACCAAAGTTTCAGTCAAGTTTCAGAACACTAGTTTCATAATGTAAACATCAGTTTTAAGCTCCACCAGTGAATAGTGAATAGTCAGCAAACCGTGTAACGTTCATGAATAAACATTATATTAATTATTTAGGAAATTACTGCTTTGCAGTATTCATATTACTATTTTATACACGCATAAATTAAACCATATTTTAGGTGTTCCCAAAATATACAGAAAATTATGTGAATTCGGAATTAGTTGACAGTTTTGATTTTTGGGAAAATATTGTTCACGGTGGTTGTGTTCCAGTGCATTTTGTATTATACTTAAATAATCTTTATTTTTACAAAGCGTAACATAATTTCAACGTTTAACAGAAAAACATTTTTGTTACATTACCAAACAGCGTGTATGATCCAGTGTATTTTATAATGTACTCAATGTAAGTAACGTAGGTGTGTGGACATGAAATGTCATTGAAATTTTTCGATAGCTTTTGAATTCCACCGGCCAGTAAGATCGGCTTAGCCTACTAGTCGTCTTTTTCAGCAGCTGACTAGTCGCTAGTCGGCCTGTTTGTAAGGGAATATAAGAACAACAACAGCGTTAAATTATTCAATAATAGAGCTTTTAGAGAAAGCTTATAGACAGTGTGTTCTTTTTCCTCTATTTTTCTTTCATTCAATGAAGAACGTTCCATTGTTTGTTTGTGTTATAAATGGATGACCTTTATACGTTAACCTCGGTCGCTTTAGACGGTATTTCTCGGAAATAGTTCGCCTAATTCGATCTAAAACTAAATGTCACAGGTTGTCTCTATCAGACCGATATAGATTTGTTATAATTGGGTTTTGATGTTATAATATATGTAGTATATTTTCAGGTGGGGAGGGAACAATGTGTTACAGTGTTTAAATAAAGTATTAGGCAGTAGGTGTAAAAAATAATAGAAATTATAACTTTTCCCTATTATTATTTAGTTACAGAAAACTCTATGTTACGAGTATTATTAATAATAAATTAAGTAAAGCTCCATTTCACGGCGTAGATCCTTACATAAGTTGTCGTTATAGTAAGACATGTCCTAAAAAAATTTGTAATCAAATTTTTACGCGAGCATTATGAATATGACCCAGCCAAATGGTAACCCAACCGAATGGTAAAACCATTGCCAACAGTAACGATTCGTTTTATATTGGAACCGGACATAAAAAATACACTCTGTAGATTGCAATCTTGCGTTATTACTGAGCTCGTAATGGCTGCCGTAGCACTCATAAAGCCTATCATTTTTTCGACAAAAAAATGTTCAGAGCTTTAACATCTTCCGCTACCATATTTCACATTTCATATTTAGCTCCTTACTCCGATATAGGGTTGCCAGGTCTTAAAACCGAAAAGCCGGACAGAATAGTCAGCCGGACATTTGGGTAAAAAAACCCGAAGCCTATTTTTCAGGTTGACCATTTTTTTTAAATGAAAAATATACATCGATTCTACTGAACAAGGTTCTGATCATTGCAGAATAGTTCAAGCTAGCGCGGCTAGAGCAGTTCGCTCGCTTGCGCTAGATGAGGCGGGTGCGGAGCGGAAACATGACAAAATAAATAAAAATCAAATTCAAAAACACCGACGCTATGTAATATGGCCGGACACGCAACCGAAAAGTTTGGTTGTGTCCGGCTTTATCCAGACGCCTGGCAACGCTACTCCAATAGTATGTAATGGACGACCCTCGAACCTAAGATGCGTCGGCTTATCGTACCGGCGCCGCTTTCGAAGTGATTTATTGTGTTTACACCTGCACCTTATTGGTTCCTATTACGGGCAACTACACAACTTCTATTGCCGATTGGCGCTTGTTTTCAACCGGAATGTTTCAGTAGTTATTGGGTTTTATGACTGTTGTGCTCTTTATATTATTATGACTGTCTACCGAACGCGTTGGTGGGTCATAACTTCGGGTATCTTCTGAGAGCTTTTATATTGTTCTGATTTGCAAGATAATCTAGCTTTTTCAATGCTGTCTGTTGTTGGTCTAGTAGTCGCAAGTGTTACTGTTGAGTATGAGGTGCTGTGTTGGATTTCCGGGTTGGTCAAAGTGTAACTGTGCCCGGTTGATATCACTAGACTCGTCGGATAATACATGGGACTTTAAACATGGCGTAACGTGGATGTACCATCTATGTGCTTTCTGTACTTAACCATTTGGGGAATACTGGTGCGATTTTATGTTCAATAAGACCGAAGTTCACTAACATATCGCAACAGCAATTATTTCCTGCCATAGTTTCTAAACTGTAAGCACTCAGCAATCAAGTTCGACGATAATTCAAAGCCGTATAACAAAACTAACATCTATTAGGAAATTCAAAACGAAGCACCGAATAATAACGATGAAATGAAGCCTAGGAACTTACCTTATTAGAACACAGACTACTATTATTCTAGACCACGGTTTGTTTAACATTTAACTGGTAATGGGTAAACAAGAGAAGTTGTGGGAAGTTATATTCAATGGACAAGGGAATAAAGACTTTGGTCCCAAATCTAGAAACGTGATAAGAGTGACAATAGCTGTGACGCCTCCGAGTCTGGCTATGAGCTAGGCAAAACGTCCGCATTAATTGCCTGTGTAAGAAGTACAGACGTATGTTCAGCGTTTTATCTCGAAACAAGGATGTTTTCTAGGCAAGAAAGTAGCTTTCAAGTGGATGCTTTTATTCAGTTAATTATCCGTAACGACGACGCGACGTTGAAACTCTGCAAGCATTTTGGTTTGGTTAATATTCATGTCAAAGATCGTATCGTGTCGCGACTAAAATTCAATTTTAAGCTGGAATATTCTAAATTCTAAAATAATGTAATAGTCAAAGTACTTATTAAACATGGTTTCAATATATTCCTCCTCCCAAGAAAATTAGTTAGAAGATAAATTCAAATCTTGTCGCATGAAGTAAAAGGCAAGTCAGGAGAGCTTTGAAAGGCAAAGGTAGTGAAAAGACGCGCCACCTTGCACGTAAGAAAAACAATTTTCTTTTGAACACAAGTTTTGTCAACTAAAATTATATTACAACAAGTTTTGTTGCTGAAAGTTTTCGTGATGTTCCTCCATTTTATGAGGGCAAAATGCAAGTAAGAGGGATCGTAGGTGTGTATATTGGGTGTCGGGGGAATTGTTTGCGATTGTCGAGGTTTATATCGTATGTGCATTTTTTCCTCATGAGGGCGCTATCGATATTCTATGATGTTCTCACTGCGGCTATATTAGTCTGCTTTTGATTGGCTGATATTGGTTTCGCTCATAAGTTACGAGTTTATGATGTCGGTAAGTGAGCTAGAAGATAATTAAATCATTTCCGATTAGGTTATGAGCGAGATGTAATTAAATTGGAAGTTCTGGCAACATTGGAGGCTAATTTAAATGAAAGCTAAATTGATTACATTTAGTATACAAAATGTGTTTATTATTACACTATCTTACAACAAAGCAGAAGATGTAAGATAAAATATTATAAATATAAAACGATACTGAACTTCATAAGACGCCATTTTATGAAACTACAATTTATTACTAGCATCCTGTACTTTAACAAGTAAAAATAAGAAAAGGTAACGCTATGAGAAATACGAGCTAAGAGTTTTATTTGCAGTCGGAAATAGAAAATCTATTGCGTTACGTTTGCTCAGAGAAGCTTCCGTTGAACTCACGGAACCCTGTTGAGAGACTTGTACCTGCACTTTGTCTTCATTTATATTGTTTAATAAGTGAAAATGGAGAAATGACGTAAAGTTCAAATAACAATTAACAAAAAGACATTAGGGAGGAAAATATGTCGTAAGATGAAATATAACCTGCCATTAACGAGTATTGTTCCCATATACCACGCATACGAAACGAACCACTAATGACATGTTTAATGTGGCTCAATTAATCATTCACGATGGGAAACGTATGGAGGGGTTGAGGTTTAGTAACCGTTCAAGTAAGCTGTTACCGCAAGGGTTGCCCTCAGGTGTAGGATCCACGGGATAATGTATTCCATCGACACCCCGGAGCGAGATTCCTAACATTTTTCTCACTATGGAAAACTCGATAACTTTACCCCCTTCGATGACTGATGGAGTATTTATACTAACGCCGCACCGTTTTTCTATACACCACTCTATCATTTTCTTATTCACGTATTTTATGTAATTTTGCGGTTATTGATGATGACGCGGGAGGCACGCAAGGAATGTCGTTCTCTGATGCTTTGTAAATACGACGTTAAATGACCATTTGCGGTTCTTTTTCTTCACTATTAAAATAGGATCCCATCACTCTTACAGTTTCCAAAGATCTTTTACTCAAGTCTGTTTAAACTTCTTTTTTATAAACGTATCAATCATGTTTAAGTACGAGCACCGTCTTCCGTTTAGCATATTAATCTCATTTTTATACTTCATGCCAAGGTGAAACTGCTAAAAGTTTTAACAATACTGTAGCCATTAGCCATATATCAACGTCGAGCGAAGAGTCTGATTCGGACGCGGGCAAATTGGGATTAATAACGGTCTTAGTACCAAAGAATTCCCCCCACATTTTCTTTTACTGATTAGGTGGCAAGACAAATCGGTTCGGATAGTGCGAAAACACGGAATGGTTTCAACTCTCCTTTTGTTTCTGAAGGATAGCTAGGTCAGGGTTGGCACTCAAATGATTTGTCTGCAAAAATAATTACGAAACCCTAAAACAAATACGACCAATTAGTTTTGAGTAACGGAAGAGGTGATTGCTGAAATTATTCTTCAAAATTAGACGGAAGAAATATCGAGGTCGCCAGCATAAAATGTTCTTTCTGAAAGCAAAATCTTTGTATAATTTCTTGGCATATCTTATCAGTAATTAATCAAATAACATAAGAGCGGTAGCGGCTTGTACCCGATTTAAAAGGCGATGTTATCGCGGCCTATTCAATACTTTGTTTTATGCAGCCGGCTCGAGTATACAGTCGACTGATACTTTATTGGTCTGGCATACTTATAAGGAAATCGAGCCTGGGGTCCTAGGTTTAGTTGCCAGACTGCAGAAAATGATGATTTTCTGGATTTCAGAATTTTCGAGGTAAAAATTCTGTGCAGTTTTTATTTGATCAAAAACCTATCTGCATCAATATTTCTAGTGATTTGTAGGAGACTGCTAATATTTACGGTCAATAAATAAACTTATTGTTGTTCTATTATACATATTCATGACCAATCTTTTGTAACTCCACATAACAAACTGCGAACAGTTGTAGTGAGTATAGTTGACACTTTGTGTAAGTAATGTATTAGAATTATCGCTGGTTTGGGCACGCGACCGGCCACCCCTTCCGTACCGTCCTTGACCCGGAGTTATTCGGAGCGATGACGTCAGAGCATGGCCGAACCCTGCGCCAATAAACAGCGAGACTGTTACAGAAGGAACAGTTTATGTTACTTGCGAAATTTCGCATAAGTGGAGATTTACTGTCGCCACGCTTTGCGCAGTACTATTGACTGTTGCGCTGGGCGTCTCTGGTTCCACTCCCGCAAGGAACATTTATTATTTTGTAGTGTAACAACAAGTAGTTGTTCCATGTTAGGTTGTTTGTGTATGTAAGTTAAAATATTTATAAACGTATCAATGATACAGGAGTACTTCCTATTGTGAGGCTAAGTTTCTACAAGAGCTAAAATAATTGTTAATGCTCCTTTTGATTTGCGTCTTAAGTTTAGTCTGCAGGCTCCTCAGCCCATTCGTTCAGAAAAAAAATGTTAGTGCATACGTATTCGAGCATAGCTAAATGAAGCTCATCGTGTAAAATAATGCAAGGTTTGTGTATTTATTATTAACCGGCTTCTTTCAACCACCCTAAGTATTCAGTCAGTTGGACAAATTGAAGGGTCACGCCCCATCTATCTGTTTTTAGAACCCCAACGGTAATAGCTGTCTTTTCCTCGTCAAGGTAAGATTGACGTTGAATAAATGCGGTCGATTATTCTTCCTTTCTTTTACCTTTATCGTGAACAAGTTCTTTTCTGATCTTTTTCTATCGCAAACTTTTGGATTTTCTGTTCTGTCTTGTATTGTACCCAGAACATATCGCTGCGTTTGTACTGAACTGCAGTGTTAAATGTGAATTTATTGTAATTATGGCTGCAGCGTTTATCTGACGGTTGCTAGAACATTCCGGGCAGGTCGACCTTAATGCAGGCACGAACATCTGTCTAGAAGACGGCTTAATTTCATTAGAACACTGTGGTTTAGTAATGAAGAGAATTTTGGTACCTTGGATGGGTGAAATGGGAAGAAAAGCCATAGAAAATCTTTTATTTGCTGGTAAATCAAATTACTGCGCCTGTCTTGCGTTCAACGCAAGGGACTGTTTTGACTTGTACTGGCTAAAACCCACCCTGTTCCTTCACATGCGCTTTGCGTTAGAGCTTTATGGTAACTTTGAAATATTTTCGCAACCCAGGGTAGTCAAACAAAGCTGAATGAACTGATTAGACAATCAAAGCACACCTATACATGCAGACACTCTAACATTTTGAGATCTTAGAGGGCCAATGGCTGCCGTGGTCGCGGGACACACGGATACCGCGACTTCGGTACATAGGTAAAGGGCTACTGAAGGACACCGTGGATTTAGTCAGTACAAGTCTGACAGTCCCTCCCGCCCTGACCAAGGTGGGAGGACTCGTTTGAAGATTTTCAATGAACCTGAACCCCACGACGAAAAAAAAACACTTTGAGATCTACATATCGTCTAATTAAGATTTATTTGAGATCCATATATTTTATGCATCAAGTCAACTGGCATGAAAAGTTTGATTTAATCCATAAAGGTATCTAAGTACTATCAAACAACATTATCATATAGGGTCCCAAAAACATAATATTATGTTGCGTTCGCTGCTTTATCCTAAAATAATATTGGCGTGTTTCAAGGCTTGTTGTATACGCAGTTTGTCGCCATTAGCGCATAGGAAAATCGACCCATCCCATTGACGTAATCCTTTAGTAACGATACCCATGGGGAAGAGTGGCCTAATCCTTGCGACCTCTTAATGGATTTAATACGTTGTATCTCTTTTACGATCAACCACTCGTTACATGAGACTTGAGAAGTGTTAAACTAGGCTGAAAAGTGTGAACGAGAAACTAAAATGTATGCAGCAGAGTAGGACTTTGAGTCTTTGAGTCGAAGGCAATCATTGTTATCATTATTTTTCCTTTAGCCTATATCGTCCCGTAATAATGTGTAACGAATTAAACCATCACAAAAAAAGACACCAATCCAATTAAAATACGTACCTTAAATTGAATATAATTTTTATGGAAAATCACATCTCTGTTAGAAACAAAACGAACAAAGACGACCTTAAAACATAAATGTAGAAGATATGATTGGAACTCTCGACTACCGAATGCAAGGAAGAACGTTCTTCAATTTTATACTTCTAGCACAATGTGATTCTTCAAACAATATTACCAGAATCCACTACTACATCAACTTCCACTAGCTTGTTTCAAATCACCCACATTTCTCCACCTTATTACAGCTATCGTTCGTTACTTTTTTCCTACCCATGATCGATAAACTACAGGCCGTTACACATTTTCACGTTTTTTATCCATTCCTTATCGCACCCTACGTCCCAGATATTCCTATCTAGATTTCAAAGAGCATAAAAATTTAAGTGAAAAACCGAGAAACACCATATTTTAAACCAGATTGTCTAGAGATGAGGTGCCAAGATTTGAACAAGTTTTTATCCCGGCTTCCGCAGAGAATGTTATTAAAGTAACTAAATTGCGTTCTCTTTCTTGCTGTTTATAATCTTTTGAATATGTCTGAGTGTGAAATGCAATTTTATGTACTGACTGTGGCGTGAAAATAAATTGCTGTGATTTTCCAGCTTTTACTAAGAATCCATGTGACGAAATATATTACTCGTAATTGCGTCAATATTTTTCGTTTAAAAAATCGTGATTATATTGTGTCTTTTTTCCTTTGGATGGTAAATCATCAAATAGGATGAGAGCTCCATTCCACCCTGAGTGAGACTTTCTGACACATACTAACTCGAATATCCGCCCTGTCCCTTTGGTTACTCTTTACGTTCTAGGATCACGGTTACCTTGACAGACGGTTCCTTGACCCTGATCTGTCTGTTACAATTTAAAAACTAACTTAATTCAATTCAAAATTGTTCGTACAACCTAGTTATTGCTTACACGTAGGTACGTCAGACTTCCAGTCGAGACAACCGTGCAACCGAAGCACGTTCAACCGATGATAATAGTAACATAACAAAAGCTTCTCTAAAGTAAACTGAATAAGACATAGTTCCGCGTTTATTGTTTCAACAGCTAATTGGTACTGTTAGTGTAGATTATGAGGTAACTAGCAACTCATCTAATGAGTTTGTTTTGTAAGTAAACACTTGCTTGGAACTTTGATTTCACTACTCGGTGAAGCGAACTTACGTTTTATTTGTTTACTTACTTAAGCACAAGAGATTTGAGCTTCGTGTGGTTAATTAGCGTGTTTAAGGAATGATAACGCTTAAGTAAGGTAAGGTGTAATCATCATTTTATTTTGCTGTTTCAAACTAAGTTAAAATTTAATATTAGTTATACCTAGTTCATTCTAATTTATTTTCTTTCATAATAAAGTCGATAATGTTATCGACTTTGTTTTGAGATAAATTGTTACCAACATAATAATTATGGGCATTTTGTTTTAAATAAACGGAATAATAAACAATGATTCTTGGCTGTTTTGCAGTTCATTTGTGTGCATCAATTAATGCAATGTTATGTAATAAACAAAACACAGTGATATGACCTCGATGACAATTGATGACTCAATGTAAGTATCATTCCACTAAAATGTTCAAAGCACTAATTAAATTAACACATTCATATTTTTGCGTCAATGATGGTTAGATGGGTAACGCCCTAAATTATTTTGTATGTCAATACTAATCCTGCTTGCAAAGGATGCTTATGACTGGACATTTTCAAAGATTCGGATTGGAAAATTCGTTCTTTTTGGGTGCCAAAGATCGGAATCAAGATTATACGACTGACATACAAAAAACCCGGTGTGAGTGGCTACGGCCATGCTACTAGCAGCGTTATTGGGTCCTCAGCATTTTTATGTACACTTCGGACAAACTAGTAACTTAGAGACATTCTGGAGAGCATTGCGATTGCATTGCTTGCTGGGCGGGTCTATTCCCCAATTTGCCAAACAATAGTAAAAAAGTCACCTATAAACATTTAATACAAATGATTATCATAATCAATCTCACACGTTATCTCTATCTCAGTGATATTTCTATTAAACCGCCTTCGGTAATCGCCCCCATTAATTCTAGGCTCTCTTCTCAAGATAAAAATTCGTAAGAACCAGCGATGAACTGAGCAGAATACATATCGGAGTGGATATAGACGTTATTTTGCACGAAAAATTATTTATGTTTCGAATGGCGGAAGACGTGAGCCGAATTTCAAGTGGGATGTTATAGATTTACTATCGATTTGGAAATGGGTGCTCTTTTGGGAACGACGAGGAATTTAAACGAAATTATATTGGAGTTAGAAAAGTGGGTGTTGGATAAGGAAACCAGATTGATTGATTGAATTATGTTTGTTTAAGTTACCTATATAATCTTTCACAGTGTGTCTGCTTTTATTGTCCATAAATCCTATTGCAGATCTGCTAGAAGCTTACTCAGTTTAAAAACAGTCATTGTGGTCTTTTATCTGTGTTATCAAGTAATCATGCGCTAAATAATGAGTAAACAGATAAGATATTTAAGCAACACTAAAAACTTAAGTTCTGTAGTGAACCAGAGAACTGAGAATGCTGAGATAATCAAAACAAAAGGCTCAGAAATTGGCCATTAAAGACGTGACGCAACAAACAATTAAAAAGTTTATTCTATTTAAGCATGAAAAGTTTAACGAGAAGGAAACACATCAAGATTTTCTTCTTTATGTTTTTTTTTATGTTAGGTACTCTCTCCCAAAAGCTCGTTTATATTATCGCAAAATGGCGGCGAGATATGTAATTCTTCGTTGAATTGCTCAGTTCCGAACGGAGGGCGTCGGAGGGCTAAAGGGTACAGTCCAAATGATTTCCTTTTGTTAACGGCTACAGTCCAAATGATTTCCTTTTGTTAACGGCTACAAAGATTAAGTTCTTTGATTATTCAAAATATGTTTAGGCATATATACGCTGTGTTTAATGGACCTTTATTAAAATCATTTCCAGCGGAGCGGCTCGCCTTTATTTTCGCAATGAAAGTAGGCTAAAGGGAACGACTAATAGAAGGGTAGGTATACATAATACAATTGCGGAATCCCAATGTTGGAATAGGTCCAAAAATTGTTACGAGAACTTTAAATGTCTAGAAATTCCGGGTTTAAGTACAGTGATTCTCCGGGTTGCGCTGCCCCGCACCCGTATCGGATACGGATGAACGCAATTTATTTTTATTCATGCTTTTATTAAAATAAAGTGTTTGTACGGTAAATGAATTCAAGAGGGATAAAGATAACTAAAAACCCTGTTTCTACGTGTTTAACGTATGTTAAAGTGTTGAATGTGATGAACGTAAGGGTGAAAGGTTCAACTCTATGGTCATGACCGAACGAACAATCATGTTATCGGTTTGATTGATGGAATAGTCATGTTAAACCAGGAAAAACTGTCTGTACAAAAAGTACCCTATAACTAAAAAAAATAGAGCGCTATGCATATATCATGAAAAGGTAAGCAGAACTGATACAGCAAAACATCTACAAAAAATCCAACGAGTTCAGCAGCAAGTTCCGCTTTACGTTACATAACAACAACATTAACATTTCACTCACCGGACTTGCTAACCCTGTACCGCAGACCGCGTCCGCCCTTCGGATGGCAGCGGTTATAGGTCCCGAACTCGCCGTAATTGTTGTTCACGCGGCTGTAGTCGGCCAAATGTCTGTTGCCGTCTAGATGGTTGGGCAGTGAACGGTTCCAGCCCATAACATCGCCGACCACGGAGCCGCAGACGGACGATTCTGTCTGAGATTTCGTGTCGCCATTGCAGAGGTCGCCGCTGGAACGTGCGCGCCGCCCCTTTAGTCCTTTGGCGGAGTGCTGGCTGATGTTCGAGCCCATAGCGTGGCGGGACCTCACGGGGGCCCCGCCGCCCGCATCTCGCCAATCTTCTCTCTCGACACTTTTCCGTCTGCAATTGTTCTCACCTGGAAAAGAAGGGAATTTTATAATTTCGGCTTGTACACTACTGTTGCAAATGCGGCTAAATTAAGCGAATATGTTTATGGGTTAATGGTCTCAAATTCACAAAAAGATCCTAAAAGATTTATCATCAGAAGAAATTTGGTAAGCATGCCTCTTTTACATCATTCAGTCACTATTTTTAAACTTTTAACACGCAGCCATGCACGATGTGAAACCCAGATTCAGCTTTTACAACATTTGATTAAATTGGAAAGCACTAGAAATTAGTTGAAAAAAGTTATACAGATGATGAGGATAGTGCCTTCCCCACTCATTCTGAGATGAGAGATCAATTAGTTTTCCTAGGTCCACCCACAAATCAAAATCTAACAAACTCTGTTTGATATATTTTCAGTTTCAGGTACATTTAGTTCTCACACGCGTTTCGAGTAACCTTAGATGTTTGATGGCAACGATAAATTAACGTGTACGTCGTCAAACCATATGGATTTACGAACTACGTAATCAGAACGGGAACAAGTAACTAGAAATGCTTTTACCAACGAAAACGGTCCACATAACTTATACGTACAGCTTTCTAGGGATACGATTATAAGTTTAAAGCGTACCTCGACTAAGTATGAACACATATTTCAATTAAATTCTCTCTCTAGCAGTGAAAGTGTGGATTTTGAAAACACGTTGGCAATTTTGACACTTGCTCGAGCTTGCAAAATTTCTCGTTCACTAATTATTTAAATACGCGCCAACGACGCATTTATTGGTCGATATCTAAATTATTTATCAACTGAATAATTTGATAACAGAAAGTGTTATTGACATGAATGACGAAGATACTAGCGTCGCAAAATTAAATAGTCAATTTATTAATATTACGTTTTGATCAATGAATCCAGTAAATCTATTATAGAACGAAGATAAATTATTTATTTAAAGATTTAAGAATCTAATGTCTACATTCTGACTGAGTAACTCATTCTATTGTTAAATTCTGTGTAACTGATCTAGATTTTTCTTCAGATCAAATTCTGTGAACTAAACCGTACCTAATAGTTTACTGTTCAATTCCTGAAATGGTTGAAGTTGACAAAATTGTTTATTTATGAGCATTTCTTTTGTAGGAGGAAGTGGGTAACGAGTTCGCGATAAAATCAATGTAATCGTTAGGAAACAATCAAGGCTGGTACATTAAAGTACGCACGCGACTTGATAAATTGCTTTCTCGATTAACATTACACACGATTTTTTGGAATTATTGAGTTATAAGTATAGACATTACGGACACTCCTTATTTGACATTTTGAGTGAGTGAATTTACGAAAAAATGCAACCCATTTACAAATTCCCTTTCCCCATAGTAAGCGTAAGCAGCCGGCTTCAAGACTACTCTAAGTTGATCTATCAGCGCATGGATCTTTGGATAAATTGCAGTCGTAAATATTGAATAACAATGCAATAAAAACGCAGTTGTAGATTAGGTACGTATTTGTGTAAAATACGAGTGAGGTTCTCACACATTCATTTAAGTAATTTCAACTCTTTTAGTGTACTTTTTTTTGTACGTGCTTATTAAACCTAGTACTTAATGTGGTTAGTGGCTAACAGCCTGCTATGATCATTTGCTCCACAATTTCCCGTTCTCATAACTGCCACATCGGCATAATATTCAAATTACCGGTCTGTCTTTTTTTCTCAGTTCTCACGGCAATTATAATTATCGCAATGCTACATGTACCTACTAATTACGCGTATCGTATTTTTTTCTAGATCATAGATAGCAATACTTCTAAGGGTTGTTTCACACAGTACCACAACTACACTACAACCAAACGATGCAATGTGGTTGTGGGCGGGCACATAAATGTTTTTGATTGAAAATAAATGGTAGTACACCGACCACATTTTGCCGTCATTATGGACTGTCTGGGTGAAACTAACCACATCGCAGCTACATCGCAACCACAAGCTACACCACAAGCGGCCGGTCATATTGCAATAATAACAACAACCACAATCACAATTTTTCGGTATCACAACGCAACTGCTAAAAGTGACAACAACCACCAACAACGATGAAAGACGATCAAACTCATCTGTTGTCGATGTGATGCGGTGTGGTTGTGGAACGTGTGAGTAGACGCTTAGACAACGCAGCATAATTTTATTTAATCACATAGGAATATGAGTTGCCTGGGTATTACGTACTACAACGTGTAGTTTCAGCCGTCCTCCTAAGGGAAAAGGCTTGAATTTATGTATGAACATAGTCATCTACATAACTTGACGGTCCAACGGCCTGTGCAAAATCCTTACATCATTATCATTCACGACGGAGGATTGAATAATTTTAATCTTAATAAAATCATAAGATTGTTGAAGAAACTCGTCTCGCGAAAGGGTTGAGTTTCCTCTCGCAACTAAATTCTCAAAATTCATTTCCTCGCGGCGGTTTGGTAATTTCCATAATTGCTGGAAATATTCGCCAGTTCACCGAAAATATCGGGAATATTTAATGAGATGCGGTGGCCTGTGTCGCGCCTACTTCCGAAGATTTAATGAATCTTTCACCCGCCTGGCGCGAGTTCATTAAGAGCTTCGCCACAAATGCCAACGTACATGTACACACTATGTGTTGCGTATAAAATATGAATAACGACGCGGAACGATTCGTTCGAGCTTAGCCTTTGAACTAAATGCGCGGTTTGTGTATTTGTGGGTTTACGCGAATATACGCCTTGCTACTACTACAAATATGCTAAATTACTATAACATTCACACGTTATTTCTGGCTCATATACAGGGTGGAATTTTGTAATGCCACCTGGAGGGTAAGTACCCTTAATACTGCAGATACAAAATTTTACTCAAAGGAAACATTCCTTTATTTTTGAATAGAAAGCAAACTGCATTCAAAGATTTTCGAAAATTCTCTTCTCCCACCCAGGAATCGAACCGGCTAAAATCTGAAAAAATTATACCCGTACTTTTATTGCACCGATCGTTAGGGTCAATTATAACGATGATATCTCTCTAACAAACATGATAAATTAAATGAAAGGAAAACCAGGAAATCTTAAATTAAAGCTCTCGTAACATGTAATATATGGTTTCTTGGTTCAATTCCCGGGTGTGGGAGAAGAGAATTTTCGAAAATCTTTGAATGCAGTTTGCTTTCTATTCAAAAATAAAGGAATGTTTCCTTTGAGTAAAATTTTCTATCTGCAGTATTAAGGGTACTTTCCCTCCAGGTGGCATTACAAAATTCCACCGATATGGACCAAGAAACCATACTACATGTTACGAGAGCTTTAATTTAAGATTTCTTGGTTTTCCTTTCATTTGATTTATCATGTTTATTAGAGAGATTTCATCGTTATAATTGACCCTAACGATCGGTGCAATAAAAGTACAGGGTATAATTTTTTCAGATTTTAGCCGATACGATTCCCGGGTGGGAGAAGAGAATTTTCGAAAATCTTTGAATGCAGTTTGCTTTCTAATCAAAAATAAAGGAATGTTTTCTTTGAGTGAAATTTTCTATCTGCAGTATTAAGAGTACTTTCCCTCCAGGTGGCATTACAAAATTCCACCCTGTATAACATGTTTAATTCGAATTTATTTTACTTTCTACGTCAAATTCAGAGCACTTTAATTTGGTCCCGTAGTTCGCCACCACTCAAGATAAGTACTGGCCAGACTTCCGAAGTATTTCAAAGACGCTCAAAAGCGTACTCTCCCGGAATGCGGATTTAAAGGTCATTACATCGTTAGTCGTCACTAAAAGGGTAAATAGGAAGGAAGGTTTAAAGTTTTTAAACAGCTTTCTGTCATCAACATGAACGAAAGGCATTTGCAGACACGCCACGCATTTTATGTGATTCGTCACCATGAATCTAACCGTGAAAGAAACCGTAAGAAAAGAGTTGTGTTACATTTTCTACTGACATCTTAATAATTGTGATATTATTGTGGTTCGCCACCTATAAGAATTGGATAGGATATTCCGGAGACAGTTCTATCTAGTCATAATTTCTAAATTTTACAGTCTACGAACGATAAACCCATACCTAAACAAACCTAGTTTTTCTGTGAGTACTTATTTTTAGACTCGATCTCAATGTTAACGTTAATGACACTACAAATGTTAATAACTTAGATTTTAGTAGTTACCACAAAATCAATTAGAGCTATCTGAAATGCGGAAGCTTCCAAAATGACAAACCAGATATAATATCCGGTGGCGGACGTGGCTCAGCCTAGGCCGAACTTAAGCCTAGATAAATGTGCGATACCGGCCCATATTGGGTATCTATACATTTGATGCCAACATTGCTACGAGTAACTCATCGGTTATTTTTACTCTGAATCAGGAATTTTATATGACTCCGTTCGTTGTATTCCTTTATTTCAAGCCCATAATTATGTCTTTTCCTGTTTCTGTGACGTAAAGTAAAATGGGACTTTCACTTTAACTTGAAGGGAAAAAATTAGAACTAACGAATGATCGTACACTTTTTTTTAACTTTGTAAAATCATCAAATGAGTCCTTCCACCCCGGGCACGGGGCAGGGCGGGAGGGACTGTCAGACTCGTACTGACTAAAATCCACGGTGTCCTTCAATAGCCCTTTGTGTTCCGTGGTCATGGTTATGGTCAGGCGCGTGTTACAGAAGTCTTGTGATAAGGCTTCTGAAAAATTCGCTTACCATACCAATGTTACGATAGTTTGGTACTTTTCTATAAAATAGATAACAAGCGAGAAGACTTTTACTCTTGAGAGCACCCTGAATATTGTTAGCTTAGGCGAGGCTAAGATAATGTTTTTGTTTACCCATTATCTCTCCGGAACAAGCAGATCAGAAAACGCAGGATTATTATGAGTGTGTAAGAGCAAGTACGACTTTATTATACCAAAGACATTCATAATAGCAGGCAGAATTTACCAAGAAGCACAAAGAATTTAAAAAATGTTTAGGTTGCTTCACTTTGCAGTGTCACGTACTACATTAAACAATGTCAATATAATGCAACAAAAACGCACACAATACGACTTCCGTTTCGAAGTCGATCTTCCTCTTGTTTGTTACAAAACAAACAGAACAGGTACACACAGGACTTCCATTGTTGGAGCGAACAAAAACTACGGCTAGTTATGTCTACACGCTGTATAATATTATGTAAGGCTGGTTCTTGTGTGAATAAATTAACAAACGTAGATATAAATAACTTTTTTACGTAGCAATTTATTTTTCTCTCGTGTTATAAATATTGAAATGGTAAAATTGTATCGTAAAACATTCTTCTAAGAGAAAAGGAGGATATATTTTTATTTCAGAATCGTTCTCAATTTAAATAATGATGTCCCATCTATTCTTTGGAACATTGTAGGAAAATGCAACGCAAAAATTTGTCTCTATGTATAGCCATACTCGTAGAATCATTGACCTTTGCTTATTTATACACTTCACACAATGTTTATTAAAAATATAAACTTAAATATAGTAAATTAATGTTATTAAAAACATTGGATTATTCAAAATAATCATTTAAACCTCAACAAAACATAACTCCAAAGTACGACAAAGGTAATTGCTTCCATAATTACTTTTATTGGTTTAAATTGGCGACTAAAACAGGTCGACCATTCTCAGAAGCAGTGTTTATCTTGATTAATAGTCCGGTTAAAATCTTTTATATTCAGATGCCGTGGTCTCGGCCCTCAGAGCAGGGGACGTCAGTGATTGAGTAATGATGCGTAACAATGACCTTTTCGTCTCATGCAACAACAACGTCCTTGCTATTGTTCAAACAGTCGTTTATTTCTTGTTTAGATGTATTTGTCACGGTATTGTGACTACAGGATATTGAATTATATTCGACGTAATATATTTAACCTTTCGTTTGTGCGTAACAACTGTTCTGGGTTATAATTCGGAATTCCTCAGCGACGCAGAACGCTCGATTAGTTCCTTTGGCCCAAAGATCATTTCTGAATGATTGCTCAAGTAATTCTATTCGGTGATGTTTCGGAGTTCATCCGAATCTCTTGATCTACGTCTTTAATCTTGTAATTTTTTGGAAAGTTTTCTTTGTTTTCAAACAGACAATGGTAAAAGTGCACTCAAGTTCTCATAGGCAAATGATTCTAAACTTGAATTGAAATAATGTGGCTAATTAAGAATTTTTCGTACTTTTACTTTCAAAAGATGTGGGTTATGTTTTAAAAGGGGGTCTGTTATGAGGGTGGGGTAAAGTAAAGGGTACTTTTAGGGATTTATTTAAGTGTCTCTCGAAGTCGGGCCGGGATTTGGGACGCAATGAAATCTCGCTAGACAATTAAGAACCGTCACAATGAGACGGCAGACTGCGGCGCTCGCCTCCATCTTCACGTTTAACTAACGTTACTGTTATTTCTAGCTGTTATTAAGGCTATTTGGAACTTCTATGAAATTATTATGAATGGAAATCAAATCTGTATTGTTAAAGACGTGATTTTGTTTGAATTTGATTTATTTATGTCATATTAATTATGATATTTTGTTAGAATTGGGTTTAATTTTGCTTGTTGTCATGATTCAATAAACGAGACTTAAAGTTCTTTTGTTAAAGATCAAATTCATAACGGTTCACGATCAAAATGTATAAAAAATGTATAAATTACACACTATTCTAACAAAACCCTTATGTCTACATATTTTTATAAGTCACCAGCGCCACTCAAAGTTCCTCAAGTCAACGACCTCCTCTACATTGCAATCACAATTCATCGTCTCCAAGAATCTTATTCAACTTAACTCGTTCAATAGGAATGAAAATAAATCCAGAATGAACGTAATGGGAACGAATGAATATCTAAAGTGACGGACTCACCCAATGAAGCGAGGATTAGAGGCCTACTTATACCAATTTGGGACACATTGGATAGTACTTGCAGACGACGAATTGAATAAAGTGTTTTAATTTCCGACCTGATGGAATTTTCCTTTTGATAAATGCTTTTAGATTAATTAAGAATATGTAACAATGAAACTTTAGGAACAATCTCAGATAGCGTCTCTCTCGAATTGGAAGTGTTCTTATCTTCCATTATTGCTTAATGGAATTTAATTTTATCTAGTGATCAAATATTCCTATTTTTTATCCATAGTTTATTTTCACAAAAAATGAATTCTACATTTTAATGGTCAAAGATTTTTCTGCATAGCCCGCACTTTTAATCTATTTGCCTGTAGCCAGTCCGTTGACCAAACATGTTTACCACTTCGGAGCGAAGTGGCTGATAGAATCTAGTGTAACAAAGAACTAGCCAGGCTTGTAATGGCTGCACAACATTTAAGGGAGCAAGCATATTTTGCGAATAATCGAAAATCGATAATCAGCTCGATTTAATATCGTAAAAGACAGAGCATGGGTCTAATGTTACTGCTATAACTGAAGGATGGAGAGGAGAAAGTACGTATATATTTTTTCTATGATAATGATCTATTTGCTGGTCGATTGTGACAGAGCAAAAACCGTACAGGCAACTTGCGGCAAATGGCCTAACTCGTAATACGAATGGTAGGTGATGATAGAATTGAACGAGCACAGTGGAGGAAAAGTTTTTCAATGAAATCGAATATATTGGATGATCTGTATTAAGAAAAAATGGGATACATTAACTAGAAAAATCAGCTTGATTTTAACCGTGTTATGCAGGGTCAGCTCTTAAAATAAATATTTTGCGTATAAAAGTACGTGCGTCCCTACAGCACCAGTTTCAAAAACTCCAACGTTGTTGACAAAATTTAATTAAATATTAGCTAAATGTGATTGTACTTTTCTATTAATTTATTTGTTCACAGTATCATAAGTAATTTATTCTACGGCAAATCAGTCATTCTTGCAGCTGACTATCAGTATATTCAGCTGCAAGCGTGAAAAGGCAAACAGATAAGTCTGAGTAGACAATAACATGACTATCCAGGAAAGTCGTTGGAAAAACATACTTTAACCATAAGGCTACGCTGAGTTTGAGTAGTTTTATGTCATTACTACCCACGGCTATGATTTGTGTAGTTTTATGTCATTACCACCCTGGTTATGAAGTTTCTTCTGGTCAATTTAAGAAAATGTAAAATAAGAAATTTAAGAAACAGAGTAGTAACTTTGTGAATAATGTAGGACCCTTCCGTTCCCCCACAGAAGACTCACATATGAAAATTTTCACCTAAAAATGGGATGTTAATCAATAACACTTCTGTGTGGTCCACAATGTTCAGAAGGTATGAACTTATGTATACTGACAAGAACAAAAGGATACCAAACTTGATAATATCAAAAGAGCTATGTCAACTATTACCTCAGCTTACTTGTATTTTGATGACTCAGACGCTGAAATATTTAGCTTTACTGGCGCCGTGAGAATTGTATCACGTGTAAAGCACCTATATTGTGTAATAATATATCGAGATGGCGAAAAGTTATTCCAGTTACTCCTCCTATTGTGTTGGAGAACTGCTGAGTGTGCTGACATAACAATAATATAACAGTCACGGTATTAACGATTAACTTACACTTGCAGCTTTTCTCACATAGGAAAATTGCTAAAATATGAGAAACCTGCACATTTTGATACGGACTGTAGTCTACTAGTTAACTAGTCCGTCGCGTCGGTACGCTGCGACACCGGTCAATTCTGATGACTGTTTAGGACTAAAAATTTCCTTTTCACCTGTGAACCATACTCATTCACATTTCATTGGAAATTGTTAGGTGGGTTCGGATATTGATGTGTACAAACAAAGTGAGATTTAATTATCATACCTATCTGGAAAAGAATAATTAGATGATAACGTGGTGTATGATTTGTGTCGGTACGATATTAAATATAATCTTGCTTGCAGCGCTGCCCCAGCATCGAAACTGCAGTTTGTTATTTAATATCTCAAGGTTATGTCTTAACAACGAGCTTATCATAGAAATAGAAGGAGACTGTCATAGAGGCTATTGTTTCATGAAATCGGGTACCCACATCTTCATCAAACCACGTTCAGATATGCAGCTCTAAGTGCTAAATTAGCTAAGGAATATTAACACACAGCTTTTTTCGAAGCCGAAATTCGTTAAATTCGTACTCTTACTTTTATACTGACTGATTTATTCTGTCTAAAACAAATAAAACAATTTTATCCTTACGTGAGAATCTTAGTTACGGTAACATCAAACATTCCCTAAGTTCTCAACTTCCTCCTTAAGATTTACAAACTGCTTTGAGAAAGGGGATTACACACGTGACGACTGTTAATACCTTTCGTAAATGTTATACAATGGCATTAAGATTGCCGAGGGATAGAAAATTTACTTCCTAGCGTGTCCCATCCCTTAGTGTAGCGGGTATAATGGAGGTAGCATGAGTCTGTCCTTTTGCTGAACGCGTGCGAATGCCTATTCTATTTGGGTATTCCGTTACAAGGACATTGCTGTATTTCCTTGATGGTTAACACGTTTTGTGTATTCAAGAAGGGTTGGATTTATTTTTAGGTTGAAAAAGCTGGCGGTTTTTTGGTAAATGACAAAAACAGTGCTTGTTTTAGGTTAGGCAGAGTCAAACGGCACGAAGAGTAACTAGACATTAATCCAAACTTTTTTAATTAAAGCGTTACGAAAATGATAAAATGTAACGAAACAGTTTCAATAGAAATTCATAACAAAAGCAGAGTAAAGCTTTAAGCTTCGCAGTCATTGAAAAAAAAAGTATTCACTTATTTTCACAAAACCGGTATATTCCGCGTTTCTATCAGAAGGTACAACATATATTTCCAAAGAACATAAGCGTAGTATGTCGACTGGAAAATGGTTATAAAAAGGTTCTTTTGCTAACCCTCCAACTACGAAACTATCTGATGTTAGTGGCACAAAAACTGGTTTAATTTTGCGCAGAGGTTGAACATCAAAGTTTTTGCGGTAACCCTACCGTGTCCGTGAGGGTTATAAATGCGTCATTTTTGTCAGAAAAACGGAAATAAGTGACTTTAATGTTTGCGTTTCATTATGATTTGAATTAATTAAATATCGTTGACGTTCTAATTTAAGATGTTACGGTAGTCAAATTGAGTGAAAATGCGATGAGATCCATTATTACAAATACCTAACAGTTCGCCTGAGTTTTCTTTTTTTCTTTTACGTGAAAAACAATTCTTGGAAAAAATAGAAAAGATTGATTCTTCCTCAGAACAAACAATAACACATCGACATTGATATATTATAGAAATAGTGTAGCAACTAATAAATAGGAGTATAAATAAAAAGGACAAATTAATGGCAGTCACATATTTTATCGAAACGGTCCTTTTTCCCCATCATGAGGCATGAAATTAGTTGAAAGAGAAAGCGACATGACCCCTAGTTTCAATTTATTTCTGGGATGAAATCATGGGATGTGTATTGTTAAAAGTCACATTATTTTAGTGAAGACGATGATGGAAAGTCAACGTCAATAGACGATTTTTGACAGCAGTCACTGTAATTTAGATTCTCGAAAGTCTGACTACCAGTCTTACCAAGTGGTTTCATGTGTCCAGTTACTGGTTAGGAGGTCTGATTGGCAGTCGTGTCATGTAAAATACTGAAATTTTGGTAGTAGAACCCAACAGTTGGAAAAACATTGTGCAGACGATGATGATCTTGGAAAGTCAAAGACAAAATATAAAGCTTTGACGTAAGCTTATACAAATTACAATGGATGCGAAGACAATTTGATTTTTTGTGAATGGACAATTTTTGTTTTGCGTTTTTAGAATATTTGTTAGATAGGTAATAGAAACTAGTAATGTGTTGGAAAATTGTGATTAAATATTTTAGACATGAATTTGTAAGTACATATGTGGAAACCCACGTACTTACAAATTCATGTCTCATAACGTACTCAAGATGAAGGGGTTCTAGTGTGGGTTAACGTTTACGTACAAACATTTGTCTAAATAATAATATAATATGGTCACGTTTTATAAGAAGAAAATCTATTTATTTTATGACTCCTGTTTTCCTATACATAATTCAAATAATTATCAAGTTCACATAAAACTATCTTATTCCTAATACCAATTTGTATCTCAACTACTGTTATCGCACTTCTCCAAACTGCCACCACCTTGCAATCCTAACAAAACACAGCTGAGAACTTTATCAGTTTGTCCAGCATATCTTGACATTATCTTGGTGGCGCAGCTTGTGAAGCCAAAAACTAACAGACTGTCAAACTCAGTACAGTTCGTATTAGTTCTATATTTTGCCACGAGTCTATTCGTACTGGTTGTAAAGTAATGCAAGGTGTTGGTGCAACTGATAAGACAGTTATGTTTACCTTCATAATGCAATTATTGTGTACTTCCAATTTTATCACCTGTTTACTTGGATTTGTTTTCTATAGATAATATTATGCTAACACGACAATAAAAAGGAATGCTATTGTTTGCTCAAGATATGATGCAAGTATGAAGATTTTTCTTGGAATTATTCCAATATTTTTAATGTCACCTTGTATTTTTATTGTCTACTATCTATGTATGCTAAGTTCAGGAAATGAATAAGCTATAAACATCAAAAGAAAAAAAAAAGCTTTCAAAGAAACGATGTACAAAATACAGAAAAAAATGTAATCGTAACATTTTTCATCAAATGAGTGTCGGTGAGAGCGGGAAGGACTGTCAGACTTGCACTGACTGAAATCTACGGTGTCCTTCAATAGCCCTTTACGTTCCGGGGTCACGGTAATTTCTTAGTCCCGCGACCAAGCAATTTTATATTTACAGATAATTGCTAGGCTAGGTCAAGTGTATAAGAAAAACTCAGTAGGTAGATAGACAGCAAAAAAGTTTTAGACAAAAGAGAAAAATACAACATTCGGCCATTTAGAGCCTTATGAATATTCAAAGAGCTCGCCAGTCTTTATTTTTAAGGCCACTTAACTGGTGCCAAGTTTAATAATTTAATTTATAAAAGCATTGTAGTCATGGTCCATTAAAAATAACATCCAGAAAATAATGTAGATGCTCTTTATGTGGCGTTTATAACCTGTTCCGTAATGGTATCTCCGCATCTCACAAGTTTATGCCCCCATCAAAATAGCTGCTCAAAACAAACATGGTTTATGTGAATCTTTTGAATATTATGTTCCATATAAGTACCAGAGTATCTTCCTACGTGGGTGCCTTATTTAGAGCGCTTTTAACCTGAATAAAAGAAATGTCAGAGAACTGCGTAGGGCTGGAATCACTGGGCATGTTTCATCCACCCGAAATGTCTTTTGAAAGGTCTTAATTTTTTTTCCATAATCCAATTACTTAACGGAGCTCAAAAACTTTTTGCCGCAACGGATTAAGCTCTTTGCGACACCGTAACCTATTTGGTGAGGCGAGCAAGGGTCCCGTCATATATTTTTTATCGACACATTTCGATAAGGATGGATGTTGTTCTTAAGTTGGGGCCAGACGACAGCGGGGTGTGGGGGCGGCACGCGGGGGACGCGAAGTGGGTCGCCCCGAGGGTTGCCAGGTGCGGTGCCCACCCAGATTGATCGGTGTTTTATTTTTTTAAGTGTAAAACATAAAAGTAAAAAAGATTGTGTTTTTGCGATTGTACTGTGACCTCTTTATTAATGTTCGGGTGTAATGGTTGTCGTAAAATTATAAGAGGTTGTGCTGATAACATTATATTCAACGCTCTCACATTGAAAACGTGTTTTGTGGTTATTTTGTATATATTTTATCTATACATACGCGAAACAACAATTTTGAAAACAGAATTTCGACTAACAAGCGAACTTTCCAACGAGAGCGCGACGCAAACTAAAACTCACAACCACGTTCGTCCCATTTTTACACAGGCAACCCTGTCTCCGTGATAGGTATTTATAGCAGCGGCGGCACCAGTGGAATGCATCGCCCACCTCTATCCAGCAATAATAACACCACTGTCAAGTTCATTACTCACTCATCCCGATGTAAGAGCTTTGAGCCTTTATTATCGTAGACCTAATTATAGACTTTGTTATCTTGTAGCGGTGACACTAAAGTGAGTCATTTCCTCCCGTTTGGACGGAGACAAATTCCTTGAGGCGAGAACTTGGTGAGATCGTGTCTACGTTTAAAATAATATGGCCGTATTGGTGGTTTGGTAAGCGCCGAATTCCACGTGCGAGAATGTTAGCGTGTGTTTGAACAGATAGTGATCTCTGTTCTGTCGCCTTTATTGAATTTTACAATAAGGACTGTTACTTATTGGAAAGGAGGTGGACCAAATGATTGTACAGGTGGGTTGTGTAACTGAAGATAAGATAACTAGAAAGGTTGTGGATATTTAGACGGCTGTTCGAGATGAAAGAACGACAAGGATTTGCTGCGTCGATACGAATAAACAGGGAGGAAAGTTAAAGGATGAAGAACAAGAACATCTAAAATAAATAGAGCGAAACTTAATAAAAGATCTCAGTCTGAAAATAAATAAAAGCGTCCACATAATTAGTCTCCTCTTAATTATGCCGAAATTAACATTTTTATTGGACTTAGTTAAAGCGCTCAGAATAGTTAAAAGGAAAATGATCAAAATTCTATAGAAATACAGTTGAAATGTATTTGTAAACAGGATCTTCGGTTAAACTCAATAGGGAGCTAATTTGTATGCGGATCAGGTGCTGTTGTCATGAATTTTAAAATTTTCTAAAGACCCAACGATGTCTGTAATCCTTCTGTCTGGCATTTTGGAGTTTTTGAATTAAATACACTCGTGTTTAAGCACAAACCTCGGGAGTGTTCAAAATACTTAGTTAAGGTATTTCACCTTTACTACATAAGCAGCTCTTTATAGTTCAAACACAAAGAGGCTTTAAAGCGCTTTCCAAATATTACCATGTACACATAGTGTTCAAGACTATAAAAATTTTAACTATCTTCGAAACAGTTTTGGATGTAAAATCTATTGTAAACATGAGCCTAACTGCTGAGATTTGAGAAACATTGTAAATTCTCTAGAGAGACGGGATTCTCCACGTTCCGATGCATGTAAAAGTGTTGTGAATTTTTGATATTAAGAGGTTTATTGCTTCAGATAGAATTCTTATGGGAATAGATTCTAGATGGATAAGAAAATAAAGAGGAGATGAAACTTGAGAATAGACAAAAGACGATCTCCTTATAACTGAAAGTCTGCAAAGGCTTTGTGCTTGCAAATTGTATGCCATTTCAAAGCAAAGAAATATAAGGCAAAGCATAGGAAATATGTATAAAGAATAGGAAATCACAAGTAACATGAAGAGAAAGTGTAACGAATTTATCACACTACGTACAAGTCAACGGCATTTTTCAGAAGCTTGTGATTTAAAAAATATTCAGTTGTCACATACAAAATTTCAATAATTATCTAATCAACCTTACGATAATTTTCTATTTCCGTCCCATGAAGAAATTTATTCAGTTTTATGGTCTACCATGTTCCTAAAAGTGTTACCATTTCTTTCTGCTGCTCAGCATCATCTACAGCTATACTTAGTGACTTGAGTAGCTTGTTATTTAAAGATTCTTACCCCGGTTTCTGAAATCTATTGGATGGAATCTGTTGTCAAGCAGTGAAACTCTCAAAACGGTGAAGAAAAATATTGTAAAAAAACCGGCGTGTCTTAGAACCAAAAAATCGAAGACATGTAACATCTACCAACCCGTATTGGTACAAGTGGACTATAGCCCAGTCCTCACAGAGAGGAAGACTGTGTCAGCAGTTAGAACATTTTAAGCTGATGATGAAGATACAGTCATGAGTAAGGAGCTCGTGGCTAAATATATACAGCCGCACAGACCGATCTTCCGGTTTAAGCCGCGCTTGCCGAGGTAGGTCTATGGATGGGTGACCATCTGAGATAGTGAGTTTCCTCCGTGCCTCGGAAAGCACGTAAAGTCGTTGGTTCTGGCTGTCATTTGTAGATCTTTGACAGTAATAGTTACTGTTAGTCAGAAGCCGTAAAGTCTGACAGTCAGTCTTAACTTGGGGTATCGTATAACCCAGTTACTGGGTTGTGGAAGTCTGACAGGCAGTCGCTCCATGTAAAATACTGATATCCAGCTGCATCTGGTTTGGCTGGAAGCCGACCACAATAATAGTTGGGAAAAGGCTAGGCAGATGATGATGACGATATTGTCAAACTTATGTTTCCGCTTGAATGATGGCTGATGTTACCAATCAATCAATTAGCTTTAGTTAACGACAACGTTTTGGTTTACAGGTTACAGGACTGTCTAGGCATTAAGCAGATGTATGATCCATTAACGCGTGCCTGTGATCGAACCTCTACGGATTTGTATTGCTACAGTCGCCTGGATACTAAAGGCCTAAGGCACGGGCCACATAGAAAAGACGTACGAGTAAGACGCAGACGGGGCGGAGACATTATGTGTCTTCGGCGTTTCTTTCATACAAAATGTATAGAAGCGTCGCAAGAACGTAAAACACACATAAGACGGGGCGCGGACGCGACTCCCATACATTTTCGCACGCCCGCGACGCGTTCTCGTCTTACGTCTTTTTCTATGTGGCCCGCGCCTAAGGTATCGGAGACTTGCGACGCCTTGTGTATGAAGGGGCTAACATTCTGATAGTCTCTTTCACTCTACCAGGGCGAAAGTACACATTTGATGATTATTACACCCAAAACAAAGGCTTGGTCTTCACCAGCGCGTTGAGCTACGTTATAACTCACAGGCTCTTAATACCCTTTACTAAACTATACACTACTATGTATTTAAATAAACACTAACGTAAGCACGCCCTCGTTTGTAAGTCACAAAATTATCAGGTGGTCGGTAGTTCACATAATTGCGCTATCGTAGTCGTTTATACCTTGTTAAGCTTTACCTAATTGTCGGGTATTACGTGAAACAGACAAACACCGCTGTTGTGCACTTAAGTTTAAATTACAGTGTAATATACAGTAAGTATAACGATTCCACTGGCTATTTTAGTATTACGTTTGTTTGTTATTTATGAAAATTACCTGAAAGAAGGTAACTGTTTCAGTTTCAGTTCGTTGTTATTTTGTTTTCTTTTGTGTTGGTTTATTCTTTTCAGTAATATCTGAACGTAAGCTGCTGTTTGTTTCTGCTTTCTTTTTCGACTTTTAAGAACGGTCTGAAGTCTGAAGAACGGGGTCAAATTGAATTAGATTGAGCAAGTACTCCGTAGTCGTACTTAATAGGTTCGTCTATACCTTATTAATTCTTTTTGTATCTATTTACATAATAAAAGAAATAAATTGATTTGAACGTAATATTAATAGTAAGTAATTAGTACAACTAAGATAATAATGTTTTTTTTTTTAATTTACTTTAATTTTTTATAATGCGGTACCATACATACTTCAGAGAACATAAGTGCATAATCAGTTATAAAATAAATTGTAACCCAAATTGCGCACTGAAATAAACCCATCATAGAACCAAGAAAAAACCGAAATAAAACAAAATCAAAAATATTTACTTTAGCTCCCAACGGGTCACGTTCTCAACTCAAATTGTTCGTATATTCTCGTTCAGTATACGAAGGGTTATTGAATCAGAGTCGTGCCAGCCCGGGCCGGGTACCTCCCCCGGGCTTGATACACCCTGGCACGACATATTTCACAACTTTGCAGTCAAAAGTACTTCTGAACTTGTAGAATTTACAAACAACGAACGTGTACATGAGAAGGAGCTAATTATGCAGAAAATTTTAGAATTTAACGAAAGATTCCTTGAAGAAAGATTTTTGGAGAATGTTATGTCTTGGGTGCTAAACATTTTGAAGTTATGGATAGAAGTTGATGTTTTCAGGTTGCATGATATTGACTGCTATGATACTTTTATATCGTGCTAAAATAATCAAATGAGCCCAGGGCAGGACGGTAGCGACTATCAGACTCATGCTAACTAAAATCTACGGTGATCCTTCAATAGCCCTGGAACGTAAAGACGTTCCAGGGTTACGGTTACCTGATGATGAGTCAGTCCGGCGAACCTGTAGATGATACTGACAGTGATTTTGGTGTAGATTTCACATACTTGAATGTAGTATTGCCTTCTTAAGTAGTAGCTCAAAAAAACCTCATCTAAAATAATATTTTGCTCGGATGGTACACTGCACCGCATTTGTTCCCTTTTAAAATCTGCCGACGAGTCGACGACTATTAACCCTCATTTCGCCTTTCTTCCTTCTTTCACCTAACGTGTGTAATTTCTTACTCAGTTTACTTACGAAAAGAGTAGGATTACCCATTAGCAAGGGACCTCGCGTCAGAATAAGACACGAAAAAAATTTGATGGTGGATGTTTCCCACGACCAATCGCAGGTCGTATTTACTTTTCTAAGAAATGTTATTTTTATTTTTGCGGCGACTCTAATGTCGAGTGACGGATCGGGACTCAGAATCTTTGATAAAAAAATGAGTAAACATCCATTGAAAAAAGTTGCTTAGAGAAACCCGGAAGTATTAGTTAATTAATTTTAATAGATTTTTATGTGCCATGCTTCTTTATTGACACGTCTCGTGAGTATAAAATACCGTTCGTTAGTAGCGGATGGGGCAATAGACGTGTGGTATGAATCAAGAATATTCAAATTTTATCAAATCTCTTCCGTCCGGAGTCACGTCAAACGAGTTTTCACAGATGTTACGTGTTTCTCTTTCTTCGAATAAAAGCCAAATCATATGTAAATTATTCAGGAATCTCAACCTCTCAGGTTATCTATAGCATAATTTAATAGTGTTTTGTTTTTTCTTGCAAATTATCCACTTCGGGCGGAATTTAAAATTTAAAACATTGGAATTACCGCTATGTGGACTGCATGACATGGAATGAGAGCATTTAGACACACACAAATGCATTGGAATGGTCCTGCAATAATATTTTTTTACGACAGCTGTTTATTATAAAATGCAAACTGTTTCACAAAAATCGGTTTTACTTCGAAGAAGCAAGAAAGAAAGTAAATCCGGATCATACAATGTAAATTCCATTTCTTGAACAACAAAACAATGAGAATCAAAACTAGCTGCAGCTGGAGACTGTTAAAGTCGGTATAAACAAAGTAACAAAGGACGGCTTTACTTAAACAGTTCTATGATCAAGAAGATTTAATTTTTTCCTCCTTTATACTTGACATTTAATTGCTTGAGGCTCCATACAGGAAAATGTTCCCCGTTTCGGTTTGCTTAAGTTTTTTTTTAATTCACAAGGGAACGGTAAGGGGCAGAGGGTGTGGGTGGAGTGCCTATTCGTTTTATATTAAATATGAATTATTACACATGAAAGTGGTAAAGGGTGAAAATTTTCTTAAGAGAAGCTGTGTTTTACATGGGTAAAAACGTTGCCAAATTGAGTTTATTTACTCATAGTTTAAGACTACACTTAGTCTCTTTTGTGATGACGACATGCGCATGTGAATATAATATAGTGTAAGTATGTACATAAACATAGGTAAAGGCATATGAAAATTCCTCTTTACAACATTCTATTCTGTTCTGGTGCATACAAATAAAACAAGAGTGCTCGTTTATTGATCTATTGAAACTACAAAGCCATATCGAAAACATTTCAAAATCCGACGTCACTCAGATATCAAGCGGAGCGGATAGCTGTCAGAGGCAGATTTCAGCGATCCGCATTCAGTTAGGCAGGCTCAAATATACCTAACACTAGGCCTCGGTCAGGGTGAACGTGCTGTGACGAGAGCGGTAGGCGGACGCGGATGCGGGCACGTTTTGTTGGCTACAGTGCATCGGGATTTGTTGCAGCGGACTTGAGAGGTTAAACATTTGTCCACGGGGTAAAACAATAGACGATCGCTCACTTGCTAGGTCACTCAGTCCTTTTCCGCTTGGAATCACATGACTGACGCAAACGGCGGCGGCGGTGTATGAAATGCGCTTGCCTTAGCATTCGCTCAATCTTCCCTCTCTGAACCAGGCCTAACACGAAAATAACAAAGCCTTTCAGCCTATACAAAGAGGATTATTACCCGTCGTATTCCCGAAAGAAACTCTTAGAAAACAGCAGATTTACCTAAGCATACACCGTACCTGTATCAGTGTTTTATTCTTTCGTAAAAGACGGCACAGATTTGGCCAGACGCTTTTATATAACACAGAATTAGCATTCCTTACGAAAGGAAACGTGGGAAAGATAAAATAGAATTGGAATTGTACAGTCGACAAAGTGGAATCATGACCCATTTTCACAACAAATCGTTTGAATCTGTCAAATTGACAAAGATCAAAGTCGTTACCATGGATATGTATGTTTACGCGAATGTGGACCTAATTGTATTTGAATGTCTCTGGGAAAATAAGCTTATGGTGGGTCATAATTCCACTGGGTCGATTGTACATTAAAGAGTCGATGGAATAAGTTTCTTGATGTATTCAAAGAGACGTAATGTAAGCAATTGTTTGGGTCGGTTTCGCTAAGTGCGTGTTGGACGTAAATTAAGTATTTGAGACAAAGCCGTTTAGAAATTGTAACAAAAATAAATGAGAATCGTACAAAAAGACTTATAATTTTGAGTTGAATAAAATAATTTAAGTGTATTTATGTACAAGTATTATTTATTGATGACTATGCAGTACGAATATGAAACGTCAGTGCATCCGCATAACATGAAGGTGTCATAGCGCTTTTTCACAAAATAGTGTCAATTCTCAAAATTATTCTAATAATGGCAAAATAAGTCTCGATGGTCCATAAAATTAAAAGTAATGCAATGAAAAAACATTCTATTTTTACATTAAAATTTTTCGAATTCATTTGGAAGCTTGAAGTTTTGTTTTGTCATAGAATCGTAAAGCATTGCTTCGGCCGCAGTGCTCCTGACAGGTCGACAGTCGGCACAACATCTTTTGTCGTTCGCTTTTGTATATTTAACAGAGATTTATTGAGTTTCACAATAAACGAATACATTATATTTGTGCTTGATCCTATTTCTGATCCTATTATGCTTGCTTGGTAAGACGAAAATAATATTTGAACTTGTTTGTATTCCTATTTATAGTTTAGGAACAAAATTGTATCGCGGGATTTGAATAATATTTAAAGACATTTACCTAGGTATTTTCTCTTCAATATGCCTTAGTGCGTACAGTACAGCGTGATGCACATGTTTTATTTTATAATATATAATAGTTTTTGATATATAATTAAACTTTATTTAAAACTGGCATTATTCTAATAAATTAATGAATATTTATTAAATAAGTGTACTTTAAATAAATTATAAACAAGTTTTACACTCCATGCAATTATGAATAATCTTATAATTATGATCGTAAGGAAAATATGCATGTAGTCATGAATTTTCTAATAAGATTTGCTATAAAATTTAAATCTCATTATTATAAATACTTATTACTTGCAGTAAAAGCATATTACTAATTGTAGGTAATTAAAAAGTAATTAAATGTTGTTGCGATGTGCAAGAAAAGCATGACTCTCGATTTTCCTTTACGAAGCAACATTGATGAGTATTTTAACGCGTCTTGAAATATAGAAAATGTTGAAATAGATTTTCTCTTTTAAAGAACACGGTTTTTACTGTTTGGGTAATATCGATAATTCTTTACTAATTTGTAGAATCAATAATAATTCTTACTAACATCCTATATGCGATAGTCTGGGACAGGATGGGTGGACGAATGTTACTCAATTACGTCAGAATGATAACAGCTGAATGGATCTTGATGAAATTCGCCTCAGAGACAGGTCTGGAATAAGTAGATACTGATGATTCCGGTATTTCGTACCAATGGGATGGTTTTCGATTTAAACGCAGACCAACAGCTAGTTAAAATTATACAACAGCTAATCTTGTCAGTCAATAAATTAATCCATGAAGCTATTGTCAAACAGACAGGCGTAGGCGTGACGAACGCGAAGCGAGGCGTTTGGAATTGTTTGAAGCCAGTCACACAGACTATCGGATCGCTTTTCTATGTGACTGGATTCAAACAATTCCATACGTTACAAATAAAAACGCTACGGATCGCATTTGCTTCGCCTATCTGTTTGACAATAGCTATAAGGAGCTCCCAAAACGATGAAAACCTCAATCCACTGGCAAAGAAAAAGCGAAAAGCAATAAGAAAAAACGCGTATTACTCTTCCATACTCTAGAGAAAAGCTAAAAGTCTAGTAGTAACTTATAGGTTTTTCATAACACCGCTGGCTCGGGGAGGAATATGGAAGAAGGTCAGGTCCCTAAGCTCGCATATATTATAAGTTTGATGTTCGCAAATTGAGTATTTATGGCCGTTGTCGTGACAGACTTCAGAAGTGAGAACCTGAAGAATACCTTTCGTTAGAAGCAAAAATATGGGCATAGGTATTCGATAAGGACATTCCATCATGATTTTTTGCCGTCGTCCCAAATTCTTATGAATGTACAGTCGACAAAGTTGAATCATGACCCATTTTGACAAAGAATCGTTTGAATCCGTCAAATTGACAAAGATCAAAGTCGTTACCATGGATATGTCTGTTTACGCAAATGTGGACCTAATTGTATTTGAATGTCTGTTAGAAAATAAGCTTATGGTGGGTCACGATTCAACTTTGTCAATTGTACATTGCTCTTCTCTATGGATGCAAACTTGTGATCAGCGATGTCTAGCGTCGAAATTACAGTTAAGGTCATTTGAGTCCATGAGACATCTACACATGGGTTTTCCCATATAACTGTGTCAGTCCAAACATGAACACTTTGCAGAAACCAATATGTGTAATCATGAGGACCATTGAAAGTATGACGAATTGCTGTTGTTGCGTGACTATTTGTGGTATCAAAATAAACTTTAGATAGCGACCAATATCTTCGAAGTAAGTACCGATAACGTTCTGAACGGTAGCCCGACCTTATTCAATTGAAAATGTAACAACAGGGAGCATCGGAATTCCAATAGCTTTGATTCCCAACACGTGCTGCTTCAAGTGCTTTTCACGTTAAATTCAAGGTTCAGATACAATAATATACTCCTTTTATGGTATAGTAGTCACAAGCGCTTCTTCTTACTATGTATGCCTTTTTACGGATTCCAGGTTTGAGTCTTATTGATCTATATTTCAATAAGCAGGGCCCCCGTAAGGTCTACTGGCGCCCGTGTGCAAAAAAGGATTTTGGCGCCCCTTATGGCATTTTGAATTATCTTTTTTTTTATGACAGTGGCGCCCTGGGGATGTAAAGCTTGCCGCTTCGGAACTTAAACACAAAAAAAAATCATCAAGTGCTACTCAAACTTCACACCCAGAATATGTGCCCAGAGTTCCATACCATCTAAGAATTTTTATACCAATAATAAAAATGTAACTAACGTAAAAAGCATTTGCTATTGAAAAATGAGAATGAATTTCAAAAGCGAAAGCAAGAGAAGCGAACATCAACGTTACTTGAAGCGCGAGCGAAGCGAGCGCGAAATTTTAGCTTTTTGGAATAAAACAAGGCAATTTTTAAAATAGAAGAACGCAAAAGTTTAACGTTTCCAAACTTCAAGTTTTAATCTAAAAGTGAGATCAAATATTTGAAGTCTTTAGTAGGTATTTAAACTTAATCCTATTTAATTAAGTTCTCAACTTTTACTTTTTTTTCTGTTCCCTTGGCTTTGGCGCCCGTAAAGGATGGATTTGGCGCCCCTAAAGGATGGCGCCCGTGTGCATTGCACACATTGCACATATGGTAGCGGGGGCCCTGTCAATAAGGATTCTTTGGCAATAGCATGGTGTCTGGGTAGATGATGTATAGACTCGCAAATTATATCATTTCACTTTATCATAATAAGTGAAATGTGCGTACTACTTCGCTGTTGTACTCACAGAACAAAAAACAAATTGAAAAATAGCTATTACAGGGTGTCGAAAATTTCTCCCACATCGCCGTCAATGGGAAAAGTGCCCAGAACGCAGGCAGCATTTCCACGTTGGATGGCAATGCAGTTTTTTTTCACCAAGTCAGATCTTTCGACTCTTCATCAACTCAACCCTTAGCGATATCTGTTATTATAAGTATGATCATAATTCATTATATTGCGTATTTTAGTAAAAGTTTAAAGTACTACCTATTCATCATCATCATCATCATCAGCCTATAATGTTCTCACTGCTGAGACACAGGCCTCCTCTCTGTGAGAGGGAGTGGGCCATAATCCAGCACGCGGGCCCAATGCGGATTGGTGGATGTCACATGTCTTCGAATTTTTGGTTCTAGGACATGCCGGTTTCCTCACGATGTTTTCCTTCACCGTTTTAAGAGCAGTGGTGAAGAAATAAATTACACAAAGTAATGCGCCTGCCTTGATTCGAACCCACGACCTACAACTCGTAAGTCGGGGCCGATACCACTGGGCCACCACTGCTCTACTCTGCTCCACTACCTATTGGTGTACATAATTTCTATATTGTATCTACTATGCTGTCCTCGTCTGTCTGTCTGTCCTTCGGGAAATAAGGCATGATATTGTATGACATACTTCCTCTATAAAACAATGTGTCGCCTTTCACAGTAACAGTTTGTAGTTCACAAAAGCCGCTAGCGAAGACCGTGGTTCAAACTTTAAAAAGCTTTATGTATGTGTATTCTTCGCGAACTTTTAGAACTTAGTAGTTGTCGGCCGCATAAGTTTTAAGTGCCTAAATTTATGCACATCGTTCGAAAGTGGCTTCCACAGGACTGACTCCGATCTATTTGTTGGAATCGCTAAGGTCTTTATCGGATATTTTTGTAGAAGTTTGGGACTTTGAAATTTTCCTATTATATTAAGTGACGAAGTTGTTTGTCGTTGCAGTTAAGCCGCTTAGGTTCTTTTTGGCGCCGGTAATAGAAGACTGGTTGTTAGACTTCACTATAAGTTCTTGTATTCTGAGAAGCTTATTGATATTCTATTTGCTGAAAGCCTATTAAAAGCTTTTTCTGTAAGGTTTCTATTTTCATACAGGAAATGTCCGTCTTTTCCTTGAAAATATTTCCGTGCAAGCAAATGGGCTACAAAATCGTAACTTAACACAATCTTGAACGATGAACGAAATTATATTAAAGTAAGTAGGAAATGAATAATTGGAATCTAATTCATAATAATGTTTCAAAAATGTAAGTACCTATATAATTGGTTTTTTCAACAGCATATATTACAGAACTTATATGCAAGAATATTCTCTATCTGTTATCCATTTCACTGCTTCTCTGAAGTCATCTACATAATTTCAGACAAACTGAATATTTATTCTGTAGTTAGAATAATGTCGACGTCGAGCATCAAAAAGTATTCGTCACAGCTGACGGTTACTGCTTTGAATAATTGCAAAATAAATGTCTGTCCATTAGAGAGAAATTCTTAAAGCATCCTTTACCCTAAATCGAGGCTAAGTGAAAGAAAAATACAGAAAAATACCTACTTTAATGGTGCATAAAAACTTATTGAAGATAAAATAATAACAATAACTCTAACACAAGGGGATCATATCTTTACACGATAAATAGTAACCGGAGATATGAGACAACATAGCTACGCTACACATCGAAATATTCAATTAAGAACCTTCTGAGTAAAAACGCGCAAAAAGTTAGTAGCAGCTAGTAAAATAAAATAAAAAAACCGGCCAATTGCGTGTCGGGCCACGCACAGTGTAGGGTTCCGTAGTTGCCCATCAAAATACTTATGCGAACTAACTAAACTGATTCGCTGAATTTAATTTTAAAAAGAAGAATTTTCAAAATCGGTCCAGGAGTCTGAGAAATCGGAGATAATACATAAAAAAAAGATTACGACGAATTTAGAACCTCCTCCTTTTTTTTAAATTAGTTAGTTAAAAATAGTTGACTAAATAAAAGAATAAAACCTACCTATCCCCAAAAAACATACCTATAAAAGCTGTAAAAATAAAGTTGACAAACTTACATTTGCAGTTGTCTCCGATACATTTTGTTTAAGAAAATATAATGTCCAAGTACATTTTATAAGTTGGTCGACTATTACTCGTAAAGTTGTAAAGCCTACTTAGTCATGATAATTTTCTTTTAAATTTCGTTATATATACTACTATTGTGAATTTTTTCACACCCCCAAACATAACCGTTTAGCTGGTGGGACACTCGAGTCGAGAAAAATTTAGCACTTTAAAGCTTAATATTTCACAAACGAATTTTTTTATCAAAAAATTGTTAATGAAAACTCACATTATTTTTTAAAGACCTATTTAATGATACCCCACACTAAGGGGTACGCGAGAAACAAAAAAAACATTCCCACTTTACGTGTACAGGAGGTACCCTAAAAAAAAATATTTTTCAAGATTTTATTTTACCACTTTTTTGGCACAGCCAATCCGTATATTTACACCAAATTACAGCTCTCTAGTACTGTGCGTCTCTGAGCTAAACTGCGGACAGACGGACGGACGGACATGGCGAAACTATAAGGGTTCCTTGTTGACTACGGAACCCTAAAAATGAGATTTTAATAATTAAACCGACCAATCAACTCATAATTAAGTAGCATCACGTAACTAGTTCAAGAAATTCAAAAGTGAAATTGCGAAATGAATATCAAACGACGCCGGAGTAAGTTTTGCATTCATCTATAAATTCACAATGGGGGCCTGTGTCCTAACAGTCTTACTTCTGGGAAATAAATACCGCTAATTAATATTGCAGTTCTGAGAAAAGAATTCTATAATAGACTACGTTTTCCCTTAAGTCCTTCGTCAACTTTTGACTTTGTTTTTCTAAACTGGCGGTTGATATTTTGACCTAAAATCGCCATCAAGTTGGAAGATAGACAGACGGAAATTCTAAAATAACGGTTATAATTCAGCGTTATGGGACCACGCAGTTATGTTTGGATATTTATTTTTAAATCGAAGAAAGATTGCTTGTAAAATATTGACCGTTTTAGAATTCGTTGAGGTTTCTACGTGAACTGGGCAAAAAGGATTTTAATCTTCGTCAAGTACACTTGTTAGTTTCGTTTATTGTGGGCGGTGATTCTGCATTCCACACTGCCCATTCACAAATTCTCGAATGTTGCTTCAATTAACAATTTAGATGAACTTTTGTCAGTAAGGCCCTAAACACACGGTGAAACGCAACTGCAACGAAACTGCAACTTCTAGTTACTTTAGAGTTTCATTTGAGTTTCTGCCATAGATTCTTCTCTCACCAATGAATCCGGTTTGAAACGGTTGCGTCATATATGTGCGCTCACTCATAAGAGTCTATGGCTGAAACTCTAAAGGAACTAGAAGTTGCAGTTTCGTTTCACTGTGTGTTTAGGACCTAAGAGGTGGCACAAATGCATTTCAGAAAAATTAACAAGCTTCCCAGTAACATCCCACAGATTATATGTGTATAACATGGGTGTTACAAAGTAACACACATAAAGCAGCAATAAAACTGGTACTTCAACACCTGTATACACTGCAACTTCTGTTAACCCCACAACAGCAATAATACGGAAAATCCCACCTAATAAAGATCCGGATTTGCCGAGCAAAGCTCATACAGTGCGATTTGTTCCACTATTTTTGGCGCAGATTTTGAAATAGTTTCCTTCCGCACGTTTCTTTGTAAAGTGACATGAGTTCAGAGGTAACATTTGGCAGGATTTGCCACGAATGTATGCATGCAGTACTGTTAATAATTGATTCGCCTTGAGATTTAACGCATGCACAACGTTTAACTTATCGTGTTTCGGCAGTTTCGGTTAGATTATGAATAGAAACCGTATAGTTTCTAGTTTTTTAAGCATTTCATTAGGCGTACGTGCCTTTTTTCTTTGCGAATTCAATTTTACGTAAACAGTTTATAAAATGATTGAGACTGCAGACATTTTCATACACATAAATGACAAACCCAACCTTCGGGAAGGTCCTTTCTATTTATACCGTGTCCATGTTGATGTTTTTATTTAACACAATGAGAGTCATTTTTAAAGTCCCTTTGTGATCAAAAGGATCACGCTCCAATGAGCATGGGATAGTAAACGGAAAGTAAGTGTAAGAGGATTTAGCAGGTCAAAGGACGAGGGGGCGCTTTTGACCCCATAAGATGTTAAGGTTTGTGTAATGGAAGTTTGAACTGGGGCCTGCATTTTATATTAAGGAGGTGTTGTAGACAGGATGTATTCTTTATTTAGATTGATTTTTGTTTTTAGTATAATGTTCTAGGATTTTTTTATTTTTTTATAGCGTTGGCTTTTGCTTGACACTATGATTTTTTCTGTATTCTGTGTGCGTTTACAAACATAGAAACTCACATACGCAAACACCCAGACTCGAACAACTACATATAGATCATACAAAATAAATAATGAATTCAATATTTTAGTCAAATTATATTGTTTAATTAAATTAAAAGAATGATATCCGGTTCAGAGTTAAGCTTACGTGAGAATTTTGACTAAAATACATGACTAAGAAGAAAAGAAACAGGTACATTGAACAATACGGTGTAACGGTACATGACAATGCAAACTACATAGTAAAATTAAAGATGATCAAAATCAAACTATCGGTAAATTGAGAGACGGGACGGTAAATCTTGGAATGTACCGGTATTTATGCAAACCGGTAAGAAATAAAAAATACCTACATGAAAAATAAATACGCTTGTTATTAACTAGGTAATGTAAATTCGGAGCAAAGTAATAATACTTTTAAGAAAAATATTCCACCTGTAAATGTAAATAAATAGTTTCATAATATAACTACTTCTGAAACGAACCTACAATGTTGCTTAGCCGTACAAGTTACAAGCTCGATTACGTTCTATTTATACGAGTCTAGGCTATAAAATGTAGCCGTCAGGACAATGTGTTTCAACAAAGTAAGGTGAAAAGCATTCTACATTGCGTAGAATTGGTAATATAAAATAAAAATAATGTGGGTAAGGCATAGCCAAACTAATACGAAATATTAGGAGAAGAACAACGTGCTTATTACTTACTTTATCCTAGTTAAAAGCCACTCCGATCCTGTGCACAGTGGTCCAAAACTCGAATTGAAACGTAACAAAAATACCACAGAACGGTTCTTTCAAACACAATACGACTATTACATTTCACACGACGTCAAAATCGGACTATTTATTAAAAACTAAACACAGACTAACAGGTCTTTCATTCACTGTCAAAACTTTCGCTGTTCCGAAGTTGTTGTGTGTCGCGGAGGTTAAAAACTGAATGATGGTATTGTTGCACGTGAGGATTGCGCCGGTCGCCGGCCGGCGCTAGCGACGTGAGCGGGGTACTGTCAAACTCACTGGCTCGACCGCTCGAGCCAGCTGGGCCCACATCTCCGACGCTCTAGCGGACGAACTCACAACTAACAGCCGCTTCAAAGTGAAGCGGTACAACCTCAAAGTATGCTTTTTCGTGTTGCAGAAAAAAAATAGCCAGTCATAAATATGATGTCTTTAAGTGTGAGAAGGCTTTGAATACTATTTTAGTACAAAGTGCCCAAAAGAATGAAGCCTATTGAAAATTTAATCGATAATTTACATGAAAACATCAATTCTATCGGCCTTATGTGGAAATGCTATTATGTTATGTAAATTTTAATAGCCTGTTCTAAACTATAAAATCATAATAACATTACGTAATTCACTTCCTGCGAACCATTTAATCTGGCAAAAAGTTTATTTCCATAAAAAATCGCAACAAACTAGGCAAAACAGCATACTTACACCAGTTTTACCATGTTTCCATAAAAGTAACTTGTCAACAGAAACGTGTATTCACAAAAGATTGTAATAAGGAGTTATCCACCCACGCACACCGGCTCCGCGGTAGGATCGCGATGGCGGCGGCGCTGGGGGGGAGGATATTGACTCGCGGCGCCGCCAATGCGCATGTTCTGAATCATGTGTTTCTGTTTTTAAGCTGTACAAACACTGTATAAGAAAATTATCGCTAATAACCACGCCGACAACTAAATCCCTTAATACGGCTCCGAGATTTCTCGATACGAGTTTTTGTGTAAGAAGACTGGCGGGTTTGCGCACTGGGCATTAAGGTTATAGTCGCAGACCGAGCGGCCTTGACCCCGTGCGTAATTAAGCGCTGTATTTTGCAGTATTTTAGTACCGTTACATATACTGTTAGATGTTAACTTAGCGTATAATATACCTACGTGCTAAACATAACCAGTTTAGTTTCCATTCACAAAATTGGAGTCGAAATTTAATTAATCAGAACGCAATAGAAATCAGATTTGTATAAGTTATTTTCAAGTTATGTGAGAGAAATCAAGAAGTGCAGACAAGCTCGGAGATGCAGACATCTCTAAGTGTTGGCTTTGTGCCAACATTCCGGAGTTTTCGTGCGAAAGTCACTTTTTCGTCGGTTTTCGCCTTCTACGGCGACAGGGCAGAGGAAGCTTGCTTTTTTTTATTTCTTATTATTATTTTTTAATTTTTAGTCTAGATTATCAAGGTACATTGCTTTGACATTAATTATTTCAAATGCTGTTAAAAAAAATATTGTAAAACATTTTTTTTAAAAGAGTAAGTATGGAGTTTCTTGCCCATTCTTCTCCATACAACCTACCTTAGCGAATGGGTGTAGAATCAATCCCTTCCCTTCCTATTCCCCTTAAATTTAAATATCGACGTTCAAAAGTGCCTCTTTGATGGCCTAATTGGAATAAATGATTTGACTTTGACTTTGACTTTGACTTTGAAGAAAGGAAGCAATTACTTAGATTTATGGAATTCGAAGCAAAAAGTCCGTGTAGCGGTTGGATTTTTCAAGCTCAAAAAACTGTTTTTCCAATAAAGAACCTTTATGCTTTAAATCAATGTTAGGGGAGAATGTTTTTGTTACCTCATACTGTTGTTTCTTTTTTGGGCCATCGCGCATCGCCTCCCCTGGCACCTGTTTTTCTCTGTTCGATTTTCATCCACAAATTCGCATTTGGCGGTGCTACACAAAATTTCTTCTGAACCCATTTTGTTAATTTATTATTAGAAACCAAAACATCTAGTTTATTTCCATTTAAATATTTGTTAATGTTGCTACAAGACGTCGCGATGGAATTAAGTAGAAGTTTCGGGATCGTCTAAGCAGGATACTGATGGCCTTGGAATAGGGTGTACTTTAAGTCATTCATTATGATAGTCCTCTTCGCTCCAACCAGGGCGGGAAGGACTCATTTGTTTGAATTAAAAGTTTTGATTTTGAGGCATATTGCCTGTATTCGTACGTTAACAGTTGAACTGCGTTTACTCGTAGATCACATTAAATGGGTGCCCCAAACTACCTAACTGCCCGAATATCATAAAGATGAATCATAGACAATACATTGGTTTAATAACAAACAAAAACCCGTTGACTACTGCTGCTACCCACTTTCTCAGTGGCGAAGTTCCGTAAGCTCTTAAAACTTAACAAGACTATCTGACTAAGAACAACGCGAAGTCTCCGTTAGATGGCGCTTAATAACGTTCTATCTTCAAACCGACCATTCACGTTCAAGTTGTGAACTTGAATTGAAAATGGTGTGCGCGAGTTAAGACAGATGGCGCCGTATGTTCTTTATTTTAAAAGTTAAAGTAAAAAACCGGCCAAGTGCGTGTCGGGCCACGCACAGTGTAGGGTTCCGTAGTTGCCCATCAAAATACTTATGCGAACTAACTAAACTGATTCGCTGAATTTAATTTTAAAAAGAAGAATTTTCAAAATCGGTCCAGGAGTCTTTGAGAAATCGGGGAAAATACATAAGAAAAAAGATTACAACGAATTTAGAACCTCCTACTTTTTTTGAATTTAGTTAAAAATAGTTGACGATATAAACCTACCTATCTCCAAAAAACACCTATAAAAGCTGTAAAAATAAAGTTGACAAACTTACATTTGCAGTTGTCTCCGATACATTTTGTTTAAGAAAATATGATATCAAGTACATTTTATAAGTTGGTCGACTATTACTCGTAAAGTTGTAAAGCCTACTTAGTCATGATAATTTTCTTTTAAACTTCGTTATATGTACTACTATTGTGATTTTTTTCACACCCCCAAACATAACCGTTTAGCTGGTAGAGGGGGGGGACACTCGAATCGAGCAAAATTTAGCACTTTAAAGCGTAATATTTCACAAACGATTTTTTTTTATCACAAAATTGTTAATGGAAACTATCATAATTTTTTAAAGGCCTATTTTAATGATACCCCACACTAAGGGGTACGCGAGAAAAAAAAAAATCCTCACTTTACGTGTAAGTACTGGAGGTACCCTAAAAAAAAATATTTTACGAGATTTTATTTTACCACTTTTTCGGCACAACAAATCCGGATATTTACGCCAAATTACAGCTCTCTAGTACTGTGCGTCTCTGAGCTAAACTGCGGACGGACGGACGGACGGACATGGCGAAACTATAAGGGTTCCTTGTTGACTACGGAACCCTAAAAATGACTTCCTTGTTAAAAGCATTGTTCGAAATTCAAATCAATTGTCGTTTATAAACATGAATGTTAGGCACGTTGTGTACAGAACTAAACATCACAACTGAATCCCCGAAGTTTTAAGCAGAAGTCTACCTAATTTAATTAATACCCGTATTTCGTGAGTTATTCATAAGTCCCATGTAATAAACAGCGAACTTATCGGACACAAATCTCGGCATCAGGACTTCTTCTGAGAAATCCCTAACTGAAAAACCCAATAACTCTGCCTGACCCGGAAATCAAACCCAAGACATGTTGTTCATTGGCTGCGCTAGACCACGAGACAGTGTACCTTTTATGAATATGACGTGTCTTTACATTTTGGGTAAGGTTAATGATGTAGGTGACAGATCATTAAATCACAAAAGGATTTAATGAGACTTGGCGGTATAATGATTTAAGTTATTAACATACACAGCAAAATACAGTTGTATGGCAGTAACGAGCAAAATATTAATACTATGTTATTGAAAATAAGGCCAATTAATCTTGAGAACTCAACATGACGAGTTGACGACACTTCGCTTGCCAGTTCGATTCCCCGAACGGAAGAAATATTTGTATTCCCGGTATTTGTGTTCCCGTGTTTGTGTATTTGAGTTTCTATGTTTTTAAACGCACCCACGGCATAAGAGAAATTCCTACTGTGGGGAAACGTATATCCTTCCGTACTATTCCTAAACAACAACTCTGGAAAGCCAGGATTAACAGTCTCGATCCTCAGAAAAGCACCGAAACAGAGAAGTTCGGCGCGTACCGGAATTTAACTTTCTTGGATCCTGATACGAAATTATTTAGAAAAGAAAAGCGGACGAGTAGGACACATAAAGTTGTTTCCACTTCCCTCGATATCAAACAGGAGACAGAATGTATCAAAATTCATCAAAATCGGTTCAGCCGTTTTGACGTGAAAACGTACTTTTCATACTTTCGTTTTTTTAATAAAAGTGGGAAGCAGGATATCCCATCGATGTCAAGAATGGCTTCCGAGATACAGGCGGTCAAGGTTCTAGGGAGAGGAAACCTCTGAACAATCGCGCTGTCTCAAGAAGTACCTTGCTTTCTAAATCTGTATTGTACTTCAGGCCCTTGATCTAACTGTGTAATCAGAGGTATATGTTGTTCTCCATTAATTATTACAAAAGAGATTTTAATGAAAGCTTTGGATATGATTGACGTAGAGAAGATCCTTATATTGTGCCAAAAATAAATTATTTTGAAACGGAGCAAAGGGAACGTGTTAATAAATTAAGGGGAGACTTAATTGTTGAACTGTGAGGTGAAGAGCTCTTTTATCACAAAGAAGAAAAGTGCTATTGGTCTCCAGGAAATCTTAAAGCATGTAGAAAGAGTACTTGTGTGCGTAACAAGGGTTTCCCTCATCCGTAAGTCAGCTGTTTCTGTTAAATAACATTTAAAAATACCGTGGAAAATTATGAAATGTTTAAAGGTTTTTGGGTTCTCCGCTTTGGATTTAAAGATATTAGTGAAAAGGTTACTGGTTATATAGCGTCTAAAAGTTCCTGTAATGCACATTCAGGAACTCGAGACGCGACCAAGTAGCATAGGATAGGAAGTAGGATAAACCGTCATGGATCCAGCGAATTCGAACGGTGTCTTCGTTAGAATTTCGAACGTGAATATCTGCAATGTGGTGATCTGATTCTGTGGTGATGGGTTCTTTTAATGTTCCAATCAAAATCTGCAATGGTTTACCAATATATAAATGAGTACGATTGTGCGCCAACTTGGACAAGGTGAGCTCGTGAACGTCACTAAATAGCATTACTGATAGTTCAGGTTAATACATAATATATTCGTGATGTTGTGTTTCCTACGATGAATGGAACAACATAAGTCCTATAATACCTGGAATTTCAACAAAGTTAAACTGCTATTACATTAATGTTGAAGTTTACTTTCATAGAAAGACAGGCGAAATAGAAGCTCTAGCGGCAGTGAACAATAAATCATAGATAATGGTAGATAACGTAATATTAAATTAACATAACTTCGCCCTTTCACCGTATCTCTTGCATCAAAGGTTCAGCGAATTGAAATATACGCAAACATACATTTTCACTATAATACATAATTGTATCGTGTAACTCGCTAAGTACACTAACCAAAAACGGAGTATACCATTTGTTCAATTTTCCAACTAAAAAAATATTATGTCTTCTAAAAATTGCCATAAGTACAGACGCCAGCAGGTCAACCTGCCCAAATCTGTCAAACTTTACCAATCGTAATTTATTATTCCACTAGTGTAATTAGGTTGAAAATTTATTAAAAGATTTTTTAGATTGTTCCAACTTGAAGTGCTGCATGGTGTCTGTACAAAAAAAAAATAGGCCTTTAGATAATTCAATTTTATGTAGGATCTTAGCAGGTTTTGTACTATTGTTTCAGTTACGAATTTCTGTGGAAAGCCTCAATCAGTAACCACGCAGAAAGAAAATTAAAGTGTTCTAAACTGTTTTATCTTTACATATAATAAAATCGTAGAGCTGTCATTCCTGTACATTGAATATTTTTTTCTTTTTGAATTTTTTTCGAGATAAGGGATCGATTCTGATGCCAAATCAACTTTTTTTTTTTTTCGAAATTTTTTATGTTTTTTTTGATTTGATCTATCTCTTAAACTACTGTAAAGTTGTCGATCAAATTTTCCTCAAATATTCCTAATAATATGCTTCTTTTAACAGGCTATGTATTATTACGCTATTTTTCCTGGGAGATAAGCAATTTTGAATTTTGTTGTTTTTATCTGTTTGTTTTTAGTTGGAAGCTAAACCACTGGATATTATTTAGTCATTTTTTCCCCAAATATTCCTTAAACTGCTCTTCTATTAATAGGATATGTATAATTACGCTATTCCCTTTAGGGGATTAGCAATTTTATAATATGTTGATTTTCAGTCATGGTTGACATTTGTATAAGAACCGCTATTTGAAAATCACTGTCAGCGTACTAGCCAGTCTGGTTGGTATCCTGCTTGACTTTCGTGTAAGGGGTCTCTGGGTCGAATCTCGCAGTTTCTTTTTTTCACTTTTTGAGATTTCTTATATTTGTCCTGAGAGTTTCAAATAATGAAAAAAAAAATGTGCATACTTTTATTTCAATATTATTCGCGATTTTAAATTATTACTATTTTTTTTCAATAGTTCTCTAGGATATTTAAATCTACACTGATTTAAATTGTAGGTAGTAAGTTGGATATTTTTTTAAATTGTAATTGTTTCGAGGTGTGGAATTTAAAGATTAGAAAAAATTGTGTCTATTTATGTTTTGAATTGGTGATCAAACCAGTGCATAGATTCTGTTTTAAACGACGACAAGTTGTACTCATCGAGTCAGATATTTAGTTATTTTTTAGGTATCATGCTAAAGGGAGAAGAGCAATGCTATCGTACGTTAAATTTGCAGCGATACTGTAAATCAACCCAAAAATGATAGTCTAATGTTTAAAATAAACACGGTTCTTTGAAATTAATGTCGCTCAAATAAGGATGTTTCCTATGCAAACTATGTACCTAGATATAACATTATTGATCCAAACTAATAATAAAAATGCAAGTATGTTTGTTTTTTACCTTTTCACGCATTACTACCTACTGAATCGCACGTCCCAAAATTTAGCATATATACGTTGTCAGGAGTATAGACACGGATATAAAGTATCTTACATCCCGAATAACAGAAGAGAGCTGTTGTCGAGAAAACAATTACGTTCATATTCCAGATGGCGCCACACGATCCATATTGTTTCTCAAATTCTAAAATAACGCATGCGAAGCCGCGGGCAAACACTAGTCCCACATAAAGGAGCAATATTTGTAAATATATTTTCCGGTTCTCGAAAACGGCTCTAACGTTTTCGATGAAATTTGAAAATAGGGATTTACAGCGGTGAAAAATCAGCTGAGACAGGTCCAGGAAAATTCGTTTTTTTTCCGTATTTTCATGCATAAAGATTTAGAGGAATAAAATTTTGGCGCGTGAACCCGGCGTCGAAATACTAATCTCAGTTTGTTAAAGCGTTGCCTTCATTGTGATGACCACTGGTTCAATCCCCAGGTAACCATAGGATTTTTCTTTTTTGTTTTCGTTGTGTCAGTTGGTTTATCAGGGTTTGTTCTATTTGTTTTCTCTTTCTCTAGGATTTTTTATGCATTTCTTTTATTTTCACCTCATACGCTCGGAAAGATTCTACTTCTCATTCAAAATCTGAGCGCAAAACTCCATTTTGTGCTCTAGAGCCATGCTAGAGCACAAAGTGTTGTTAAAAATTCGAACACGTCTTGTATTCAATTGTTTTCTACACTGATAGGCGAGCCGCCCTCACTGCATTTCCTCGCTGTGTGAGGTGGAACGTTGTGTGTTGCACTCGGCAGCAAAGTTTTTCTGCGTCTCGTTCCTTTGAAAACTTCGCATCGCTCTGGATTCGAAATTTGAACCGCTCGTTTCTCTCGCGGTTCAATCTTATACTCCTTCGCTCGCTCAGTTTTTAATTCAAGTACTCGCGCCACGGGCACGCCGCAATTGCGGCGGTAAGACCCCTCTTTGAGGAGTGGCTGGAGAGAAGTCATGGCGTCCTGACCTACCGCTTGACGCAGGTCCTCACCGGACACGGAAGTTTCGGGAGGTACCTGTGTCTGATGCGAAAGGAGGAGACGCCTGGGTGTCACCACTGCGAAGATCGCCCGGAGGACACGGTGGAGCATACGGTGCAAGACTGCCCAGCTTGGGCGGAGCACCGACGTGTCCTCACGGCTGCGATAGGCGGAGACCTCTCGCGCCCGGCATTGGTTGCGGCCATGCTGCGGGGCGAGACGGAGTGGGAAGCGGTCAGCGCCTTCTGCGAGGCAGTAATGCTCGTAAAGGAGGAGGCAGGCCGCGAGCGAGAGAGGACAGCGTCCTCCCTCCGCCCCAGCCGCAGTGGTAGGCGCCCACGGCGACGGACGTCGCTTGATGATCTCCGGCCACCGTAGGCACGGGCATGCGGGCAGCGAGTAAAGGGCAACTCGCTGCCCGACCAAGGACCATGCCCGGGTCGACGGCGCGTTGTGTCCCACGCGCGCCTCAAAGAGCGTCAGCATAATGACGGGGCCCCCCTCTCAGAGGGCCAAAGCCTGCCGGGGTCGCGGGATTATTCCCTTACCGTAACCCCGGAACTTAACAGGCTATGAAGGACACCGTGGATTTTAGTCAGTAGAAGTCTGACAGTCCCTCCCGCCCTGCCCGGGGTTGGAGGACTCATTTGATGATTTTACCAAGCTAAAAAAAAAAAAAAAAACGTACTCGCGCCAAAAATCAACTTTGCAGCCTAAATACAACAAATGAATCATTTAAAAATTGCCCAGAGATTATTACTTAGATATTATTAATTGTTGTCCGCTTTGCCCGCGTGTTACTCGAAAATTATCCCACAAGAACGCAATTTTGGGAAATACGAATTTAAATTATATGTTTCACGAAATTATTGTTTTTTTAGGAGTCAAATGAAACATACTATTCTGAAATTCTAATGAAACTCAGTTTCGCATACATACATGTAAAGTAAGACAGATCGGCTTTATTATTTCATACTATGACTCATGCATTCGTAATTCAAAAATATCTCGATCAAAATAACCTGTTTTTTATGAATTTACCACGTGATAGAGAAATCAAGTTGTCAAATAAAAAACTACGCCTATTCATAAACACAGAGTATTTTCAGAAGTGAAAAAAGCTATTTTCTGGATAAGATGGAATGTCCACGTAACAGCGGCGGTACTAAAAATTCATGTCCGCACCTCGGATAACGAATGTGCAGCATGTTTTGTCTCGCAAATGTGAACATAAATCTCGTGTAATTACATATTTATAACCGTTTAACATTATGCAAAGCCGCTCCGTGTTTGTTTAAAAAGAATAGTAGGTTAAAAGTAAAGTAGGCACTCACTGAATTGAAACTTTGCGCCGAGGCTCCGTCTTTTCTCTCTCAACTTATTCCTGAGTATCCTCCTCTTCAAACGGTTGAGTACTACGTCAGCTTCATCCACACTCTCCGAGGAGGAAGTATGAACGACTTGAAACGTGCCACTCACAGAATGTCTTCTCGTTTTCGTAAATACACCAGTGTTCCTGTGCTTAGGCGTGATCTCTGATATACCACGTCTATACATTTTCAAACGTTTCCGCATTTCAGAATGGACCGCGTCGTCCGGCCCGATATCAATGAATTCATTGTCTAACGTCATATCTGCTCCTTTGCAGGTGGGAGGCTTTTCAGAAGAGATTTTTGAAAATTCCAGCCGCTTAGCCGCTGCGCGTGAATTTGGGGCATATTCAATTGTTCGGCGTCGATGTTGAGCAAACCAATCCGGATTAGAGCTCACTCGAGCTTGTAAGCTTTTTAAGTAAGTGTTCAGGAAAGATATTTTATTGTGTGGGGGATTGTAAACAACGCCAGATTTAGAACGCGCCAGATTCTCATTTTCGAATCCTTTTTTACACCCACTTAAAGTTGCATCATTAAATGATTTTGATTTATGAAGGGCCAAATCAGGTTCGTTTTCCTTGTTAGATGAAACTTCATTGATAACCTGATCGATTTCACTTAATGAAGAAAGGGAAGAAAAGGGACTATTCGGGGTATCAATTAAATTCTCAGAATGTATTTCGAGATTTTCTTTATCTGTTTTGGACGTCTGATTTATACCGTTGCAAGTTTCGTTATCAGAACTTTTGTTACTGCTTATTTCACTCAGACCTTCAGAGTGGAAAGGGCTGGTCGCGAGACTGTTTGTGTGTAAATTAGTAAAGTTGTTAAATGTGAGTTTACTCGGAATGTTTGACACACTGTTACTATTTCGTATAATATAACGTTCATTTTTAATTTTTCCGTTATCATTGGCAGCTAGCGGCTTTCTATAAACGCGAGTGTATATTTTATCACCAGAAATTGTGTTGTGCTTTTTTATTGGTTTTCTGGCAATAATATGCCGGAAATCTTTTTCTTTTAATGATTGAGATGTTTTCAGTAAAGAGTCGTCAAAATCAGAGCTTTTAATAGAAACGTTCTCATCATTTGTCTCAACGAGGAGATTCCCGTCGCAATCAAAAAGCTGTACTGTTGGAAATCTCATCCCAGGAGAGAGATTTCTCGTTCGCAATTCCCACTTTCTTTGACTTGGTTTTCTTAATTGTATGCGAATAATGTTATCGTCTATTATTGGACCGTCACTATCACTGGAATCATCTTTTCCTGCCATACTTAATGGTTTGCCTTAAGAATTTGTAGCATCAGGAAATGTTTAAAATATTATGCAAACTATTGTCCACAAGACGCAAATCGTTTGTTTACAGTCAGCTGTTCTTATACATTCTGGCGCCTTGCCAACCAACACAATCCGACATTCACTTGAAAATAGCACCAATGTCAATTTTGTTTTCCGAACAGAAATAAATAACGTAGCATGTTTAGAAGCTAAGTTCACATGTACAAGACACAACACACCAGTCACTTTCACGCACTGTAAACTGATTACTGAACATCACACTGTAAGCAGGCGGCTCATGTTGAAAACGATTGCATAAGTTCACTTGTGTGTCGATTGCGCAGAATTGCACCGTCTAATGAGTCCGACGTTGATGCTTTTAATTTGTCCGAGTTGCAGATAGATCACAGCATCGATTTTCACTGGGGTCGAGTGTCGGGGCGGTGCAAGCGCGCAATTTCCTCTCCCGAGCGCTTTTCCTGCGGGAAGCTCTCTGGGAGGGCAGCGCGGGTTTTTGGTCGTTCGCGACTCCGGACATTTCTGCACTGAGCGCAAATATCTGAATAGTCGAGGAACTATAAATAGTGAACGAACGAGACGGCGATCTGGCTGGCTCCCCTTGAACCTAGTAGTACGAGCGGTGTTTGTATCGGACAACGTAATCTGTGACGCGTGTGCAAGTAACAAATGTTCGCACTGACACAGTTTCCCATTTGACCAGCCGGCGCGACCATATGCATTCGTGACTAATAGTAGCGCAGATGGTCTTTATATAACCTTATGTTACGTTTCTTTGCGTTCAAAGAGATTCACCTGCGCGAAACAATTTGTAATAGTTATAACTGTTGAGGTGATTCGCATCACAATGACATTATGCAATGCACTCATAATGGGTTGATTGAATAATGAAATGCAACGAGGAGAATTTTAAGAACTCTTCAAAGTGCCAACTTTATTTTTGAAATATGTCGTTCCAGCGCAGCGTTTTAAATATTTGACCTTCAGACATCGTTTGGAGCGTTTTTTACCTCCAGCAGCGAAGCATTTCGATTAAAATTGTTGGACAAATTCATGTGGGACGATCATTTTCACACAATAACATTCTTTTCGTTAGTGGCGACATAGCCATTTTCCTCCAGCCGAGAGAAGATTTTCATAACATTAATTGAATTGTGAATATCATACGAGTACGAGATGTCATGGCGCAGGTGTAAAAATTCGAGGTCATATTTATGCCTCCAAAAATATTAATAATGTTGAAATGGAAATTTTGACTGCGATGTGAGTAATTGTTTCAGATGGGTAAATAATTGAAGTTTTCAATGGTAGGTACCTAATCTTGTTCAAAGTTAAATTGGGGAGAGCGAGATTTATGTCCTAAAATATAATATGTAAAGAAACAGTTGCATTTAAGTCTCGTGACACTGGCCAGTATTTTCCAAGTAACAACGGTTTATACTCGTATTCATTTTACATTGTAGAATAACGAGCCATAAAAGATCCGTTTCCAATATGGCAGCTAATAAACTTAAATAAACCGCTGTAATATAGGAGTTAGAATACTTACAGAATAAATACTTCTTGTTCTTTGAATACTATGGTAGTCGCAACAAAACACTCATTGTTGCCAAAAGTATTGTACTAAAATTTTCTGACACATTATAAATCAAAAGCCTAAACTAGACTGACTGTATGACATTCGTTGAAGAGAGTAAAAAAGGAAAGAAGATAAATTGAAAAAACTAAGAGCTATTTTCACTCTTTTTTTCTCTCTCAGTACTCACACGGAAGAAATATTTGTATGGCCTTCCGAGTTTGGCGATATACGAGTATATAACATTTATATTTACATGGGTTTGCACTTAAGCTTAGAGCTTAAACATAGCCAGCTCACTCTGTTCCTTACTAGTGTATACACTATCAAATAAGCCGAATAACTAATACAACAATGTAACAAATAAACACTACATAAACCTTTGACAGACTGCGTGTTAATCTCGCAAGGGGTGTTATTATTAATGGTGTTCATACCCGGGAGCCCACGGATCATTGCCTCCGTAATAATCGCTGGTACTTACCTTCTAGTATCACTGATGATTTCAGATGTGTATGTGTTAAGATATAATGGGTAATTTGGACAGGTATATCAGGTTATGTTTGGTAAAGATTGAGGAGTTTTTTATAGCGTTTGCGCAATTGCTAGTAGTCCATCTTGGACAACGGTACCATAGGCTACCTGTACCTGGGCTGAGCGATCCCACTGGCGGTGGTAGGCCTCACCAAGGCCACCAGACTACCACCATTCTGTCAGAGTCCGTCGCCAAACAGTTTTTACTGTGTTACGTCGCTGCTTACGAGTTCCAGTGACTTTTGGATGAGTCGACTCCACCTTAGGTCTCGTCTTTACTTCTGGGCTAAATTAAGGATAAGAACTGTACCCTTAGCACGAATTTTCACTCTTTTACTGTACAGTATGTACAGCGTTACTTGTATGACAAAATGGAACAGCGCCTCTGGTTTGCGAAGAATGAATTAATTTTTTCCTTGAAAATTGTCAAAGTTCCAGTTTACTTTACGTCTCAAATACTGAAAATTCGTGCTAAGGGTACAGATCTCATTTTAAACAAAAAAAAGTTAGGTTTGAGTTTCAGTCTACTTCATATAGGAAAATCAGAGAAAAAGATAAGGTTGAAAGGTTTTGCAGTGACCAAGATGCTAAAAGGTGCAGCGTTTGAGGGTCCGAAGATCCGCTTGATGACAGAATATGAAGTGTGACCAATCAACTTGGGAGAGGCCTATGACCTATGATAATGGCGATGAGAGAATAATTTTTTTATCGTCGAAATTAAAACTTCAGTGTGGTCAAAGTTATCCTACACTTTGTCAATTCTATACGTTATTCTAGTATTTTACTGTAAACTAGACCCCGAGAAACAACATTTGTGCAGTCTACAGATAGTCGCTCCGGAGCTCCCTGTTTGTACAGACGAGATTTCTGTTTACTTACCACAATACTGTAGTTTCTCAGATAATAGGTCAAAACCTTTAAAATAATCAGTTTTTCCATCGGCCATTTTGTAATATTTATTTTTAGTTTTGTGTGTACTATTTAGTACGTTTCTGCTTTACCTTACGGACATTACATACGTGAACAACGTTATACTCGTATTTAAATGGTTTTTTTCTTTTTAATATTGTTCCTGCGATCAGTCGTCTAGACTATAATTAGGAAGGTTGAGTGTGGTTGTCTTTTGGCGAGGTAGATCCACTGCTCCATCTCCCCTTAGTAAGTCAGCACTTCGGCTCTCTTGAGTCTTCTAAATGGGTTTGGCTGTAGGAGCATACTGGATAACGGATTTGGGTGAGTTATCAGTCGGTCTTTATAGTTGGCTGAACACCGCTTAATTTCGTCCAAGATAGTTGGAATTTCCAGGCACTCATGGATTTCTGAATTGCGAGCGTACCAAGGTGCCGATGAAAGTACCCTTAAGAGCAAACAAGTCAACATTTTTTCCATAGAAACTTCGTTGGGGTTTTACTCCATTAATTGACAAAGTACATCCAAAATTAAACATGGTATCGTTTTGTCTCATTATTAATTTTGTCTTTACGGAAGCAGAATTGTAAAATATGAAGCTATTAAAAAGTTACGAGCTTCTAAAGATTCGTTTTTTTGCTAATTTTAACACAACTTTAGGTGTAAATTAGAAGCTAAAGAAGCATCAAATTTCCAAAACGAAGTCCGTACCGACACAGCAAATTTATCGAAGAATTTAATAAATTTTATTTGAAATTAATTGGTGCAGTGGTTTTTTCATAAAACCCCAACAGCCAAAGGCTTTTTCGTATTTTTTTACGCGCGCCTTTTACTCTGAATGATCGTGCATCTCACTGAATAAGTTTTCCCCTGTTTTCTCCACGGGGGGATGACGCTCGCGCACACATGAACAATATGGCTCGATTTCCGGTGAAATATCATGGTTTTTGACCATGCCTGCCAGTGAGTTCGAGCTCGCGACTAGCGCCGCCTTAAGATGATATTTTGAGCTCTCTGGAGGTACGTAATGTTTGATCGGCTGGCTGTTGACCACAATTGGATTCCGTGTCCAGATCGGTTTTATTATAAAGCAATATACCCTGAACTTGTTGGATAGAGATAAGGTAGACTGTTTACCGAGGAGCCAGAGTAGGTTTTTAAATCTTAGGTTAACGTCGTTGCGCTTTGATTTTATAATTATGATCTTTCCATGTCATCCTGCGGTCCAATCCCAAGCCCCATTTAAATTGTTGACACAAAATATTCAGATGACACAAATATTGATATTTCCAATTAATAATTATTTACAGTGGTTACTTTTTGTTGAACCACAAATGATGCGAGCACGAATCCGGATGTGTGCAAATGTATTTTGTACAAAACATCTTACACCCATTTTCATCAATGCCTAATAAAAGCTGTTCAATTTTCATCACTCTGTTTACGATTGAAAGTTGAAAATCGAATAGCCCAGTATTCGTTACATTTATTTGCAGTGTTAGAAAATCATAGATTTATTATATCTTTTTACAAGGTGTTAGGTATACGTTATCACTAGACCACTCTGATATTTTTCTAGTTATTTTGGAACTGAGAAGTCTTACGTAACAACCCAATGTCTAGCTGGAATGAAATTCTTCGTTTGACCTTTCATCTTAGATGTCGAGTATCAAGTTTCCAATGAACGAGAACATTTTCTTATTACTTAACACGTGGAACGCCATAACGGACACCATGTGTCTGTCGGTACCCTTTCCTCCGGGGCCGCACCAATAAATCACGAATCGACCAAAAATCGTTGGAGTGTTTTTTTACAAATATTGTTAGGAATTAACTCAAAAATAATGGGCGTTGTACGGAAACGGCGATATAATTATTATTTTCTGAGATGTCAAATGGCAGATGATGTCTGCCATTTGACATCTCGGAAAAAAATGTGTCCGTCGCGGCCTGTCAGAGCGTCCGACCGACTTTCCTACCGCAGATGCCGCGCGGGTCACACTGTCGCGGGTCACATTTGCGCTGCACAAGCGACACGCGTCACTCGAATAATCGTAACGATTATAGTCGTAACGATGTTTAGTGCTTTAAAAAGGTTTAAAATGATTTTTTATTTTTTTCAGCCTTTGGCCTTCTATGAGGCCTCTTGCCTTTTCAGCCTTTGGCCTTCTATGGTCCATGATCGGGCGGTGAGTCAGCCATTACAAATTGACTAGCGACGTCCGATGCCTTGGGGACACCCCGCGGCTTCCTGTCCTCTCCCTCACGGCGCCCGCCTCCTTGCGTCTGAATTGCTCCGATGGAAAAACTGGTCCTTCATTTATCATTGTTTCAATATTCTATCTCATTACTCACAATAATTAGTCTTATTAGTGGCAGACTTTATTAGGCGGTGTGTTTTATTGCTAACATTCAGAAAACGTTTATTAGCTTCAGCCCATTTGGATTAAAGGCGCGTTTCCATTATGCAAGTGAATTGCATACAAGTTACAAGTTGCATGCAAATTGTATAGTGGAAACAACAACTTGCAAACAAGTCGCAAATTGTATGCAATGAGGTTTAAACTTGTACGCACAATAATCAAGTCGGCACATTTGTACGCAAGTTGCAAGCGCATGCGGTCGTGCATAGAGGATTACTTTGTTTATGACTTTATTGCTTTGTAAAAATGACTGCTAAATGGGATACGGAGAAAACAATAATGTTTATTGAGGAATATCATAAACATTGTCTTTGGGAACCAAAAAACAATCTTTCTCAACTAGAACTAACTTGTATACCACTAAAATCTTGTATGCAAGCTGCAAGTTGAACAAAATCGTGTTTCCAATTCAAATCACTTGCACACATGTCTGACGTCATACATGTATGCAAGCACTTGCATAATGGAAACGCGCCTTAAATATAATATTTATTGAGGATACATTTTGCCAGACTTATCTTAGAAGGTCTTTTATTTCGTAAATAATGTCATTGTCTGTGTTAACCATTTTCCGTGCGGTTGTAAATATCTTTCTGATCCCTTGAACGCAAAGGGCAACTGAACTGTCCCATCAGGTAACCGTGATCCCGGAACGTAAAGGGCTATTGATGGATGACCGTGGATTTTAGTCAGTACAATTTGACAGTTCCGCCCTAAGTAGGAATACTCATTTTTGATGATTTTACCACGATAAAAAAAAGATACAGGTTGATTTTTAGTCAGTCAAGTCTGACAATCCCTTCTACTCCATCAAGGACTGGAGGATACGAATCCTTATAACCTAAAAAAAAATGTAGATATTTTCAAGAGTTAATACACCGTTTTCGTATCACCTCTTTAAAAAATGATAAGGTAATTGAGTTAATATTCGTGTTGTTGCTGAATCAGCATTCATTAATTATTAAGGTATGTTTTTTTATCGTGGTAAAATCATCAAATGAGTCCTGACCTAACCCAGGGTAGGGCCACAGGGACTGTCAGACTCGTACTGACTAAAATCCATGGTGTTCATCAATAGCTTTTTACGTTCCAGGGTCACGGTAATTGGATAAGTCCCACCCCTCTAGACTCTACAGTGTGTCCAAGCGCGCCGTCGACCCGGGCATGGTCGGACCCCGGAGTCGCCTTTCTCGCCGCCCGCATGCCCGCATAAAAGTAAGCTGGGGAAATTATAGCGCTACTTCTTCTTCGGAGTTCAAACACCAAGAAGTGATGAAGTAGGTAATTATGGTTACGATGTGGCTTCAATGTGGTCAACGTCACCCACGCGATCGATATAGAGGCGGCAAAATTATGTGGTCCGTGTAAATTCGACCACTTATTTACAATAAAAAAAATGCGCCCGCCCACGACAGTTGCGGTACGGGTGCAAATACCCTTATACTCGTTTATTTATAGGTACAGTGTATACCTAACAGAGAGTGTTGTCATATAAGAGAACTCCTAATTGCGATGGCCTTTTTGTTCCAAAATATCTTTGTGTACATTGACTCCCCCAAGTATTTATCAACAAAAAGGAATGCCAGCCACACATCGATACAAAATTCAATAGGCATTCATAGACAGACAAAAAAGAAACGCGTGTAGACATTTAGACACTTTGCCAAACAGCTGAAGTATCCAAAATCAGACAGAGGATTTTATTTGGCACGTCTAGTACTGCCAATAATAATTTAGTTACCAATAATCAGTTCTCAGCATCCGAGAGGCAATTTATTAAAGGAAAATTGATGGTACAAGCAATTTGTTTAATTGATAGATTCGGTAATTAGTTTTATTAAGATTTATTGGGCAAAGTTTAGGTGTTTGAGAATCGGTGATGTTTATTTATTCGTAGTTGCCAAAAGTTTTGGCATTTCGTCTGAATTTATATTTTCTTGTATGATGACCATTGTTTGCGGTTGTACATTGCACTAATAATTAACGTTACCTACATTAGTGGCAATACTTGTGCAGCAAAATCTGCATACACACATATAAAGTTATAAGCTTGTATATTACCTGGTCGTCCGTTAAAAAACATGCTCATTTCGCGGTACACCCGCGTAAACCGCGTCTCCTGTGTTAGGCTGCTTTTCCACCAGAGATGCGCTATGCTACGTTGCTAAGGACGCGTTTGTTATCCACCAATCATATTCATTTGTTTTCTTATCGCACACACACATAATGAGTATGATTGGTGGATATCAAACGCATCCTAAAGCGCTATATTCACGATCCAGCACGGCTGTACAGCAGCTCAAGGTCGCGTTGCTGGACGTAGCAAAAACACCGTGAATAGGCTTGACGTACAGCCGTGCCGGATCAAGCCTTGACGTACGTCAAGCCTATTCACGGTGTTTTTGCTACGTCCAGCAACGCGACCTTGAGCTGCTGTACAGCCGTGCTGGATCATGAATATAGCGCTTTAGCAACGTAGCATAGCGCATCTCTGGTGGAAAATCAGCCTAAACACTCGTGATAATAGTTTGGCAATAGGTACCTAACCGTAAGGTGATTGTATTGTAAGTAACTGGTAATAAAAATAAATTAAAATATTCTGAAAAAAAAATATAACATTGTGTTAAAATTATTGGAATCGAATCGGTTACTGATTCTGAACAAACTATATTCAGGTTTTCGCATGCACTAAAAATAATGTTGAAAAAAAAATCATCTAAGCATATTGGAAAGTGAAAGAGGAAACCTTTGCCCAGCAGTTAAGAGGAAAGAATAGCTGCTGCCATTTCAAAAAATAGGTATTTAGAAAAACTCGTACTGTCCCTCTCACGCGTTGAAAAAACCCCGATCGTGCGATAGAGAGCGTCGCAACTCGCGACTGAATGTAAGTATTTTTTATATGAAATTTGTCTCTCGGGAGAAAACGTTTTTCACATACTAAATCACGACCAATCTCTTAGATTCTGGTGTCAACCGTTTCAGCATATTATATTCTAGGTTTGTAGGTTTTGTTTTTTTTCTTAAACTTCTTTGTTTTTTAAATACAAAGGTTTTACTTCAATGAAGATTTTGACATAAAAATAGTAACTTTTAGGCGCCTGTAACTTTCAAAGTATTATAAATTTTGAAAAAAAGAAAACCTATAAACCTAGTTTTTTACTGTGTCAGATGCATTGTAAAAAATCATTGAGATAGGATAACATTTAGGGGGAGGAAAACGTTTTCTCTTTTTGTATGGACGAAAGCTCGGTAGACGATAGTCTTAAATAGCCATTTAAAAGTACTAGACCTTATGTTCGATGTCATTATGGGTTTTTGCCAGCGGCTTCGTCTGCCGATTCTGCAATCCCCTCGTTCGTATAGCCTATATGAACTCTGGGCCATGTCAGTTTCCGTTTTCTACAGGTTCATTTATTCCAGTATGACCCTTAAATATAAACAAACAGATTTTACCTCTTTACAATATTAGTATAAATTAGAATAAGCACGGTATCGAAGTAGCTATAACCTTGCACTGAGCTGAAATACCGATAAATGTTTGTGTTTCATGTCTTCAAACTATCTTATGTAATAGTAGATGTTTACGAATTGTTTCTATCGAGCTATTCTCGTAAATATCGATGGCCTCTCTGAATGGGCAGGATGCCAGCTGAAAATAGAATGCCTTAATAGTAATTTATGATATTTTGGGTCGAGGTTAAGAATTTGTGTATCATAACATTTAACTATCGTACCTACAAATGAAAATAAACAATGATAATAGGCTAGTTTCCTAAAAAAAATGTAATTAGTCCGTCTTTTAGATTATTCAAAAATAAGGGACACGTATTTTTTTATTTGTTAATTAGACCAAAATTGACAAAGATATAGCCTATTAAAGTTACGTGTGACGTCAGAGTGCGTGGCATTTTTCGCGCAGAGTGACGTCACAGGTAACTTAAATAGGCTATTATATATCTTTGCGGTTCTTTTTTGCCGGGTCGCGACCTGGTACCGGGCCATCAAAATTAAAATACCGGGTCGCAAGACTACTCTTCTTTTTTTCTTTTAGTTAAAAGTAAGTTAGCAGCTCCAGCTTGTACTAGCTACTTGACATTTCGCTGAACTGGACCCATTTGACGTAGCCGTGGGACACACAATGTTATAATTTTATATAGGTAACTACATTTTGTTGTATGCCTAATGTTTTAGCGCCACTCAGGTTTTTCATTTCTCTTTGAATTATTTGTTTATATTGTGTGTACCACCGCGGTTACCCAAATAAACGTTTTTTCTTTCTTCTTTCTTTCTTTCTTTCCATAATTCGCACATGATTTAGTGACTAAATAGGCGATATCAATACTTTGATTTGATTATCTAGTATTTATAAAATCTTTATCTATTAATAAATGTGTGTCAGACTGTTAGTTTACCTAACGCCGCTTCGGTGCGAAAATTACCGGGCCACGGCAGAACAAACAACGTTTGGAAAACATTACCGTAGAAGCATAGCAACTTGTCTCTTACAACAGTGACAGTCCAACACATTTGCACAATTTTCAGTCGTAACCAAAATCTTGAAAATCATGAAACATCAAAAAATACCTTTTGCTCTTTTCGATCACCAATAAATCGAACACATTCAGTAAACAATATATAACCTTTCATACCTTTGTCGCTATACCCCATTTTTAGGGTTCCGTAGTCAACAAGGAACCCTTATAGTTTCGCCATGTCCGTCCGTCCGTCCGTCTGTCCGCAGTTTAGCTCAGAGACGCACAGTACTAGAGAGCTGTAATTTGGTGTAAATATACGGATTCGTTGTGCCGAAAAAGTGGTAAAATAAAATCTCGTAAAATATTTTTTTTTAGGGTACCTCCAGTACTTACACGTAAAGTCAGGATTTTTTTTTCTCGCGTACCCCTTAGTGTGGGGTATCATTAAATAGGCCTTTAAAAAATAATGATAGTTTCCATTAACAATTTTTTTGTAATAAATTCGTTTGTGAAATATTAAGCTTTAAAGTGCTAAATTTTGCTCGATTCAAGTGTCCCCCCCTTCTACCAGCTAAACGGTTATGTTTGGGGGTGTGAAAAAATTCACAATAGTAGTACATATAACGAAGTTTAAAAGAAAATTGTCATGACTAAGTAGGCTTTACAACTTTACGAGTAATAGTCTACCAACTTATAAAATGTACTTGATATCATATTATACAAAATGTATCGGAGACAACTGCAAATGTAAGTTTGTCAACTTTATTTTTACAGCTTTTATAGGTATGTTTTTTGGGGATAGGTAGGTTTTTATCGTCAACTATTTTTAACTAAATTCAAAAAAAGGAGGAGGTTCTAAATTCCTTGTAATCTTTTTTCTTATGTATTTTCCCCGATTTCTCAAAGACTCCTGGACCGATTTTGAAAATTCTTCTTTTTAAAATTAAATTCAGCGAATCAGTTTAGTTAGTTCGCATAAGTATTTTGATGGGCAACTACGGAACCCTACACTGTGCGTGGCCCGACACGCACTTGGCCGGTTTTTGTAAATAAAGGTAGTTCGAAAAACAATGGCGCAGTATTTGTTTGATGGCCGTTCAAACAGATCTATTTGATGTGTCGGGTGCAGCGGGCGCAACCGACCGACACTGCAATATTGCAATAATTTGTGTTCCATGCTGCCGCCGATCTATCTCGGCACAGTAAGCACCTATGTCGTATTGATACTGTATGTATGGCATATTGATATGGCATTGGTTCAGAATTGTGATGTTGTCATAGAATTATCATACTGCTATTTGATGTCAGTCTAGTGTGGTCTTTGTTTTGATTATGAATAGCTTGTAATACTGTATAATAGACTTAAACTTACACCTTGTATGCAGGCACTACAGAATGAAACCTGCCGGTCGGCGGACGACGACTAAAGGACAGCTCGCCGTGCGATCAGGGACTATGCCCGAGTTGATGGCGCGTCGTGTGTTCCACGTGGACGATGTGACAGAGATGTGAAGAATCGGCGTGTGTCAATGTCAACTTTAATATGCATCACAACCTTATGAGTACTTTACTAGGTTTTATTTAATGTTTAATGAAAAACAAGCCCAAAAATGTGTCCAACAAAATATCTTGTTCCTAAAAATTGACAGATCTTATTAAGTCTCTAACGGAGGCCAAATATGGTAGGGTTTGCATTTATGGATTTAACATACACGCTAGGGATTGTCTGCCGGTTATGCATGCAAGGTTAAAACCATCATGTAACGTGTTTGGTCTTCATAAATAACGTGATCACTAAGTGTCCACGTTATTTATGAAGACTAGCTGTCGTTAGACACATAGAAAATAACAATATCTATCAATATTCGGGTGTTATATAGCCTTATGGGACATAGCCTACTTATATTAAGAGATCTAAGAGGATTTTCTAATAAGAAAGGGACATGGACGCTGAATGATTAAATACACTTGTTCGCACTAATATCACACGCCCCCTAATCTATCTGGTTGGTCCTCGTTAGGTCAGCTAATCTCTGAAGCTAAATTGGTCTTAACTAATTTGTTGGGGACAAATGAAACCTATATACTTAGCACTTGTTAGACAAAGGGGTTTGAATATTTTTGTATGGAGAGTGTACCGGTGCCATCCGGTACGTTATTGGTGTAGGTCGATGTGCTGAGTCTATGCACACATGTTAAGCAAGAAATTTATACTAAAATACCGCACACTTACACATTTCACACTGTTTTTTTGACAAAAAATTGTGACCTTTTTATCGTTAAAAATCCATATGTTTTTTATAAAAAAAAAACAACTGATTAAACTAATCGCCGTATTAATTGGCAAAGGTTAACGTTGGAAATAACAATTGTTAATTATATCTTTACATTATTATTTTAAAACTGACAACACAAAAATCTATTTCATCTAATATTTTTACACGTTTGCAACACAACTGCATAACGTTGAACATTTTTGATTCCCTTCACAAGTTTTGTCTTAATTGAGGGTAATCGAATATGTTCCTACATGACCTGAGAGAAGAAATACACATAATAAGTGGGTACCTTTAGTGTCAGTATTTCTTTAATCTTCACACGTACGTCGCGGGACTGACAAATTACCGTGACCCCGGAACGTAAATGACCATTGATGGATACTGTGGATTTTAGTCAGTACGAGTCTGACAGTAATGTGTGGACTCATTTGATGATTTTACCACGTAAAAAAAACCTTACACGTAATCAATGTTTTACACGATTGCTCAAAAAAGGAGTGTTGTATAGGTTTGTTTTAAGTTGTTATTCCATAATTTATTATTATGTCTAGTAACTTTGTGACTATAGACATGATTTTGTGAGTGTATGTGAATAAGGTGTTCTTGAACTACCGTGATACAGTGTTCACAAGTATGGAGGTCATTGCCAATCTGCATCAAACAACCACAAGTATTCAGGTTAGTATTACTACCTATTAATTATTATTTTATTTATAATTTGTATCATTTGGATCGTACATGCATCGCCAACGCCATCTATTATCATATGACCGTTACCTATTGTTGTTTTCCTCGTCAACAATATTTTTTTTAGATGAATGGTTCCCTATGTCTGTTTAGTACCTACACCTGATAATGTGTTTGTAGTGTATGCGACATTTCAAGACGATCGGTTCAATGTTTTTTTTACGTGGTAATCATCAGATGAGTCTTCCAAGTAGGGAAGGACGGGAGGGACTGTCAGACTTGTATTGAAGAAAATTTGCTCAATACAAGTCTGTATATATATGTCCCGGGATCACGGTTTCCTATAAGACGGTACCGAGACCATAATACAGTCGCGGCGTGAGCGGGTACTAAACATACATTTATAATTACCAGGAATTTTCTCACATTTTTCATTCATGACCTTGAAACATACAAAACACCCGCTACCGTACATAATATTTAACTATGATAACCGCATCTAAACTAACTCAACAATCTCTGCAACAACATTCCTCCAAGATACACCTACTTTACCAAAATATGGTGTCCACTAAATAGTTGAGACTCCATACTCCAGGGGATCTACTCTTTTAGTGCGTCAACGAAAATACGGGTCCGTACGACACTAATTCTAAACTTTCGGGATAACACTATAATTATACTTTCTGTTAGTCGAGACAACTGTCTAATGATGTTATTACCATTTTTTAGTTCATACCACTAGCTTAAGTTATATCCGTAAGTGATAAAGAGTAGGAAACTCCCGAAAATTTGGCCGAACCTACGGGTTTCGTGCTTAGAGAGTCGTACCAACGAACTTGAGAGGAATAACATCCAAAGTCGGACAAGGCGGTGGCGGTGTTATGCAAATTAATGTGTATCCAAGTAAGCGTCAAGTTGGGAACTTCAACCATTGAAGTGGGGAAACGAGGAGAATATTGTGTTTCGGTTTTGTTTTCTTACTTCACTTTTTGTTGTTAGGATCTCGAGCGTGTTCTAAGTTGAGGGAAGATTTGTCTTTTTTATTTTAGGATAACTTGGGTATTGAAATCTTACAGTTTGCAATCGTATATCCCTTAACAATCACTATCAGTTATTTATTTGTTTTTTTTTTTTTACTGTGTACTCGTTCGTTCCTTAATCTCAACTAATCTGGAAGTTTCTGGCTTTTTCTCAGTTTTCAGCAACTGAATAATCGGTATTTATCACTGAGCGACCGCAAAACTGAATCCCACCCTTATGTTAGTATTGGTTAACACCCTTTGTCTTATCAGTTCTTAGACTATAGGGCCTATCTGCGACGACCTTTAGATTTGAATTTCTAAAAAATGTTTAAGCACGCCATTTGCTCGATTTTTATCACATAAAAGAACAAGAATTTTTAAAGCCACATAGCCCAAAATCTTGATAAATATTCATCAAGTAATTAAACACCTAAAAAATTCAATTTAATTTTATGTCCGAAGTATTTTTCCTCACCTGCGCACCACAAAAGGCCGTCGAATGAAAGACGGCGGCCATTTTATTGCTTCCATTCATCAGTTTAAACTGTTGTTTATAGGGTAAAATGTTCGGCGGTCGGTTGAATACTCAAGCTTACTTTGTGCGGAGGAATTTGTGATACAATTGTATTTGCACGCTTTATTCAGCCACAATAAAAACTCATTTTCACGAGGAAAATTTCTCGCCAGAGAAAGACGGTTTTTAAAATAAACAGATTGACGTCTAAAATCGTCCATCCGAAACTAGCCTACATTCTTGTATACAGCCAGCCAGCACATCAACCTATCCCATTCTGTCAAATTTCTTTAACAGATTTTCAACCACAGAAATATTCGGGTAGGTTGACCTGCTGGCGTCTGTACATGAGACGATGAGCCACCTATGAAAATAAATGTTCGCTGTAGCAAACAAACGATCGTATATATTTGTGTGTTATTTTTGTCTACCATATTTTGCCTTGTAGACATTCTAGAGATCGACAAGATTCTTGCCTCTTGTAGCAAAGACTCAGTAGCGTAGCGAGAACGACTCAGGAGGGGGCAAGACCCATCTGCGAGGCCCTTTTCCTTCGGGACGAAATATTATATGACTTGCCCCCGTTGCTCGCGGAGGCCCCCTTTTTGTAAGACGACTTGAATTCCCCAAGTCATCTACAACAGACGCTCACGGCGCCGGACGTCGGCAGACGATCTCTGGCCAGCGTAGGCGTGGGCATACGGGCGGCGAGTAATGGGCGACTCACTGTCTGAACATGGACCCGACCATGGCCCGGGTCGACGGCACGTTGTGTTCCACGCGCGCCTCAAATAAACAGTGTTAGCACAATGACGCTCCCCCCCCTTTTAAAGGGCCAATGGCTACCGGGGTCTCGGGACACACGTATACCGGGGCTACTGAAGGACACCATGTATTTTAGTCAGTACAAGTCTAATAGTCCCTTCCCTGCCCTGGGTGGGACTGTGGGAGGACTCATTTGATGATTTTACCACGATAAAAAATAAGTCATCTACACAAATTATCTTTCTGACTGCTTACAAACTTGTGATAATCTTTGTCAAGGTTTTTCTTTTTTCTCTGAACGCGAGGCTTCAGGTGTGAGGCCGGGGTCTAGGGCCCGCTTTGCCCCTCCTAGCTACGCCACTGCAAAGACTTAATGGTGGCTGTAAAACCGTTGTCGTAACTTCATTTGCATTTGTTTTATGTCAATTAGGAACGGTTTTGCGTCTGGACTGAAATTGTTTTATTGAGAATCATTTTACCTAATGTTTTACGACATTATTCTTATATTTATTTCAGCAGAAGTCTCATTTTTGACTTGCCCTATATGAGCTGTTTTATTATACATTCACATTACATTGCTACACATCATAAATGATGCATAAGACTGGTAGATATGCCCAAGGCATTAAGTCCGCCGTTGTACACGTTTTTTGTAAATTGTGCTTATAGTGTAAATAAATAAATAAAACATAAATAAATCGGATAACTATGAAAGGAATCCAAAAACTAAAATTTTGTTAAATCAAATATTGTTTTAAATAAACATAATATAATTTATGGCAACCTTAGGGAACTTGAATCCCTTAAATGCAGCATCATGTGGAACTATTCAAATTTTCTCGATTGGTAACAGTTTCATTCAATTTAGTCAAAGCAAGTATACTTTTCAGTAGCTTCACTTCAGAAATTGAGCCTTTTTCGATAAAAAGACAACCTTTTTGAATAAAGTGTAGGAAGGAACGTTTTAATATTCAGCGTGTTAGTCGCATTCTGGCCGATGTCCAAACGGGAAGCTTTTTTGGAGATCGTTTGTTGACTGTGAACGACAACCCATGATTGCTGTAATAATGGCCACCTGTTAGCCTCTGTATAGCCTTTATCAAATCACATAGTGACCATCTAAAGTGCTTGATACTGGAGCATTGATTTTGACCCTTGTTTCGAAGACCTTTTGTTAATTATTCGTTACGGCGAAAATATTCATTCGGTTTAATTTCAATTGTGCCAACCTGTTAAAGTATCTAAACAAAATAAAAACATTCAATTGACTATCTGCACAATCACTATTTCCGCATTCCAACCAATCCTGCATTCCATTCATTCATTCACTTCCTTCCGGATTCCTTCAATCCTTTCAATCAATCACTCACTATTCGCTCAAGAACTCAGGGAGCAACATGGCGCGCACGAACTTTTGCCGGCTATAAACTTTCATATCAACAATACTCTAATCAACCTACCTACAAGGCTACAAGACTGTTAACAATTCAGTGAAGTGTCAAGTGATAAGGGACGTCCCTGGGTGACATTGGTGTGGCGCCACGAACAACAGTTGTCTACGAAGTCCGTGAGTACCTACCTCTCTCTATCCCAGTTTATCCCGTGATTGTGCACGACTTAAGATCGCCTATGGCCATCAGTTCCATCGAAGGGTTTATTTCAACAACAACCATAACATTTTTGGACCATCGAGCCCGATTTATATAAATGTACCTATAACTTTGGTCGTAACATCACACGTGCGGCGTCCATATTTGCCATTTACATTTCACAGAAAACACGATATTTATGTATGTATCATAACATTTTGAGTTATAACACGTAATAACTCATTAAACAAGCAACTTTCTTCATATCATCATAAATATCAAACAGTTTTTAAAGTTTTCTCAACTTCGATACGAAGTTTGAAATCCTGAACCAGTTTTGACCGGTCTCGTAGTTGTAGGTAGGTATCATAATTCGTCAGTTCCAACAGGAATTTTGACTTTGACCACTTCAAACGTTGTTTCAAAGTGTAACTTATAACACTAAAACATCATTTAATAACATTATCTTTCACTTAGCGTATTTTTTACGTAATTTTATTTGCATACGTAACATGTAACGTTGCAATACTCTTTATCATAATAACAATTATTCTGAGTTCTTTAATTGTGGAATTTATAAATAACATATAATTTATAAATTAAAACATTGTTTTTATCATTTATAGGTCCTTCGAAACATTAAAGGTATTTTTACTGGATAATTTGAACATAGTTATTTGTAATTACAGCTAATAACGCCATCTAGTATCCAGTAGCGTAACAAAACAATCGATCTTTCATTCACCATTTTAACTCAATCTTCAGTGTTGTCAGCTCTGAAATATCAATAAATACTATTATTTTTTAGTCTTACCACAGTTTTCGGTGAATGTTTGCTGTCATTACTGTCATAATAAACAACAACATTTCGAACGAATTCAAAACTTTATTTTTGTTTTGGTTACGAAAATAGAGTTTAACATAACATTAGCATATTTAACTAACGATTTTAGATTAAAACTTAATCATCATGAGTGAAGCAATGGCAGCTCATCATGAATCAAAGCGCAACATTGCGCACAAACGATTAACAGATGCTGTTGTCTGCGCTCGCAAATGCATCAACGATGCAAGCCTTCTACCGCGTTTAGAAACATGGGGAGCGCGGGTAGAATCTCTTATGGAAGCATTTAATGATGCCCACATAAAACTTTTGTGTGAATATAAAAATCTTGATATCAGTGATGAACAAATGTTAAAACAAACAATTTATCAAGAGCAAGCAGATGACATGTATTTTGAGGTATTAGAAACCATTCGTAAACTCTTACCTAATCAGAAAGCAGATGTGGTAAAATGTTCCACATCATCTATAGAAAACAGGAAACCTACAAAGTTGCCTGCGATAAAGCTACCAACTTTCTCTGGTCAGTTTAAAGATTTTCCTGGTTTTATTGATTTGTTTAACACATTAGTCCATGACAGGACAGATATATCAAAAGTAGAAAAGTTCCAATATCTTGTTAGTTCCCTTTCAGGAGAACCGCTTAATCTTCTTAGAGCTTTTCCAATTTCTGAGGCTAATTATATTAGCGCTTACCAAGCACTTGTCAATAGATATAATAACAAGCGTTATTTATCATTTTTATGTTGGGAACAAATATGCAATCTTAAACCTGTAACCACACCGTCTGCCCAAAGCTTAAGAAATCTTCTGGATACATTCTCTGAAAATCTTTCTATGTTAAATTCATTGGGCTTGCCCACATCCAACTGGGATTTTGTTTTATTTCATTCACTCATAATAAAAATAGATAAACATTCTCGTGAAGCTTTTGAACTTTCATGCAGTGGGTGTGAGTTTCCACGGTTTGACCAGTTACAAACATTTTTATTAGAAAGATGTAATGCATTAGAGCGTTCATCCTTAACAAATACAACAATGGCATTGCCTAATAATACCAATATTAACAAAAATACAAACACAAATTTAAATAATAACTCTAATAAAAATAAAAATAATTCAACAAATCAAACATCCACTATGCTTTTGGCTCAAACGCCTCAATCATCAAATTGCATCATGTGCAAAGAAAATCATTCTTTGTTTTCATGTGACAAGTTTGCTGCTAAAACACCTCAAGAGCGCTTTCAAATTGCAAAGCAACATAAACTTTGTTTAAATTGTCTGCGGTCAAATCATAACACTTCTAAATGTGTATCAACTCATAATTGTAAAACTTGTAATCAGCGTCATAACAGCCTATTACATTTTACAAAAGGTTCCCAATCAAACCAAAATAATAATTCAAATGAACAAAATTCATCACAAGTTGCTGTAAGTCAGACTAGCTCTTCTAGTACCGTTACCCCGGTTACAACATTATCAAATATCACCAGAGCTTCCACTTCTTCTTTTGTTTTGCTTGCCACAGTACAAGTGGAAATCAAGGATGGACATAGCACTTATCAAAGGGTACGAGCCTTGTTAGATCCCGGAAGCCAAAGTCATATAATTACAAATTCTTGTGCACGTAGACTTGGTTTGCGTAGAGTTAAATGTAACACTCCAATGTCAGGCATAGGCGATGCTCCTGCTTTATCATGTAGTAAGGCTTTTCTGGATTTTCGTCCCTTGGATAATTCCAATATAACATTTACAGCGGAAGCGGTGATTTTAGATAAGATCTGCAGTGATATGCCAACACATGCAGTAGACATAAATGATTTCAAGCATATATCTAATCTTAAGCTAGCTGACCCTTATTTTCATAAATCTCGCCCCATTGACATCTTAATTGGTGGAGAGATTTTTCCTCAGATTTTGTTACCAGGTAAAATTGATAGCAATAATCATACAGCAACAGCAATTAATACTATATTTGGGTATGTTCTCATGGGTAGGACACAAGCAGCCAATCCCATTGAGTCTATTCCAGTATCAATCAATCATGTATCAATGGATGCCAATTTAGACATTGCAGTCCAAAAGTTTTGGGATACCGACAACATACCATCGGAACCAAAACAAGCAGCCTCTGCTGACGATATTCGTTGCGAGGACATTTATCAATCAACATGTAAGCGTGATGCTGACGGTCGTTATATCGTGCATTTACCATTTAAAGATTCATCATTACCATCATTCAACGATTCGTATACTGTTGCGCTTCGGCGATTTAATCAACTTGAAAAACGTCTTCATCAGAATCCAATTTTCGGAGAAGAGTACAAATCTCACATACTGGAGTATTTATCAAGTGGGCAGATGGAACCTGTTTCACCTAATGATTACCAGTCATCTTCAGCATATTATATACCCCATCATGCAGTGATAAAACCCAATAGCGTTTCTACACGTTTGAGAGTTGTCTATGACGCCTCAGCTAAGGATAGACAGGGTCGATCTCTTAATGACACATTGTTGACTGGCGCTAAATTGCAAGCAGATATTAACAACATCATTTTACGATTTCGCCTCCATGCAGTCGTATTATCAGCTGACGTACGTCAAATGTATCGTCAAATCATCATTACTCAGGATCATCGGGATTATCAACGGATCTTATTTAGATGTTCACCTGACGAATCAATTCAAGAATATAGAATCAATCGCGTAACATTTGGAGTGTCGTCCGCGCCATTTCTGGCCATACGTACCATGCATCAGCTAGCTCAAGACGAACAGCACACCTATCCTCTTGCTGCAAAGGTGCTGCGAACAGATCTTTACGTAGATGACGTAGTCACTGGCTGTGATAACATACAACAAGCCACTCATTTGCAGCAAGAGTTGGCAAAAATCATGGCTGCCGGTGGTTTTGAGCTTAGGAAGTGGTCCAGCAACCATGCGGCTGTACTGCAAAAAATACCTGAAGAACATAAAATGGTACCAGATTTGACGTTTGACAGTGACACCAACTTCATCAAAGTTCTTGGCCTTGCCTGGAATGCTCATCAAGATGTTTTTAATTATCAAGTTAATCAAATCCCACGCGATTGTACAAAGCGGACAATGCTCTCTGAGCTTGCCCGTATCTATGACCCTATCGGTCTATTGACACCTTTAACATTTTTAGCAAAGTTTCTTATTCAACGTCTCTGGTTACTAGGGTCTTCTTGGGATGAACCTGTACCCGATGACATTCATCAAATTTGGACGAAGTATACGCATCAATTATCAAATCTTTCTCAATTACGTATTCCAAGACGTATTACCCATGATCAAGCAGCGTCTTATCAGATTCATGGCTTCTGCGATGCTAGTGAAGCTGGTTATGCGGCCGTAGTCTTTCTTCGTTCCAGTATTTCTCAAGATCAATATCAAGTCCGTTTGGTGAGCGCCAGATCACGTGTGGCTCCCACCAAGCGTAGAACGCTGCCGAGACTCGAGCTCTGCGCTGCATCATTGTTAGCAGATCTCATGAGTTATATCATAAACATATATTCTAACATTATCAACATCGACGGCGTGTTCGCATGGTCTGATTCCATGATAGTGCTAGCATGGATCAAATCAAACTCCACCAATTTTAAAGCATATGTCGGTAATCGTATAGCAAACATTCAGCGAAAATTACCAAATGCCACCTGGAAACATGTGCCAGGCAAGCAAAATCCAGCTGATTGCGCAAGTCGTGGTCTACTACCAGACGAGCTTATCAGCCACGCCCTCTGGTGGACCGGACCGGAGTGGCTATCACTAAATCACAATCAATGGCCTAACGAGCCATTAAATACAGAATCATACAGCGTTACAGATAATGATGTAACCTGTGAACTACGTGTCACAGCGCTCTCATGTAGCCTAGACGATAGCAACCCTTTAGAAAATCTCATTAACAAATTTTCGTCACTACGTAAAATTCAACGTATTTTAGCATATTGTGTCAGATTCATTAAAGCTTTACGCAAAAACAAAGTAGTTAACCATTTAACAGAAGATGAGCTACACAACGCCCTCATGGTGCTCGTGAAACACGTTCAACATATTGAATTTAAAAACGAAATCAAACAATTATTAGCAGGAAAAGTTTTGCCTAAACCTTTTAGAAAACTTAACCCATTTATAGATCATTCTGGTGTTTTACGGGTGGGGGGAAGGCTTTCTCGTTCTGATTTAAAATTTGAAACAAAACATCCATCTTTGCTTCCTCGTAAACATCTTTTAACTCAGCGCATCATTGAATCCGTGCATAATGAAAACATGCATCCAGGATTACAAACACTTCATTATTTAATTCTTCAAAATTTTTGGATTTTGTCTCCAAGGCGAGCAATTCAACAAGTTTTATCAAATTGTTACAAATGTTTGCGTGTCAAGCCCACAGCATTTGAGCCTAAAATGGCAGATTTACCTAAACTCCGGGTCACTCAATTAAAATCATTTCAAGCAGTTGGTTGCGATTATGCAGGTCCCTTTAATGTAACCCCCGTCAGAAGGCGTGGATCACGTGTTACAAAGGCGTACCTATGTCTTTTTGTGTGCTTTGCCACAAAAGCGCTCCACTTGGAACTAGCTTCGGATATGTCATCTGCATCATTCCTAGCGGCATTACGCAGATTCATCGCACGGCGTGGTAGATGTAATGTTATCCACTCAGATTGTGGAACAAATTTTAAAGGCGCTCAATCAGAGTTGTCCAATATCATGAAGTCAGCGTGTGAGACCGAACATATATCGTTTCATTTCAACCCTCCTGGGGCCCCCCACTTTGGAGGACTTTGGGAAGCTGGGGTTAAGTCTGTTAAGACACATCTTTATCGTGTGATAGGAACACAGATACTCACATATGAAGAGCTCAATACCCTACTTGTCCAAGTGGAATCCGTTTTAAATTCAAGACCTTTATGCTCCATTAGTTCGGATCCCAGTGACATCACGGCACTCACACCTGGCCATTTTTTAACGTTAGCACCATTAACAACATTACCAACACCAAATTATACAAACATTCCAACTAATCGTCTGACACGTTGGCAACTTTTGCAACGCATGCATCAGGACTTTTGGTCTCGATGGCATTCGGAATACTTAACCCATTTGACGCAACGTTTGAAATGGAACAAATCCTCTCGTGACGTTCACATCAATCAGTTAGTAATTATCAAAGATGAATGTCATCATCCGTTACGATGGCGGCTTGGCAGGATAATCAAATTATATCCTGGTCGTGATGGTATTCCGCGTTCGGCCACTGTCAAAACTGGTCAAGGTATTCTTGACAGACCTCTTGTAAAATTATGTCCTCTCCCTGATGGGCATAATTAAATTTCCACTACCTTTATATCTTATTTTAATATTATAATTATATTTAATATTATAATTATATAACATACATAACACATTATTTTGTAAATCCATCAATCACATCATTTATATACAACAATATCAGTTTTTGGCTTATATGGACGTAGCTTTATTGTAGAGTTCAGGCTCCATAATTTCGCCAGCAGGGGGGAAGAATGTTAAAGTATCTAAACAAAATAAAAACATTCAATTGACTATCTGCACAATCACTATTTCCGCATTCCAACCAATCCTGCATTCCATTCATTCATTCACTTCCTTCCGGATTCCTTCAATCCTTTCAATCAATCACTCACTATTCGCTCAAGAACTCAGGGAGCAACATGGCGCGCACGAACTTTTGCCGGCTATAAACTTTCATATCAACAATACTCTAATCAACCTACCTACAAGGCTACAAGACTGTTAACAATTCAGTGAAGTGTCAAGTGATAAGGGACGTCCCTGGGTGACATTGGTGTGGCGCCACGAACAACAGTTGTCTACGAAGTCCGTGAGTACCTACCTCTCTCTATCCCAGTTTATCCCGTGATTGTGCACGACTTAAGATCGCCTATGGCCATCAGTTCCATCGAAGGGTTTATTTCAACAACAACCATAACATTTTTGTTTTTGACCCTTGTTTCGAAGACCTTTTGTTAATTATTCGTTACGGCGAAAATATTCATTCGGTTTAATTTCAATTGTGCCAACCAATGAGTACAATAAGGCGCTGCCACGCGCTACGCAAAAGTAGACTCTGTGTTTCCGACACGTCACATCATCAAAGGGAACCATAGTTCATGAGTGTGTGTTAAGTGCAATCAACTGAGACCTTGAGTTTTCAGTTATTCTGACGTAAAATGAACTGAAACTTTGACATTTTCAAAACAAACAATGAAAAAATTAGTTCCTTCTTCGCACACCAGGGGCGCTGTTCTATTTTCCCATACAAGACACTCTGTAAATACTGGAAAGACGCGCTGTAAAGTAAAATGGTGAAAACTCGTGATAAAGGTACAGGACACAAAAAATGTTTACGCAGGGAGTGGATGATTTCATACTGGTTCCATAGAAATCCAATGGTAGCTTGTGACACAAAAGTGTCTATCGCTTGCGTCTTGCTTTAAACATCATAAAGAGATATTGTAATCATCACCACACACTTCTTTTGAGGAGGTAAAATGATCATCCTCCATTCTGTGTGGAACGGAACTGGGACTGTTAGACTCTTGACTTGGTGGGGGTAATTTCCTCATTGGCACCTTCATTGTCTCTATGAACCTTATCTTCATCACAATCGGCAGGCTTTATTTCACCTAAAGGTGAGTTGAAGCTTCAATTCTTAAATGCAATATGGTTCTTAAAGTCTCAAGACTCAAGACAATATTAACATTGACGTAGCTATTCCGAAACACACTCTAATCTAGAAGTAAAAACCCATTACAAACCACTTCGTACTAAAAACTGTTGAATCATCTTCCAGACAAAATTCAGTAATGGATGGATTTATCAAATATTGTTAAAGAGTTCTCGGTATTTTCTGCCTATTTTGCGGTCTGATGGATTCACGATTTTTCCGTGTACGAAATGGGTTACAATAGAATGAGTATCAACCTACCCAATACCCATTACGATTCGATTTGTTGACAGAATTGGGGCCCGTTAATATGGCCACGGAATTAGATAAGGATCGATGGCTGATGGAATTCATGGAAGGTTTTCATGTTGGAAAAATTTTGTAGTGGTTATTTTTATCGTGAGTTTTTCTTTCAGTAGAAAATTTGGAATCGTTCGGAAGATAGGTTCAGAATAGTTTAATTTTTGAACGAAGCATTTTTGTGAAGCAAAATTGCAGCGGTCAAATGTCATTTAATAATTTGGCAAAAGTAAGCCAGGAATGTATATGAAAAAATGAGACCGAAGTAAAAAGAGCTAGACTAGAATATAATAATTCTGAATCCATTTTTACAAAACCAACGGCCTCGCTAAAATGATTCTATCTCATCAAAATTTATGTGAGTGGCCTTAAAGTCTAGAACAATTTCAGTAAGTATAAAGTCTAGAATCGCGTAGCAGATTAAAATGTTCCATCTCAGTTTGTTGGATGTAACTCGTCCTAGATATTGTTTGCGTTATTCGTATCGTGTTGACTTAGTTATTGACTCCGAGCCACTCGAATCTTTCGCTTCTGTTTGTAACTCTCGATTTATACAGAGGAATTTTATATTACAGTATTTTTTTCTCTCTGTTCTAGTATTCTGATTTGTTGTGATTTTGTTCTAGATTACGGATTCTGGAACTATGTGCTGTTGAATAAGTTGACGGCATTGACACGATTTGATATACATTTTTTGTGGTGCACTTTGAAAAATTGTTTCTACTTTTATTGATAGTATATTTTTTATGCATTGATTTTAAACATAAACAACTAAATACAGTTGAAGTCTATTCACAGGAAACTAACACTCTTGCAAAAAAAAAAAAACCACCAACTGCCAGAACTAATGAATACCCTAACCATAATTGCAATGCCAACAATTACCTTCTCTAACCGTAGGCACGAACCTCGGCTATCATAGCCTAGTACATAATAGCCCCACTTAAACTTCACTTAGCCTGACTTAGCCAACGTTTAGCCTTGTCGGGGGTTAAGACGGGCAGAATTTTGCAAATACTCAAGTGCCCGTTGCAGGCCAGCGACCCAGATATGCGGAATGTTTGGGGCAGTGTTGCCATGACGATCGTCTTCTGTTCTACTGTATTAGTGCATTTGCATTTATTTAGGTCGACTCTAATCAAGGTTTAAGCGAAATTACATGAATAAGGTATTACGTAAAGGTTTATTGGGCATTACCTGGAATCGCACGGGTTGAGTTTTCATTGTGGTTCTAATTTAAAATTTTCTTTTTTTTAGCTAAACGGTATAAAGTCAAGAAATATTGTAATTACTAAAAAAAACTTTTTCATTAGTCATACTCTGAAAGTAGGTCATTAAATGTCTGATAAGCAGTCTGAATGTTACCCATTGGAGGCCTAGGGAAAATCGCTTTCAACTGACAGTTGCTAAATTTAAGAAAAAAATCTAGTTCTATTTTGATTTCTATTGAACCATATTCAAACTTTTATACAGCCACTAAATTACAGCGCGATTTAAAATTACATAAAATAACATGAAGTTAAGTATTAAGATTGAGCTCCTTGGGTTCTGACTCTGAGTCGAGCGACATGATAACCGACAAATGCTTGCACTGACTGGACAGGTCCACTCTGCAAATCTGTGTGGTTCTTTCCTCAAAAGACCATCTCATACAACCGCATGATCTTCGTATGACAAAAGAATGTCTGGACTTTAAAAGAGACTGTGACCTCTGAGTTTATTTCGACTGTATACGAAACACCGGCAAATATTGGTTGTGACGTGTAAAAGTGTTTTTTTATAACCAACTTACAAAATCAATATCATTTATTTATCATTTAAGAACATAATATACTCGTACTATGACTTTAATTTAATTTAGTTTCCGCTATTTTTGAAAAAAAAAACATAGATTTCCGAAAAATACTGGCTGTATAGCTGGACGACCACAGACAAAAAACAAAAACAAAAAAAAAAAAAACAAAATAAGCGGGAAAGCGAAAATTCGATCAACGCTATTTTTTTCTGTAGCTAATAATTTATGCTATAATTTTTACTTTTCTCGTAATGAAAAGCACAGTGTTTACCTCGGGTGAAATAACTATTTATTCCCTCGAACTATTACTGTGCCCTCACTACGTTTCGGGCGCCTTTCACTCCTTGGATAACAATTAAATGTTCTATTACCTACACGAAGCTACATTTTAAGGGATTTGATTTTCAAACTGCACCCGTGTGAACTCTGGTCGGGTCGCATACATGTTTGAAAAGGTTGGGTAATAAGTACCTATTTTGTTTCCCTTACGAAGCATCATATAAAATATTTCATATTCTCTTTCCTAAACAACAATATTCATGACCTTTCCTATCTCACTTTAAATAAGCCAAAAGGTTCCATTCATACATTCCCTGTGAACAAATAAATTACCCATTAATATTTTACATTCCCGTATTTGCATACTGAAAATAGAAGGGCAATAAAAGTCAACCTTTTTTTCTTTTTCCCCAGTTTTAGTAGTCGGTACACATTGGTTATACGGTCTATTGATAAGTGATTGGGTATCAAATATCCCAATTCGTTAATGGAACCACTTAATTTATTCTGAAGCCAGCCCGTAATAGATCGTTCAAAGTAATTGATTAATTACTGTATAATTTATTTTCCAGTGGTTCGCACAGCTGAAAAGCTTATGAATTATGATTTTGAGCTCTCATAATAGTCATAAATCATGGGTTTTGCTTGATCAAGGAACTTTTATTGGTTGGTTGTAGGCTTGAAATTGTTACGTCTACAATTTTTTTCTCAATTTAGTCCCAATTTATGTATCGTAGATCTAAGATTTTTCGAATTAACTGGACTACATTGTTTTTTCCAAAATCGGGTCAATTTTCTTTCCTGCTTACTTCTCACCGATTCGAAAGATTTGGGGTAGGCAATCACTTTCCATCAGTGGAACCATATTATGCTTGTTTGTAAAGGGTCAATTTATACAACGGCTTCAGTTGACCGTAGTTCCACTGACTATGAACTATTTAACCCAATAAGCCCTAATGGCACAATTTTGAGCCACCAAACCCCGACCGATTTTATGTATTTTTGGAAAAATAAGTCTTAAAATCGGTCAGGGTTTGGTGGCAAAAAAAATTCTCTGGGTTGGAACGGTAGGTGTAGGTAGGACTCGAGAGGTAGTAGGAGTAGGTTAATATTACTTACTGCATCAGGTTTTGGTTGAAGTAACCGTGTGCTGAGGTATAGTCATTTGGGTAGATCCCATTACTACTCGTATGTTTACCTATATTTCCTTTAATACTTGGATGCTGACAGCAATTATCAAAATGCGGCGCGGGCAATTTATATGATGCGAGGTTTCATTTGATATCATATAACGAATTACTAAAACGAGGCGCGTACGGCGCGTGCGGTGCTAATATATTTTATATGTGGGACTATCTACCTTTAAACCAGTTTTCGTACTTTCAATACAGAGTCTCTAAAATCTCTACTCTTTCTTCTATAGCGCCAGCAAGACTTCACTTATATGAAAAATACTAGAGCTTTCCTCGCCGGCTCGATCAAGCATGAATCTTAAAGATTTCCTTTAGAAACGCATCTAGGTAGTTCAAAATTATGTTACATGCACTAAGGAACAATGAGAAGTCTGTATGAATATGTTATGTACTGTTGTAGTAAATTGTAGAAACTTTTATGTTCGAGAGTCGAGTGTGGGAGAACGAGTAAATATCTATATAATACTAGCTGACCCGGCGAACTTCGTACCGCCTTAGCGTAGCTTTGATGCACTACTTTATTTTGTATAGTTGACCTATCTTAGGTATGAGTACCTATTCAATTTAAACTGGAATCTATAATATCCTCCATATATAAATTAATCCCTATTTCCCTGGTCTCGCCATATCTGAAAAGGACCTAATTTTATTAAATACAAAACAAAATATATATTTTCATAATAGTGTTTATTCCATAGGATTCAATAATTCCACTTATATTTTTACAAATCGCTATTGAACAACTTGGCATTTTGAAGTAAATACTGAGCTTAACACCACGCGCGCTCTAGAAAACAACTAATAGCCTCTATACCCTTCACTGTTTCTCTCTATTCTAATGCTGCTGTTTCTTTAATCTAATGCTTTTTGGTACACTATATTTTTAGTTTTATGTTCTGGCGCGTAAATAAATAATGCTGATGGTTTTCCGACACGGGAACAGGCGACATATAATTGGCCATGTGAAAAACATGGATTTTCTAGATTGATGCCACATACACTTAGCGACTGCCCTTGTGATTTATTTATTGACATTGCAAATGCAAGCCGCACTGGAAACTGTAAACGCTTAAAGCTGAATGGCATATCGTTCGGTATCATAGGGATGCGTGGGATTAAAACATCTTCGCCTTTGTACTTCCCTTTCAAAATTGTGGCTTCGATGACGTTGTTCAATAATTTCTTCACCGCAAGCCGGGTGCCATTACACAGACGTGGCTGGTTTATGTTCCGTAACATAATAATTACTGATCCGATTTTTAATTGCAGATTATGAGGTGGTAACCCGGGCAATTCCAGCGAATTTAAAAATTCTGTTGGATAATTCACAACTTCATCTTCATTAGTAACGGAATCAACTGATTTGTAATTCTTCAATTCGCCAGCTATTTTCTCTTGAATCTGAAAATTCATTTCGTTCACATCAACATTTTTTAATGCCTCCAAAGATTTTTTGTGTGCCATAGTACATTCATCCCATATGATCAATCTGGTTTGCTGCAGCACTTTGGCCATCGCAGAATTCCTCGAAAGGTTGCAAGTTGGAGTATCATTAATTTGAAGGTTCAACGGCAGCTTGAGAGCTGAATGAGCTGTTCGACCGCCTTCCAACAACGTAGCTGCAATACCTGAGGAAGCTAGGGCTAGTGCAATTCCATTTTGCGATCGAATCGTTGCCAAAATCAATGATAACAAAAAAGTTTTCCCAGTTCCACCGGGAGCATCTAAAAAATAAAATCCGCCAGTTCCATCGTTCAATTAGTCCAATAGCAACAATTCGCTCTGAACTGTAATCAATTGCCACATTATAACTGAATGCAGCTCTGTGGGGATTAAACACAACATTTCTATGTTGATTTCGATTCCGTTGAAGTTCATTTCGCGCTTCGCGTTGCTCATCAGTTTGATTTGCTCGTAGATTTCTTTGACTTGCCGTATTTCGAGTTCTGCGGCCTAAATTTGTACGTCTGGTTGGTGGCATTGTTAAAAACTGAAAATAAAAAGCTCTCATATATTTTCTGTACAACCAAATTGTAATATTATGTAGTCACCAAAAGTTACCAAAAATCGATATGAAGCTGTCAACTTACCGTAATTAACAAACACTTATTAACAAACAAAAAACTTCTTAGTCTTTATAATAAAACAAACTTTATTAAAATCATAAAAAGCGCTTATGGATGTGATGCCACAGATTACCATTTTTTTTTTTTTTACTGGCTTGGCTGTTCAGCCATTCGCCAATGACGCCAATGTCAAGTTAGGGAAACAGATACTACCACAGATTACTAAATAGGATATGCGAAATTTGTATAGGTTTACTATTTGTATTATTTTTAAAAAATTATAAAATAGTGCAATATATGCAAAATTAAATGTATACTTTTCAATATTTCTGAGAGATTTTCTTAATATTTTTTTCCGTAAGAACCATCCTTGGACTTCCACAAACATTAAAAAAAAAGAATTATCGAAATCGGTTCAGCCGTTCACACGTGATGCCATGACAACGCGAAACGGGTTTCATTTTTATATAGATAGATTACTAACTGTTGCCAGCGGCTTCACCCGCTACAACTCGAAAATTATCCCACGGGAACATAAAATCGGGATAAAAACTATCCTATATGTTAATCCAGGTTATAAACTATCTGTGTACCAAATTTTAGCCAAATCCGTTCGGTGGATTTTGCGTGAAAGAGTAACAAACATCCATACATCCATACTTACAAACTTTCGCCTTTATAATAGTAGTAGGATGACATAACTAAGTACGTAACTAGGTGATGGTATAAGTTACACAAATAAATAATATAAACTTTATTTGCCGTTAAAATGCGCTTTTTACCGTTACGTACTTTGTAGGTTCGAAATTGTTTTTTCATTAAAACTAAGGGAAGTTTCGCAATATGTCCGATCCGAATCCGATCCGAACCCGTGGAAAAAAATCACAGAATTCGGAATTGCTTACGTACTACTCCCATCTCTGACAACCAGCCGCATACAAAAAAAAAAAAAAACAATAATAATAATACAAAGCCCGCCATAAAAGTCGAAATAAATTGTTGACTTGTCACTAAATTTTTAAAGAAATAGGTATCTATAAAAAATATTTTGTCTAAGTTGTCTAGAACATTTTCGCACACAGCAACCAGTTTCCATCGAAATTTTCCATTTTTTTTCCAAAATTAATTCTTGCTGACCGCAGATGGTTCCCCAATTTCTGGTGCAACGATCAATCATGATAATTTGCAGCTGCAGTTTGCCGCCGACATGCAAGGACTAGCCTTTCGGTAATAAGTGGTCCCATTATGCACAGGCGTAAAGTTTGCCGCCTGAGAGCAGCACAATCGCCTCATCTACATGGGCTCTAAGTTATTGTCCACTCAAATAAGGGTACTTATTTCATAATAAGAGATAATAAGATTGAAATTCGTATAACACTTTGTTTTAGCGTTGTCAAAGTTGAACCAAAAGCCTTATAAAATGTCATAGCAGACACGAGATTTTATGAGACTTTTGAGATACCATTTAGAACACCAAAATGAAATTATAATACGTACTTATTTCAGCTTTTTATCTCTGTTTGCGAGATTGATACCCACCTTGTACTAAATTGACTGAACTATGTAGTGACTTGAGACTAAGGTAAGGAAAGGTCTTTGAAATAAATTAATTCAATTTTCGCGCAAAATGAAATACGTAAAAGAAAGAAAGAAAGAAAAAATATTTTATTTGACACAGACAATCAGACATGCATACATTCAACAAAAGACAAAAATAAAACACGTATTTTACACAGAAAAATTACAAAACTAAATCTAATGCAACTAAAAAAATACAAAACCTAATAGGTAGGCAGCTGTATGTCATGACTGTGACAAGAAAGGTTTCCCACTCAGCATAAAGCTGTGTTATGAGAGACCCATAGCACAGCGCTGGTTTTCATTGTTCAGTGGTCACCCAAAAAAGAGGAAGATAGAAAAGTGTACGGAAATCAAGCTAGGGTCATATAAGCACCTTCTTACCTTTTTACACACTTTCGCTTACCATCAAGCGAGATAGTGGTCAAGCGCGTGCCTATAAATAACAGTAAAAAAAAACTATAAGTGCACAATTATTAATTTAAAAAAAAATATCTATCTGCAATTTTCTGAACGATCGTAAACTACGGCAAACCCCATACCTATTCCAATTCAAATTGTGATGCGCAGAAATGTAAAAGAATTTCGTCGTTTTAGATTGAGTTTTGCACCACGTATACCGTATAGCTTGTCCAAAATTGCCCGAGGGCACATTTAGAGTATCGTGCTCAATATAGCTCAACGATGTTATGTATACGTTCTCTTTGAAGCATTCGTATTTTGTGAATCGTAAAATGCTAGTCAGTGTATTTGAAAGAATTGGTGCAATGTTCTTCTGTGATGCTTACTTGAGTTATGCATGACGTATTTCCTTTAGGGCTGATTTTTCAATAGTCAAATAACTTTTATCTGGGTAAAAAGGGCGGTTTGACAGCTTATCTATGGAAAATTGACTGGCCTGTTGGTCTAGTGGTTAGTGACCCTGACTGCTACGCCGGAGGTCGTGGGTTCGATTCCCACCCAGGACAAATGTTTGTGTGTTGAGCACGATCATTTGTTCTGTGTCTGGGTGTAATTTATCTTAATATGTATTCATTTAAAAATATATAAGTATGTTTATCAGTTGTCTGGTACCCATAACACAAGCTCTGCTTAGCTTGGGACTAGATGGCGTTGTGTGATAGTTGTCGAAAAAAAAAAAAGAATATTATGACAAACCGTTTTTTTTTAATTTTTCAGATAAAAGTTAACTGACTATTGAAAAATCAGCCCTTAGTGGCATTATACCCTGACATAAAACTGCTTATTTCAAGGCTATAATTGTCATCGTCTGCCTCGTATGTCTAGTAGTCACAAGCGCAAAGTTAAGCACTCGCTTTCCGGGTCGGTAAAAAAGATTTTTTCCAGGAACATTTCAGTTGTTGCCATTTCGTCTACTTTTGTGTCAGACCGATGGTTCTCCCAAAACATGACACTTAAACATAACTAGCAAAATATAGGTTTACTATTGGGCAACTCTACCTAATTATAAATAATTACATACCTACGTGATTACAATACGTTATGTTAAGGCGACCCTAGTCGCGAGCTCGAACTCACTGGCAGGCATGGTCAAAAACCATGATATTTCACCGGAAATGGAGCCATATTGTTCATGTGTGCGCGAGCGTCATCCCCCCGTGGAGAAAACAGGGGAAAACTTATTCAGTGAGATGCACGATCATTCAGAGTAAAAGGCGCGCGTAAAAAAATACGAAAAAGCCTTTGGCTGTTAGGGTTTTATGAAAAAACCACTGCACCAATTAATTTCAAATAAAATTTATTAAATTCTTCGATAAATTTGCTGTGTCGGTACGGACTTCGTTTTGGAAATTTGATGCTTCTTTAGCTTCTAATTTACACCTAAAGTTGTGTTAAAATTAGCAAAAATACGAATCTTTAGAAGCTCGTAACTTTTTAATAGCTTCATATTTTACAATTCTGCTTCCGTACAAACAAAATTAATAATGAGACAAAACGATACCATGTTTAATTTTGGATGTACTTTGTCAAATAGTGGAGTAAAACCCCAACGAAGTTTCTATGGAAAAAATGTTGACTTGTTTGACCTTAAGTAAATTTTCACTCAAATAAATCTTGAATGGTTTCAGAAGACAAAGTAGGTCCATGAATATATAGAAACTATTTATTACGTCAGATTTCCCACTGAAACGGTGATGTTATATCACCTAAAACACACTAAAGTAATATTTCACATCCACCTGTTCTGCTAAGATCCTTTTCAGTATTCTCCTTCCATCTCACAGCATTATATTCCCAAACATCTCTTCAAGAGCAGGAAACTTCCTGAAACAAATTATGACAACATATTCAGGGAGTCTACTCTCAGTCCGTCAAAGACGATATGATACGTATAACTCGAAACTTTTGAGTGAGCCCTGCTTCTTATTAGTTTTGAATTCTTATGTTCTGACAACACATCGGGAGTCGGGAAACCTATCCAATTATGTTGACACCAATTTTTAGTTCATATCACTATTTAATATTGTGTCCGTAAGTGAAACTTCGGCCGAAGCTACGGGTTCCGAGCTCAGATAGTAGTACTCCAGTCTCCGACTCAATTGTATATGACAATCTGAAATAGTGCGAAATGTCCGTAACAAGGATACAGGGTGTTTCCATTTCCTCATACATTTGGCCTATTGTTGTGTCGACAATGGTTCGTTAATGTTAACATGGGTGGTAGAGGCGCGTAAGTCCTCTCCTTAATTAAACGTAAACAATGTTATTTTACATACGATTGAAAGTTATGTTCGGTTTTTGAGGTTTTGTTTTTTGGAAAGTGGAATTATCTAATTGAAAATTCTTGGTTTGGGGTGTAAAGTCATCAAGGGAGTCCTAATTTGACAGCGCAAATAATAAATGCTCTAGGTGTAGTGGAATGTGCTGTCAGATTTGCCTGACTAAAAACACTCTGTTAATTAAGGTGCCCTTTGCAATCCAGGTTTGACGTGCATTTTGTAGCCAGTTCCGTGTCCCAGTCGCGGCTGGTGTTTGACCTCGTCAGTTTTTTGGGGTTGAGATTCTTGAGGCGTGTGTGGAATACGATGCGTCCGCCGTCGACTAGGGTCCCTGATCTGACGCAAAGCTACCCATTACTCATGATCCTCGAAGCCCCGCCGCGGCTGGGTCCCCGTCACCTTAAGTTCACACCCACATCAAGTTTTGATACTTGTCTTCGATAAGTATTTTAAAAGACTTGTCAGAAACAAGTGTACGAGTATAACATGTTTATATTACAAAAACATGATTGTATTGAAGTGGTTTCAAACTGTTTTTTTTTTGTATTTGAGTTTGTATTTTGTTGAGCATTATTGCGATTTTCAAAATATTATTTATAAGTTAAGGATGTTTATTTAGAATTATGTAAGAAACAGATAAACACATGATTATTTTAGAATACTTTTTACGACCTATTGGCAACGGCTTTGTCTACTACAACTAGTAAAATGATCTCAATAATCATCAGCCTATAAATGTAGCCACTGCTGGGACACAGGCCTCCTCACTGTGAGAGAGAGAGTGGTCTATAATCCACAGGCCCAGCACGGGTTGGTGGATGTCACATGTCCTCGAATTTTTGGTTCTAGGACATCGTTTTAAAAATACAGCGTGTGTTTTTCCCCAAAATCAACAGGTTCGATCCCTGGCCAGGAAAAATGTTTTTTCCCCAAAATCTAATGAGTGCATCATTAGATTTAGTTTTAATCAAAATCGGTCTTAAATCGGCTCCTTTCAGCATTTTTCAATATACCTCGTAATTTCTAATTTGGCTTTCCACGCCCAGTTAGAAAATTCACCCTGTATTGACTACCCCAGTCCGATCCAGATTTATCATTTTTCTCCTATTATTTCCTCAGGGGATATCAACTATGAGGGCTAGCACACTACTCATGTATTAATACCATCATATATGTTCCGTTTCTATGATAGCCAATATGGTTGCTACTTGTTGCTTTTATGGCAATATTACCTCAGGGGATTCCATTGTGGCCAGTATTTTTATTTTGGTATTTATGGTGTAATAATAGAACGAATGGGAATGTTATTGTAGGCCTGAGCGAACGAATGTGCTGCATTACCTATAACCTTATTATACGTTCGATTTACAAACGATAGCCATGATAACTATAATTCTGTTTCAGTTGTTATTGGATTGGTGAATTATATAAATTAAGATGCCAACTTAACAAAATTTTAATTAAAATGGAATAGTAAGTTTATTTATTAAAACAATGTTTGTTTGTTACGTTTTACGCCGAAATTTCTGATCCAATCATTATGAATTTTTGTGCACGAAGCTACTATTATTGCATAAAACTTATAAGCTGTTGTCAAACAGACAGGCGGGCGTGGCGAATGCGACGCGAGGCACATAGACATCGGATCGCTTTTGCTTTTCAGTGACTGGATTCAAACAATTCCATACATTAAAAATAAAAATACTTCGGATCGCGTTCGTTTCGCTGTCTGTTTGACTACAGCGAGAAAAAAGGGGCAGTCACGGGTAAAAAAAAACTAGCAAACAAAAATACACAAAAACAAATTAACAACAACCCTTTTCCTGGTACATCAGAATAATCAGTTTAACTTATTACAAGTAAAAGAAGGGTACAAAACTGTCCAAGAGTTACGGTTTTTTAATAGTACCGTTAGATGAAAAGTTTGTGCAAAAGATCTTTGCCGGTTCAAAATTGAAGTTCTCTGTAACGAGCTGAAAAACGCTCGGGGCCCGTGAAAGGTTTATCTTGTTATCCAGCGTAAAAGCATTAAAAAAAAAATTAAGACTGTTTTCTATATAAGTGTGGCTAGTTTCTGATGAGTATTTTTTATGAGAAAAATGTCTTGTTGCGAATAACAATGAAAACTAATTAATTTTTTATTTCTGAGCTTGTCGTGGTTTTTGCCATTTTCAATTGTTTTGTTCACATTTCATAATGTTTTTTGACTCATTTGTGAACTCTTTCAGTTTCATCGTACCTACCTGCTCTGTATATATTTCTGTTATTTCCGTTCTTTTATAACTTTTTATCTTCTAAAAAAAAAAACAGTCCAATTAACCAGTAGTGGCTGAGTAATCGAGCCCTTCGGGATTCGATTCCCACAGAGAACAAATATTTGTATGCCCTATGGACCGACAGGCCACATGGCCGTTTGTACCGTACGTAAACGCACCCATGATGCAAGTTTAATGATTAGTGAAAAAAAAGAAAATAATTTTTTATTCGTAGTTGACGTATTCTGTAAATAATTACGTTACGAAGTTGTAAGGTCTCCCTTTTTAAAACGTATTACTCTCAACTTCACGATTTCACTTGATTATTTCATTCACATGCTAAAATACTAAAAGAGCAATACCCACACAACTTAAGTCTAAGTAAAATCCAAGCTTTGTTCCCAAGAACAGGAAAATAAATAGAGCAGCTTATTAATAACTGTGTTATGTACTTACTAACAAACAGAAGCATCGAACGAACAATCAACGAGGATTAATTAAGAAATTGTGCAAATTCTAGCATAAAAAGCATTATCACTGGATTGTTTGTTTAGTTCAGTTGCTGTGATTTTATCAAAGAATTTAATAAGTGTAAATATACAGGATGAATTTTTCAACTGAGCGTGGATGGCTATTTGAGAAAAAATGAGAAATTTCAAAAAACGTTGAAACGGTGCTGAACAAAACTAAAACTGCATCATTGGAATTTTGAAAAATCAATTATTCTGGTCAGGAATCGAACCCGCTGATTTTGGAAAAAAGATCACCCTCTATTATTACACCATTTGATAGTGTTGCTAATTAAGGATCAAATTCTGGGAAGTAATCATATATGATATATGGCAAATAGCCAGGATTATTAACGCAAAGGAATGAATAGGGATGAAGAGGTGAATCGGGAGCAAACTTTGAAAGGGATTTTAGTGATATAATATACCTAATTATAATACAATAGTGGTATGTTGCCAACAAGGTCTCGAAATGATGAAGAATTGATCAATTAATAAAATTGAGTTGTTGTTAGGTAACCTATCAAATTAATACAATATTAAAAACCCTGTTAAAGTTTCGTCCCCGCTCACTCCTGTGTCTCTATTCGCCCTGTTTGACGGTATCTATTCCCGGTCGGCACTCTGATGAATTAAACTTGAGTAACAAACTCGTGTAGATGCATCGCAGTGATGTAACAAATCTGCCCTTAATAGCTGAACTCAAATAGAAGTTCTGCTAACTTCGGGACATTTGTTTGGGAAGCTTTGCTACGACTACGTCTTATAGTAAAAGGATGGTTCTCTTTAGTTTTAGTTAGAGACACCATTTTAACCAAATACTAGGTTTTGCCCGCGACTGCCTTCGCGTGTTTTTTGGCCCCGTCCAACATCGTCACTGTCGTCGCCCGCTCGCGCTATTATTACTAATTATGCCGACTTCTAAAACCGCAACTTAGCAATATCCCAAATGATTCATCTTCGTGAATGAATAGCCAACGTGCGGGTTCGTGCATTTCTAGATAATGCAATACCAAAATAACTTTAATTGGATCATTTTCAACATTATTTTCTCCTAAATACAAATAAATACCTCTTTATAGTATCTATTACTATTAGTATGAACAATCAAATAATAGTACCTATAGCTAAAATAGACAAACCCTACCTAATATAAAATAATCAAATAATTAACATTACTGTTGGTAAAATTATGTTGAATATTGCGATATGATTTAGTTACAGCCAAGTTATATTTGGCACTAACTGTAATAACTCTCCTTCATTTGACATCTTAAACGTGTACCTAGCATCTATCTATGTAGATTTACTAAATATCTCACTATAAATATAAACGTTTCACAATTTTGATCATACATGGGCGCCGCGCCGGCAGAAATAATTTCCAGGTGGTGCAGGTTTTAGTTTTCTTACAATTTTTGGCGTATACGATTGTTAATAAAAAGATAAACGTCATTAATAATTAAGTTCGGTCTAAAACCCCGCCGGCTGCAGTTGCTTTTTATATAAGAATTGTGTAATTACTGCCTACTAATAATTGTGAATAAAAAAATGACATCGAACAGACGGCTTTTTATTTTAATAATTCCTGTTGATCCTGAGATTCCCCTGGCACCCCCTGCCGGCGCAAATGTGATCATAATTATACTCCCTGGTTCTGCTAGTCTTTATATCGAACATGTTCCACGTGCTTCTCAAAGAGCTGTCAGCAATCTGATAGGATCCCCCATAGACGGCTAAACGCTTGCCGTGGTCGCGTCTTATCAGGTAACCGTGACTCTGGGGCGTAAGGGGGCTATTGAAGGAACACCACGGATTTTAGTCTGTATAAGTTTAACAGTCTCATCTGCCCTAGGATGCGACTTATTGGGGTGCTATGACAGGAAACCTCCACGTGCGCCCGTGGACTGGATCTATTCTATGTTTACTAAATATCTCACTAAATATAAACGTTTCACATTTTTGCCTCTCGGATACGTCCGGGGGAAAGACCAGTTTTTCGGGCCGGTGCACCCTGGGATGCGGGCAAAAACTCTTCCTTAGGCACTGTGTGCCTAAGTGGTCTCTTTGCCCGTATGCGAATAGCCTGTCGTGTGGATGCTCCAACGCGTGTCCCTCTGATCAGCAGAGGGCACAGCGGCGGAGCAGGCTTGCGGACAGTGAGTGATGGGTAGCTCGCCATCCGACCAAGGACCAAGCCCGAGTCGGTGGCGCGTCGTGTTTCGCGCCCAAATGCCTGCTGGGGTCGCGGGTTTTTTCTTAACCCAGGTTACCGTGGCCCCGGAACGTAAAGGGCATAGGAAGGAACACGGGTGGATTTTAGTCAGTAAGAGTCTGACAGTCCCTTCCGCCCCACCCAGGGCGGGAGGACTCATTTGATGAATTGACCACCTAAAAAAAAAAGGGTGCGACTTATTGGATAATTATATCCTATAAAAAAGGCCATCTTTGCACGAACTACTCGAGCTGTCTAATTGAACTGCTTGAAGTTGCTATTGCTGACTGCTTGAGCAGTCAGTATCAACTACTCCTGAAGCAATTGACTTCTTTCGTGTATGTAAGCTCGTAGAAGACTGTAGTTAGTACAGTCTTAGCTTCAAGCAGTAGTTGTGTGGCCGGCCTAAGTGGAACAAAACAACAGAAGTTGCCTTTTTCCGATATCCCTAAAACACCTACCAACCATCGAATTTTCCGGTCAATCGCACTAAAATACAGCCCACACTGTTTAATGTACAGTAGTTACACAGGGGCGTAAAACCTCTCTAAAACCTCGTTTATACCTCCACCGCTGCTTTTCCATTACATTTACGACGTTTGTTCAAGGGCCATGGGGGCCACGAGTGCGAATGTCGAAAAAAGGTTTTAAAAGTTAAGCGGTTGTTTTTAATCGAATTCCCGGCGGTCGAGGAAAGCAGTCATGGATCAAGAAAGAAACAGATAAGCCGTTTTGGGACTTCTAAAACATTTTTTGTGAGATGTCAAAAGTATAAGCAATGATTTGACGTCTTGGCAAAATGGATCTCGCGTTAGAGGGCTGTTTTTTTTTTCAACTTTCATTAATGGCTGTCTTTTTTGTGGGGCAGTTACTTAATGTTTTGGCTTTGGCACAGAAAATACTCATACTTTATCAATAGAAAATTTGGGTTCAATATCATGGACGGATTTTCATCTCAACATGCCACGAGTCATTTTATCCTATTTGATAAAATCTCTCATTTCACAGAATTATCAAGATCTACAATAATTATACCAATTTCGTCAATATGAGTTAAGCTAACTGTAAACTTCCGCCCTCCATTCATGAAAATTAGGCTGAGACTCCACCAAAGCTGTGCGAGTCGAGGCGTGTTTTGAACAACCAATAGAATTGCGTTGCTGGAGTGGAGCTGTATCAATAACGCAATTCTATTGGTTGTTCAAAACACGTCTCGACTCGCACAGCTTTGGTGGAGTCTCGGCCTTAAGCTTTGAAGCAACAAGATAACAAGAATTAAGAATTTGCTTATAATTCCAAGAAGTAATCCTAAAGCGGTGCTACTGTATAGGTATAAGCTCGAACGTTGATATTCCTGTAAAGCCCAAGATTTACCGGTATGTTACCATTTGTGTCTCAGTGGTAAACTTTCGCAGTAAAGGATTTTCGCCACAACGAACGCCGCGATACAAAACTTTCGCAGTAACATTTGTCGTGGTAATGAACTTCGTGACTATGATTTTGAACTCTCGCAATTTATTACATAATAATAATTAGAAGTCATTTGAATTATTTTTTATCATTAACTGCACAGTTTTACTGTAAAAAGTAAAATAAATATGTGTTAAAACTTAACCTATTAAAGAACAATTCGAACTATTATATGAGTGAGACTTGCTCTATTATAGAATGTACCAGTAAATTCTATCATTTACTACAGTTTGGGCTTTTAGAATAACAGCGGCATAAAACAAGTCTCTAAACATAATCCAATTATTTCTCTAATGGCAGTTTGGTAAGGCAAAGTAAAGGCTTATTCCGTAGCTGCGGCCCACCTGTAAACTTTACCCATAAATATCTCCACGACATCGTAAAGGCCTAACTGTAGTTTTAAAAGAGGTTCGTTTATAATACCTCGTTCATCTTATTGGCAGATATCTAAGCCGGCTACTTACTGGTCTTATTAAAATTTTGCTTTGAAGTGACTTACGTAAAATTGAAGGTGGGTGGAATTTCTTCTTTGTAACGAATGTTGGAAAAAAAATAAGCTGTGGAAAACATGCCTTTCATCTTTAAAGGCTTAGAAGAACAAAATGTGTGTAGGAACTATAGGTAAAAATACCTTATCAATAAAATATTAGGAAAATCTTAAAAATCATGTATCGATGATTTTAAGGTAAATTTTCTAATATTGATTGCTGACTAGAAAATTTGAAGTTCCAATATTTTTATGATTGCCTATTGCCCGACCTGGCATCGTTCCACAAATCCACACTCGCGTCTTAAGTGCTAAACTGTTTTTACAGGGTCTAATCTATCTCTGTGCCTTCGAAAATTCGTTAAAATCTACACCTATTTTACTTGAAAATGAAACACATGTCACACTTTTGAATTTATAATATTAGTAGGATATAAAAGTAAATACTCGTAACTCGGTAAGTGGTGCTCCGTCGACATTTTCTGACATTTACTGAATTTTTTGTCATTTCACTGAACCATTTAGGGATTTGATCAAAACACTAGATTTGTTTAGGAAAATGATAAGATCGTGGTGTTATTTTAACATCATCCGTTGTTTGATCAAAAACCTAGGTTTTTGATCAATAATCGTTTTTTGTTAATGTTGTTATAGAATGAAATGACAACAGTGTACTCGTAAATAATGTTATTGATTTACAAACAACCCTCGAAATTTCCACTTATTCCTCTAGACTTTGGTCAACACTTGAACGACAGACTAACACAAACACTTACCACCTTCAGTGGATGGTCTGCCATGACAGTTGCTGTCTGATACAAAAACCGATATGCCCTTGGACACTTGTACAGCCTTCAATCCGTGTAGCTAGTCACGTCGACAGCCGTTACTATTTTTATTTGTCCCGTTTTGGGAAGTTCAGTTCCAATGCAACTCTGTGTCGCCAGACCAACAGCAAAACGTATTAGTCTGGTTCCCTGGCTTTTCGGTGTTAAAATTGGTTTACAGTACCAACATTTTTGGAACAGTCTTTGATATACTTTTGATTTAAATTCTAGTTGGGTGAGCTATACTATGTAACCGCTGGCAACCACCTAAATCTTTGTAATGCTTAAGTTTGTTTTGTAGTGTTTGCAGGGTTGATGTGCCTCGCGCTAAATATGTAGTACTAACATTAGTTTTAAGTTTTGCTTTGTTACTAACAAATATTGATGATTCCGAAATAAAACATTTATTATTATTTATATTATTAAAATTTGTAGTATTCATATCGTTACCACTCTTGATAGAGAAAGTTCGTCAGGATCGATGGATGTTTGTAACTCACTTTCACATAAATAGTTTATAATGCACCAACCTGCAAAAAGGCAAAGCCGGGGGTGTAAACTAGTACTTTACAAATCTGAATAAATACATAAACGATGACTGATTCGTTAATTAACGGACGTTTGACGTTCAAAACAAAAAAGCCATCGTTCATCGAAAAGGACAGGTTTAATTCTATTTGTTGTCGACACGTGACACTCATGTATCGTGTGATCGAATTTTTAACATTGACAACCCTTAACAAAGGAATTTTCATTAACATTCAGACTTTTTAGTTGTTTCGAAGTTTGGAAAGATGTACGGGGCTAGATACATCTATTTTACTTTTTAAAGATTTACTTTCTACAGTAAGTTTTTACCTTTTTCTTTGCGTGTCAAGGGCAATCCAAATGATTAAAGACGAGTTTGGCAATTTAGTAGGGTTCGTTAGTTCTTGTAATGAGCAATCATATCACCACATCACCACACACGATCGGGCCCTTTTTAGACCCCCAGAGCTGAGTCATTTGTGTGCTTAATGTGTTTTTCCATGTTATAATGTGGTTTTGAAATGTTTATATTGTAGCACCTTATGGTAAAGTTTCACTTATTTCTTAAAATCATAGGTTCTATGATTTTAAGAAAAAAAAAGGGTCTAGATCAGCGTTTCCCATCCTTTTTGGCCACGGACCCCAAGGAAGTGAAGCACAGTTTTAACGGACCCCCTTATAAAGATTATTATGATTTCATTGTATCTGTTTCTGTATTTGTTTTTTTTTGTAAATAAGCACGCACTTATTTCACTCACATCATTCATTCAGTCTCGCTCACCGCACATTGGCGTATGTTCGCCGTACTAACTAAGCGGAACGATTACGAAACATTAACATTTATGTATGGTCCAGAGATGACATCGCGGACCCCCATTACATATACTGGCGGACCCCCAGGGGTCCGCGGACCACAGGTTGGGAAACACTGGTCTAGATTAGAACTAGGCAATGTGTTTTTAAATATTTTTATATCACCACATAAGTGTGGATTTATGAATTTTAAAAAAAAGCATTCAGTTTTTATTCAGCAAGATTACACGACGTACCTATATACTACTAGCTTCCTATTTCAGAAATACATAGCCCCTATTTCTAAACCCAGCTGAATTTGACGTTAAGAGTTGAGATAGCGTCGCTTCCGACAGTGCCAACTAGGTTTTGCCAACTCGGTTGGCAAAAAGTACGATCGAATTGAGCTCGATTAAATTCACACTGGCGTTTCTGTAATGTGTTTTTAACGTAATAGTGCCGTTCACAGCAGCTGCAAAAAAAAAAAAAATGGACCGGACGGTCTTAGGTAAAATGAAAAGAAAGAGAGATAAAGTATGGTGATATTATCTCTCATTTTTCTATTGTAATGAACTGAAATCTGTGTTGAGATCCTTTTGATAATTTTAGACGTATAGTTTGACGGGAGAGAATGGAGGAAGGAAACACTTAGCTATAATTGTGTGTTTAGACTGTTAACATCATTCTATAAAAATATTAACTATTCTTAGTGAGCAACATCTAGTTTCATCAGTTTTATTTGTTTTAGGTTCCCAATTTTTCGGAATTATTACAAGCGCTATGATCATGGATGAGCGTTAATCCATAATGCTTTTTTTTAGGAAATTAAATCATCAAATGTGTCCTACCGCCCTGAGTGAGCGGTAGGGCTGCCAGACTGACAAAAATCCATCGTATCCCTTCAATAGCCTTTACATTCCAGGTTCAGGGTTTGCCATTTGGTTAGTTCGTTTACCCCGGCTAATTCATGATGGTTAATATTTCTTTTTAAATTTTAGTGTAGTAGTAATTTAAAATATTGATGACTAGTGTTTGCCCGCGGCTTCGCTTGCGTTAATTTAGAATTTGAGAAACAATACGGATCGTGTAAGCGGCGCCATCTGGAATATGAACGTATATTTGTTTTTCTCGGCAACAGCTCACTTTTAGGGGATGAAAGGTACCCTATATTCCATGTCTATACTCCTGACAACGTAACATACGCAAAATTTTGGGACGATCGATTCAGTAGGTAGTTTGCGTGAAAAGGTAAAAACAAACATACTTGCATTAATAATATTAGTTTAGATCAATAATGTTATACGTAGGTACCTACATAGTTTGCACAGGAAACGTCCTTGTTTGAGCGAAATTAATTTCAAAGATCCGTGTTTATCTTTAACATTAGACTATCATTTTTGGTCGATTGACAGTATCGCTGCAATTTGTATTTATTATCGAAACAATAAATTGTGTTTAAAATAATATCCAACTTACTTACCTACAATTTAAATCAGCGCAGACTTATCCTAGAACTACTGAAGAAGAGAACTACTGAAAACTATTAGAAAAAATTAAAATTGCAAGTATTATGGAAATAACAGTATGCATAAAATTATTTTTGATTATTTGAAACTCTCACAGGATGTATAAAAACAAAAAAAAACGAACCCCAAAAAGTGAAAAAGAATAATGCAAGATTTGATCCCGAGACCATTGCGCGAAAGTCAAGCAGGTCACCACCCAGACTGGCTGGTTCTCTGTCAGTAGCTTTCAAATAGCGATTCCTATACAAATGTCGGGCAGCCGATGGATGCAAGTGGCGAATTTTCGTTCGGCGTGGCGGTCTAAGGGGGAGGCCTATGTTCAGCAGTGGACGTCCTCCGGCTGTTGATGATGATGATACAAATGTCAAAAATTACTGAAAATCAACATAATATAACATTGCTAATCCCCCAAGGGGAATAGCGTAATCATACATATCCTATTAATTGAAGAGCAGTTTAAAGAATATTTGATGGAAAAATGAATAAACAATATCCAGTGGTTTAGCTTCCAACTCTCAACAAACATGAAAAAACAACATAATTCAAATTTGCTTATCTCCCAGGAAAAATAGCGTAATAATACACAACCTATTAACAGAAGCATATTATTAGGAATATTTAAGGAAAATTTGATCGACAACTTAACAGTAGTTTCGGAGATAGATCAAACCAAAAAAACATAAAAATTTCGAAAAAAAAATAAAAGTTGATCTAGCATCAGAATTGTTCCCTTATCTCGAAAAAAATACAAAAAGTAAAAAATATTCAATGTACAGGAATGACAGCTCTACGATTTTATTATATGTAAAGATAAAGATAAAGATGGTTACTTCATATGTATAATCAGCGAATAACGTTCCCACTATTGGAAAACTGTCTGCCTCCATGTTGTGTCTTAATACACGAAGTTGAACAACTGTTGAACACTTGTATAAAAGAACTGTTAACTGCAAAACGGCATTTGACGTTGATTTAAGGGTTGTTTTTCAGTTACACGTTTTACAAGAACAACTTTTTTTGGACAATTAATACCTAAATTAATTTGTAGTCACAGTGTTCTTACTAAAAATAAATTCTATTATCAATCGTTTTAAGTTACAATTATAGAGAGAAATCATGGTTTCCTTTACCAGGAGCACTCAATACTAATTTAAATAGAGGGTATCCAGTGATGCCTGAAGGCAATTTAAAAACTAGACTTTACGGCGACTGTGCCACACTTTTATTGGTTTTCCTGACTTTTCCGCTGATTAACTTTCTTTCCGGCTTTAGTAATTTAAAAGAATAATGCTTCGGTTTTATAATTACGAAGTATTTTTGAAATGAAACTGAAAACGTGTGACATACTTAATTACTTTTCAAATTCCGTTTCAAACGAAAAAACACTTATACTCGGCTTGTGAAGTTTACCAAAGTCACTATCCATTGATTAATTCAATATTTACAAATTTTCAAAATACTTATGTTCTACTTATTCAATAATAGCGAAATTAAAAAATAAGCAAGCGCAAATTAAAATATGTAAATAGATACCGTCCGAAAATAATTTCATGTAAACGTTCACAAAGCTTTTCGGGATTATGAAACGAATCTGGGTAGGTAGGTAAGTACTTGCTTTTATTAAAGCGAGGGTAGAATCAATCGAGTTTCAAACATTCAGATCAATTGATTTTCCCTTTAGTGGACCGTGACTTTGTGTTTTGTGTTCCTACGTTATATAAATTGGGCATGTGCCCGCGCCAGTCGGCCATTTATCAATAAAATGTTGAGTTGTTGTCAGCCCTATGTATACTGAATTTGAGCACTATGTGCCGATGAATATAAATGTGAAGTTTATGGCTTGGAAAAAATACAGCACGTTATTTTTAGAGTGTGTGGTATCTGACGACGTGAAAGAGGATGATCGATGAACTTTCGGACAATTGGCAGACACATGCTTCTACAAAAACATTGTTAACATAAAATAAGAACATTTTTTAATCAGCTGGCATTTCCTTCTGTATCGTTGTTTGAATTTACACACAGAAACCCAGAACAACTAAGTAGTTGTTCTTGGTTTTAACAACTAAGTAGTTGTTCTGGGTTTTAACAAGTGTTTAGGCATAGAAATATTTGTTCCGTGTGGGAATCAAACCTGCACATGTAGCGCAGCAGAAGGTTAGGTTAAGGTGGGTCTAAAAGTAAACAAATGTTTTTAGTTTCAGTAACTTTTCATGTCTTAACATTGTGTAACAAGGACCCCACCTATTAACATCAACCGACCACTAATTCGTAGGCTACTAGTGAAACATTAGTAACTGAAAACTCTGTAAATAAAATCCGGGGCCGAATATTAAGCAGGCCCTTACACAACTAATGAACACTAGGTCCATGAAGTTTTTAATAAATGATAACAATAAAATGCAAAACATGTTGATGAAAAGATTTCAATAACGGTTTCTGATAGCCACCAGAATTCTAGAACGATGTACATATTATTATCTAATTAAAAGTTAAATCTAAGGGTACGTCATTAGCATGTGGCAACATGATTAATGGCTACCGCTTTGATCCTATAAACCTAAGACTAGCAGATGTGGAATACATTATGCATAAGTACGTTTAGGTAACGGAATTTTAACAATAAGCATGAAACTTTTGGTTGCAAAATGTTGATTCCCTTAAGTATGAAATCTAATACAAAGATTCTTTAAAAAAAAACCGGTCAAATGCGAATCGGACTCACACACTAATGGTTTCTTCACACAACAACAACAGCTACTACCTGTAAGAAATACAAATTGAACCTGCGACTTCACAGCGCAGTAGTCGATCGCTTAGTCACTGCGCTGACCATTTCATCCGAGTCGTTTCGATATCCTTCATGCCAACTATTTTAATAATCATCCTAATACTATCAAACGTCAGTACACATTCACCAACAAAAACATACCCTCACATAATAATTTACATACTTGGTCCATCCAAAGCATTTGAAACACTCAGCGTGTATGCGAAACAGCTTGAAACACTTTGTTGTACCTGTGATAAATGGATTCATAAGCAGAAAGAGTACCGGTGTGGCCGTGTCCCGGAAAATTGTGTAGTTGTAGCCCTATAAATCTACGAGGGCGGGCAACAGTGAATTTATGTGTCTAAAAATAGAAGGTGTGCCTCAGGGATGCATATTTGGACCACAATTGTTTTGTAGGAATTTTGCGAGTGTGAAAGGGTTATATTTTTGCGGTCCTTTTCCTGTGCAAAACAGGAAGCTACATAATTTCTTTGTATGTTAATGTTCAACTTTGTTAGCAGTTGGTATTTAATAATCTATTGTATTTCGGGTTAAATATGACAATTATAACGTTGGAGAGTATGTATACGTGCAGGCATATAAGGTAATTAATTACGCTGTCACTCCAAACTGGTATCATCAGAACGAGTCGATATCATGAACCGCCATTACATTGATAACGATAATATGGAGAAGGCAGAGGTTACAGTATAATTAGGTAAGATTTGCAGATTGCTATCAATATAATTATCGTTACCAGTAATAGTTATGTGTATTGAATTGCTTTTTTTGACAATAGATCTGATTGAATAATTCATTTTAAAAACAAGTTGTCGCCTTAATAATATAGTTATGTTTAAATAAGTGAAATGAATGACAACGGGCTATGACTACGTAAAATCACTACATAGTATAAAACAAAGTCGCTTTCTCTGTCCCTATGTCCCTTTGTACGCTTAAATCTTTGAAACTACGCAACGGATTTTGATGCGGTTTTTTTTATTAGATAGAGTGATTCAAGAGGAAGGTTTATATGTATAATAACATCCATTAAATATTGGAGAAGTACTGTTATTTTTGAGGTTTCTAATGTGATGTCGTAAATAATTGCATTTTTTCCGCTTACATTGCAAACGCAGGCTGAACCCTACGAGTTTCGAATATTAGGCTAAATATCTATTCAGTACTAATATATTAACATAACATTTGTATTGGTAAAATATTACAATTTCTACACGTTTTGCAACGATAAACGTCGGAAACAATGAGCCTGTGGGAAAATATGAGGCAAATATCTAGTTCATCGACCAATTGCATTTCAATCTGGAAAAAGAAACATGAGTATTTATTCGATTCGTTCACTAGTAAAAGCAGTCGGAACAAATTTGAGAATTTAGTTTATTTCACCAGCCAGAAAACACACGTTAAAGTTTGAAAATCGGAATATCTTTCTCGAATAACATAGGACAACGAAAATCTATCGGAATTCGGATAACGTTCTACATATGCAGCACAAAGAGGCTAAATTACGAGATTCCAGTGGCTTTGACAGTTTGGAATACTTGGAGGTAGGAAACCACCTCATCGGTTTATTACCGCAAAGCGGATTTGGAGGTTTGGCAAAGTGGTGGGACATTGGCTTTTTGGTAGCAAAATCTTACCAGCTTGTGGTTGGGGTTTGTGTCTAGTAGCGTAGAATTAAGTTTAACCCCTCTTACAGAACATATCGAGTTAGTTGTACCTATACCTTTTACGTTTGTTAGATCGTGAGTAAAAAAGATTGTCCATGGAGTTTCTTGCCCGTTCTTCTCCATAGAGATCTACTTCTTGGAACCATCTACGGTACTTTCAACGTTTTTATGTCTTGTGACTGAGACTGTAGCACCATAACTTTTTAGTGTGTATTTACGTTTTTATTTGTCTATGACAATTCAAAAGTGCCTGTAACTGGCCTACTTGAAATAAATGCTGTCAATTTGATTGATTGTTACCATTGGAAATCTATGGAGGAGGCCTATGTTTAGCCATATTGCGGCTGACATGATAACCCATCGGTTAAAAATCAAAAGTCACACTCAAACTTGTACTATTTATTCCCACTTTTACATGTTCCTATTTATACAAATGGCAAAGGTTTTGCAGAAACCTATGTTATTTTAGAAAAACAGCTGAAACTAAATTATATTAAATTCATAAATGTATATTTTCATTACTTTTAACTTCATGTTATTTAAATTTTTAATCACGTGGTTTTAGTGTCTGTAGGTATAAAATAGAACAAGATTATAGTTTTTTTTATAATTTTCCCGCCGTCAATTGAAAGCGATTTTCCTAGGCCTGCAATGGGTAACTTACAAACCGCTTATCAGGCATGTAATGATCTACTTTCAGAGGAGTGTTATGAAAAGTATTTTTTTATAGAGCTATTGAATATAATTTCCAGGTAAGCCGCAATTGTCCAATGTTGTGTAGGCTTGTCTTAATAGACGCGTTTGCTTTAGCAACTCATAGCGACTCTTCAATGCCCTCTAGTGCATTGTAATAAAAATCCAACTCGCGCATTAAGGCTATTGTGAAAACTCCGCATAGTAAATATCCCTTTACGGCACACGTAATCCGGTGCACAAAAGAACTGAGTTATGATAACCTAGTGCTATTGACAGTTGGCAATACTTGGTGGGAGTTGTACGTATTGTGCGGATCCAATGGTTGTTATCACGGTTTGAGTGGCAACGCGGAAAATCTGTTTAACATTCTGTGGGTACTTGTGGATGAAAAGTTTCAGGAAGTAGCTCGGATATTGGAGATGAGAAATGGGTGTTTATGAGTTATTTCCTTTTTCACTAAGCCTAACATCTAAAGTATTTCTTAGTAAAAATTTACTTAGATAATGTGATTCCAATAGTCAGTTTAGAGTGGAAATTCAAATAGGACAAAGTTATTAGCTCATGTAAATTCAAGCTAGTAATTTTTATGTATGGAAAACGAAAAAGCGTCAGTAGTGAACAAACGAGGAAATAATTTTAATCATCAAATCAATATCAAATGCCCGTTTACGTCACGAAAACCTGAAAAGTCATGTGCCTCTGTTTGGAGAAGGAAATCTGCACACCCTGACAATAGACGTTTTCTTTTGCAACATTTTATTTCACAGTGTCACTCTATTTTAACTGCAAGAAAAAGTAACTTGAGAAAAGTTCTTAAATCGACAGTCACTTTACTGCTTTGAATTTCATACTTCATATTCAAAGCAATCACGTGGCGCTGTTTGCTAATGTAACATCACAGACTCAACGAGCCGTACCTACGAAGTTAGGACTTCCAACTTCCTTAAAACTTTGCCTACACCTTCACTTTAAAATTATTGGGTCGACCTTCCAACATGAATCGACAATAACTTAGTTACCACAACTTTTAATCTGGCAAGGCGCATCCGCTGATGGTTTTCCGATTCTATTAGCCGCAAAGCGGAGGCAATGGAGGTTTGATTAAGCGGAATGAGTGAAGGAAACGACCTATTTATTAAGAACCCAGTTACTTACAACCAGGAGCGGTCTTAGCTATTGCAAGGCTCAGGGCGGTAGATCTTTGTGAGGCCCTTGCCCGTTCCGTAAAATGTTTGTTTGGAATTTGATTTGAAAGTTTTCTTTTTTTTGTAGTGCATCAGAAATATCGGTTGCGCAGTACTTGTAATCAACTTGGTTGATGTTACCAGATGTATCAAAGTGGATGATGTGTAAGGAGAATGTCAGGATCGCAGTCTTTATTTGGTAGGTAGTCTATATTATAGTATCATTCTGTAATATGGATGTATGACCATCAACCACAATAAGCACTGTATAGTTTTCTTTTGACAAATGTTGACGTGATCTCATTTAATTTTATTAAGCGTGAATCCCATGCTAGTGTTAGGCCCCGGGCGGAGACACCGATCGCCACCTCCAAAAGTCCCTCTGCTTACACCAAGATCTTAACGGAATAGCGGCTTTCGTCTTTATGTGCGTTTTCATTTTGTTCGGCAATGAGATAGCGTTTCATTTGTAAGTCAAATGTTTCCATTTAGTACATCCTTTTTTAGATCTTTTAATGTATATTTTTACCGTACTGTCTTAGGATGGTAATGATTTTAAAGATTGGAGTTTGTGTGTACATAATAACCACACTCGCCAACGTTGGTCCGTGAAGGATCATCATCATCATCATCCATTAAAATACCAAGTTTCCTTCGTTTTAGAAAGCAAGTTAAACTGTTAGTCTCATAGATATGTCTTAAGAAGATTGTGGACACTCGGAGGGCTGCGGCTCGAGTGACGACGACCCGGACGGTTGCTATACGCACTGTGTGGCTCAGTCTGCGGCTGCACGCTATTGAGTGAGTGTGTGCACGTGGTACGTCTGGTAAAATGGAATTCGATACCTAAAAATTAATTATCGAAATCCAGAGTCGGCCAGCAATTTGGAACACCAAATTGTCTGAGTATTAATGTAGTAAATAGCTGCAACTTTGTCTACGTACATCTTTGAAATGGATCGGTATGACCGCAAATCGCAACGTTTCTTCAACCGCACGTTGCGGTTGCGAATGCGGCTGCCTGCAGTATGGCTAGCCGCATTGCGGGTAACCGCATAGTGCGTATGAACCCTTATAACCACGAGTATTGTTGTGTTATGGAGGTCAGAAAGGCGTTCACTCCTTGTTAAATACTGATATTCAGCTTCATCTATTAGACTGGTGCTCGACTCCAAAATGTTGAGAATAGCACAGCAGAAAATGATGAGACAATTTTGTAAAATACGATTTTAAGACATGATCGTTATCTTTAAGTGACATGAATAAGACGTGTCTTGTCGCTTGAAGAGACATTGCAATAGGCGTTTACGTGAAAACCAAGATGTAGTACTAAACTTACACGTAATAAGACAAGTTTGTCATATACGTAAAGTTCTGAAGTAAAGGAAGTTCTTTGTAAACTTTTTGTATGTTAAAAGTTAGATTGGATGTTCGTATGTACTTCAACTGTGTCTGAAGGTAAACGTTTTATCGAATTTTGTAATCACAAGGATACACTGGGAAACTTTATGTGTTTGTTGTAAGTCTTCAACTTCGCGAATAAAAGGGCAATCTTGGTCTTTTACATACACGATTATATCTATTGTTTAGAAGTTGTTTTTGATGAGCGCCTATCACAACTTTCTAAATTATTTTCTTTAATAATAATGTAAAATATGTACTTGCTCAACTCAGGAGATGAGAGTGTTACCGATTTTTCTGGAAAAGTAACAGTAGCGAAAGTTGATAAAGCATTAGAAGAAAAATTCCCCAAAGGCGTAGAGATATTAATCATTCAGATAAACTCGTATCAATTACTTTTAAAGTAAGAAACTTAATTATTATGCAATTCCTAAACACTAGTTCAACACGAAAAGTGGTCATTACTTTTGAACCGTAACAAATAGAATCGTGTGTCTCAGAGGAAAACATTGGAAATGATCTATTCCATGCCCCTGTTTAGTTTGATCCACACTTCCCAAAACACCCTGTATAACAGGTTCTGGTGAGAAAACGCCTTTAGGTTCCAGCTTATATGAGCTTGTTGCCTGGCAACATGAAAACGTAGCATGTTCTTTAATTTCATAATTAAACATTTAAGCCGGAAACACATTATTAACACCCGACGCCACCCGACGAAACGTGATGCGTGTTGGGTCAAATCAAATGTATTGTTTTCTATGACCAGAATCACACTATGAACACCCGACGCGACGACACGCGCTCTCTGCAAATCGGGTGTTGACACGTTGCGTCGCGTGGCGTGTTGTATAATGTGTTTCCGGCTTTATTAATTTATCTCCCATTTATAACGGCTGAATGCGAAAACAAAAAAAGGTTGCACTCCAGGAGTGCCGGTAGAAGTGAAAACTTTTTTGTTACTATGTTTTATTTTTAATTTGAATGACGTCTTACTCATTTTCGATCAGGGTCACGTGACCCTGACGCGAGTTTTAAATTTTTTACCCATTACAGAAAACGTGTACAACGCCGCTAAAGAAGTTTTCACTTCAAAAAACTACGCACGTGAATTTCATAATTCAATTTCCAAACATCGTTTTCATTGCTTTGTTAGTTCAAACTCTCGCGTCGATTGTTATAGCTATAAAACAATGGTTTGCAAAACAATTGAAAAGCTCGCATTGCGCGTTCCCACGGACGGTCCTTTGATTGAATACGACCCTCGTCAATTTCACATCTTTGTCAGACGATATACAATGTTATTTGTTGATGTTCTATAAGATGTTCGTTCACTTTGATATACAATTGGAAAAGCTTTTGTAGGGAAGGGTTTCTTAGCGTCGAAGTGGTGGAAACCACTGATCTTTATTTGATAGAGAGAAAATTGACGGAAAGATAACTGTGAAATCATTTTCACTTTCCTTTATTTGATCTGTAAGTGATATTTGGACGGAAATATCAGTTACGTTGTTGACTTGTTTTTCTTCTATTATGTATTTATGATTGTTTATGTTTCGTCCACGTGATCACACAATCACTAAAATTAATATTACAATCAAAAGAGTATTCAAAAGTGTAGAATCACTATTTTTTGGACGTCAAAACAAAAGCTGCTCAAGCCTGACTCAAGCTGAAAAAAGTCACAAACAACGTCATTTTATATTCAATTTTGTAAATTTTTCGGCATCTTGCGCTCGAGGCGAAACGTCTGAACGCAAAATGAATTAAAAGTGAAAAATGAATTAGTGAACCCATCCAGCGGTGTGTTTAAACGTCATTCGGCATCTTTCACACGCTCACGAACAATTTTAGAAAAAGAAAAAGGCTATCGTGATTTAACAAAATTACAAAATTTTAAAGATACGTTTTAAACATTTTTCTTTGAAAGTTTAAAACAGTTTCAATATCTAAAACATAGTTGTAATATAAAATTGAATTCAACCGTCTTCGAATCAGCAGGGACCAGGGAGGCAGCAAAGCGCAGCGCTAGATAATTCCTAATATCAATGGATTTCCAGTCGAGAAGGCACGCCATCGCGCCACCGCTGCAGCGCTGCGTTGCGTCTCCGCTTTATTCTACTAAATCCTTCGCTTTAATTGCTGATACGACTTTAAACTTTATGCAGAAGAAATGTGGTTTCTTGATAGAATCAACTTTGGAACATGATTTGTTAGTTTACGTTCAGTAAGGAGTTCTTTGATTAACACCCTGTGTCCAAACGAAACGAACAAAGCAAATTTAGGGAATATATGACACTTTATTCTATAGCGTTATAGTTCAGTATCTATCGTAAACAGCCGTTGCTGTTAGTCAGAAACTCGAAAATCTGACAACCGGGTTACTAGCTTACCAGTAACTGTGTTACGGAGTGAGATGTAAAATGACTGACATTCAACGGAATTCGGTTCGACGGTGACTAGGGCTTGCAGAACCGGTACTTTTTCAAGCCCGGTACCGAAGTTTCGGTACTGGGACATGGAACCGGGATTTCCCGGGAAATTCGGTACTTTCGGTACTCACGTACAAACGCTATTAACTTATCGAATGAAAGGCACGAGTGCATGCACACTACATAAAATTATCTAAATCAGTTGAAAAATGAACTCATTACAAATGTGGGTGGGATGGAGTAGTTCATAAAACTTTGTTTTATTCGTAAATCTATAATTGACGATAATCATCAGAACATATTCTCAAGGAGCTATGCAATAGATTAAAAAAGCATTTAAATTCGGTTTTAAATGCTTTTTTAATCTATTGCATAGCTTTTATCGCGGGCTCTGATCGCGGCGCGGCGACCAAATCAAGACATTCCCAACAAAAACCTAACGAAAATATCCGACACCACGCATCGTCTAACGTTGTTTTAGTTCGAATATCCGGAAGAAAAATATCCGTCATAAAAACAATTTACTTTATCTTACTAATTCTAAACGGCTAGCTTCAAAAAGAGTTTTCGTAATGAAACGTACTTATAAAATTATCCTAAAACAAAAAAGTTCTATGTATATTACAGTAGTGCATCACAAACATTTTAATTTTCTTTTAAAATAACATAGTTATAATATCAACTTTGCAGCCTTGCTTATCTTTCATTGTCTTGCTTACGCTCAGTTTTCAATCCAAGTGGGATTGAAAACTGAGCGTGGCGAACTTTTCAAAGGTGCGAGATGCAGAAAAATTTTGCTTCCGAATGCAACACACAACTTTTTACCTCACTAAGCGAGGAAATGCAGTAGGTGTGGCTCTGCGCCTCGCCTGCCAGTGAAGAAAATAATTGACTACAAGATATTTTGTCCGAATTTTGAACAAATCTTTGCGTTCTAGCGCGCAAAATGGAGTTATTAAACTCCATTTTTCACACAGAACGCGCGAATGAATAGAATCTTTCCGAGCGAGTGAAATGGAAAAAAGGTAGCTTCTCACAATCTCCGAGTACCACATGTATTTTTTTTAATTGATATAAAAATAACTTTTAAAAATAATAATTAAAATATGTTTTGAATATTGGAAATTCCTACTATATTTTGAATTAGAAATAAGCCTATCTTTGTCACGTAATTGCTTTCTTCTTCCCTCTATAGAATAAGTGTTTAACATCACATACTTGGTCACTTTTTTCCTTCTACTATAAATAAATATCATTAAACAAACTGTAGCAAAACAAAACTAGTATAATGCTTTAGCGAGATGAAAAAAATATAAAACTCAAGAAAATAATGTAACAAACGCTATTTTCTTTAAAGTAAAGGTAGTATCATAAAAAGTAAAAGCTTTTTAGAGATTAATAAACCAAATAATTATAAATACACAAAATCTGAGCATTATTAAAGTTATTCTCTTCAAAATGAAAGTAATGCAATAAATTAATCATAATCATCATTACAACTGATCCCTTACTTACATTGCTGATTAGTTTTTGTTTATGAAATTCTCATTACTTTCAAATAAAATGTTTTATATCAACAATATTGTAAAAGAATAGTTTATTGGATATGATTTGTAAATTTATATTAACAAAAAGAAGGAAAATAATAAAGTACCGAAAGTATCGAAAGTACCGGGACTAAGGGACGAAGAACCGGTACAGGATTGCTTTAAAAATTCCCGGGATTTCCCGGTATTTTCGGTACCGGGATTTCCCGGTTGCATGCCCTAACGGTGACTAACCTAATACTGAAATACCTGGGAAAAGGCTTGGCAGAAATAGTTCAGTATCTAAATCAGGGCAAATTGTTTGATTGGTGGCTAAGCTATCAGATATTAGTTAAAATGCTATACATTTCTTGACGTATTGTTAAAACATTTTATTGATACTTTATTTTACAGGAGGAGCTCGTGGCCTAATAATTACAGCCGTTCAAGCCAATCAATCTGGTTAAGCTGCGCTTGCCGAGGTTGGTCTGTGGATGGGTGGATCTGTCATAGCGAGCCATTTGTAGATCTTTGACAGTCGTAACTGTCAGACAGAAGCTCTTAAGTCTGATAACCAGTCTTAGTCCGGGGTATCGTATGACCCATTTACTGGGTTGTGGAAGTCCGACAGGCAGGCGCTCCATGTAATATTCAGATATACAACAGCATCTGGTTCGACTGGAAGCCGACCAAAATATAGTAAGGAAAAGGCTAGGCCGATGATGACTTTACTCCTGATCAAAGAAAAGAAAGAAAGAAAAAACGTTTATTGGCACACGCCACAAGAGCAGTTGGACCACTGCCCCGCACCCTTGCACGGGTGCGGGGCAGTGGTCCAACTGCTCTGTCCAACTAGTTGGACCATGACCCTTCACTAGGGGCAGTTGTCCAACTTTAAAAATAGTTGGACCACAGCACCTTTTGAGAGTTCCGTGGTCCAATTCATTTAAAAATAAGTTGCACACCCTAAAAGCCTCAACTTTAGAATTATATATTGTATGGTACCTGCTGGTTTGCGGTTATATTCATTTCACACTGCAATAGTAGAAAAACTGAGCACATTGAAATAATTCTTGTGACTCTTTTTATTAATTTAGTTTTTGATATACCATTTTTATTTTTGCTTTTCTCCAAACACATTGTGACCAATGATAATAACAACCTACAATTTAAACTGTCGGACAAAATTCTATACTTATACATAATTATACAGTTGAGGTTTTTAGGGTGGGCAAATTATTTTTAAATGAATTGGACCACGGAACTCTTAACAGGTGCTGTGGTCCAACTATTTCAAGAGTTGGACAACTGCCCCTAGTGAAGGGTCATGGTCCAACTAGTTGGATAGAGCAGTTGGACCACTGCCCCGCACCCAATTGCACACAGTTAACAAGAAACAAAGAAAAAGAACTTAAAACTAAAAAAGTTTTGAAAATAACGGGACTTAAGAGTTTTGTCAAAAAAATATGTACACAGGATTTATTTTTAGTACATAATCTGTCAAAGGTATGCACAGTTATCAAGAATCAACCAATCTGTCGCCATGCGGTACGGCCGCTTGTTCGGCTAATTTTTTAATTGATTTCATAAACTGAAGGTTAGTTTGAAAGAGTAATTTAACATTTTTAGTCTACAATTTTTTTTTTTAATCTTGAAATCATGGTAACGGGTGAATTATTAAAAATTATGTAACCTCAATGCTTAATATAACTTGATTACAAAAAAAAAATGTAGGTTAGTAGATTTGGATAAAAACGGAAATGTGCAAAAAGCCCTTAAAGTCAAGACTAATTACAATTAATTTACGAGAACCCTTGAGTCTACTTCGCCTTAACAACTGTTAATTAAAACTGAAATCACGATTTCTTTTATTAAGAATTTCTTTCATTAATTGTTAGGTAAATTATTAGTTCTATTTTCGTTAAAATATCGGAAAGTTTTTTCTCAATAGTGTGCTTTGGCTTTGTTCTTACAAGCTTTCTTTATTATAATTTTCCTTTCTAATATAAATTCGGAATTAAGATTGAGAAATAAATTGGCTCAAGAGACTGAATGGTTCAGTGGTTGTAATAGTGGAATTATCTTGATATAACGTTTAAAATATAATCAGAAGTAATATCTCTACTTTCGTTTCTTCCATTAAGTGGCATTGTAAAGTTAAGTATTGTATTACACTATCATATGCCTGTGGTTCCGTTGGTCTGCATTTCCGTAATTCGGTCCTGAAACGCAAAGGACAACTCGAGGAATGTATTAGCTTTTTACAAATGACATCAATATTTCGTTTTAATTTTTAAGATATCTGGAATACGGCGGAAACGGGTGGAATCCGATGTGAAAAGTACACGTTATTACGTATTAGTCCGTTTCACACAGTATCCGTTTCACACCATGCCCGTTTCATTGCGCATTCCCCAAGTTACTGTTCATCAAATTCTTTAAAACTGAACAACTCGCTTCGTAGTCTGGTCTGACAATACGCGAACATATTCCTAGGAATATGTTCCTATATATGTGTATTGTACCTAGGTATATGATACAGCTGGACGACCGATTAACGTCCGTCGAGTGTTTTATCGGATTAACCAACTACGTCCAGTAGCGACGTCTGATGTCCTAACTTTATTAGGGTCGGATCTGTTATATTTAATTATATGACGAGCGTGTAACAACCCGAGTTGAGTTTGTGGTACAGTTGAGATTAAGTCATTTTCAGTAAGCGGTCATTGAAGAAATAGTAGCGTAGTGATTTATTTTGGCCAAAATTTAAATGCGCATCAATATTCTTTTTGTATACCAAAATGGATAAATGGTCACCAAATCTAAAACTCGCTTTAGCAAGATTTCAGGGACACCCCGAAGTTCGGTTTGGTTAGGTTCCTTTAAACCTTGTACACAGAAAAAGAAGCCTCGCGAAGCAGGGCTTCGTCCACCCTGCTTAGGTAGATTTTTTTTATTACACATAATATGTTTATTTCTTTATTACTTAGGAAACGTTATTTGGTACCATTTATCCATTTTGGTAACCTTTTAGAATTTTTTTGGTAGTAAAATAGGTACTTTTTTGGGTGATGTTTAAACACAAGCCATTTATTTTCACAACAAATACAGTCGTACCACAAACACTTATAAACGTCCGTTGAACACCTTGTCTAAAAAAAAAAGTCAGATTATGACTCTAAAATACGGTCCGTTTTACAGTCACACTTTTTCTATACAAGTGTTCAACAGATGTTTACGTTTATGTAGTAAGGTTGGAAACGATTAAGCTGCAGTGTTAGTTTCGCCTAATTCTGTTATTAAGAAATTGTAGTGTTAAGAGGAAAAACAAAGGCCGTTTTTTCATGCAAACGTAGTTTACACACAGAAGGAAAATGTAATTATATGTATCGGGACATAGTGCTTACACACAATATACAATATAAAATTAATCTGAAAATAAATATGTGTCTCAGAGCTGGGTCAAGCCTTGTTCAGCAAATGCACTGACGATGGATTTTGAAGCTTTTTTAAGCTGGGCTCATCATCAAAAAATGTTCTTTTATAATGCTATTTAACAAGTAATTATATCAGCCGTCGTTCCCGGCTGTCATTATTTTGTTGATCTTTGACAGTCGTTACTATTAGTCAGAAGCTCTAACAGTCTGACAACTAGTTTCACCATGCGGTATCGTAATACCCAGTTATTGAGTTGCAGAGGTCCGAATGGCAGTCGCTCCATGTAATATACTGATATTCAGCTGCATCTGGTATGACTGGAAGCCGACCCCAATATAGTTGGGAAAGGCTAGCAAATGATGATAAACACGTTATTATGCCTGTTGTAGAATTAATATAATAATAGGTCTTGTAATAAAATTGTTTTAACCACTACTATTAATATAAAAGTTATATTATTCCACAAAATCTGCGTTACTTCAGAACAGGATCTTTTCAAAATTTCATTACATAGACATAATTTTGAAAAGCCTCATGAATAGTAATGAACCTGTAATATCCCTTATTTAAAACTTGCAAGTACTTCAAAAGCTAATTGAGAATGATTAAATTATTCAAAAACTTCTAAAACAACATGTTTTTGATTAACATCAAAAGGTGAAAATCCTTCATAATGCCGGTAATTAAGCAGACTGTCTTTTGTCCCTGAATTTTCTTCAAAAGTCATTTCTTGTGACAAATCCGTCAGGTTATTTAAGCAATTAAATTCAAACGTAAATAGCAATTACATAGATTTAATTAAAACTAACTGCTTGACGTTAAGACGTTATAATCCGGCCACAGCAAGTGGACGGCAATGAAGAAAATATAAAGGCGGGATTATTAAAATTTAAATCTTCTGATCTTGGTTTAAAGTAAGTTTTAAATTGTAAGTTTTGGTGCTTGGTTTTAAATGGTGTCTAAGATTTGTGTTGAGATTTCTTAAAGTGCGGTTTCAGGGGAAGTTTTTCCAAGGCTGATGTTTTTAACTGAGTACCAACGATTCTCAATCTTTGCGCCAACTGCTGTTGGCTTATCTTTTTTTTTTCCAAAGGTTTTTTTTTGGTTCAGTTTAGGTTCGCTGAGTGACAAACATGTTTTAATGGGGGTCTTAAGAGCTTGATAATATTAAAGTAGTTTTCAAATACCTAAGAAAATAACAAAACCGTTCGAGTCGTTTCCTTCGAAATGCTTCGACAAATCTAGTTTACAGCTCTATTACTAGCTCAAACACTGTGAAATTAGATTTTTATATATAATATTAGAAGAAATATTATTCATATAGTTATTTGAATTATTTATTTATTTATCAGGAACAATTTACATTGTGTTCGATACATTACTAGCTGTTGCGACCGGCTTCTATCGTTTTTCAAAAATAATCCTACAGGACCATAGATAAGAATATCTTGATTAATATCCTATGTGCTATTCCAGACTATAAACCTATTCAATAAACCAACTTGTATTGAACTGAGATCTGTTCAGCCATTTTGATTTGGTTGAGTTAGAAACATCCGTCCATCTATCTGTGTACTGTTTCTCCCTTCTCTTCAAATCCATCCACAGGTTGTCTTGAAAAAATCGCTTTTAGCGATAAGACCGCCCATTGTGTCACCCTATGTATAAGATACTCTGTACCAATAATTTGTATGGTGTGCATAATAAAGTGTATTCTATTCTATTATATCCAAACTTTGAGATTTATAACATTATATTAGTATTGATGTTAGCTACATTACCACTTATACCTGTTTACTAAAAGTGTTAAGTTCGTTCATAGTAACTTAGTTTAGATACTGGCTGCAAAGGACTGGCGGCGATCTCTGGTTTATTTTAAAGTTGAAATTAACCAGAGTCTAAAAGGAATTTGTCATACTGACCAATGTGGGTTTGTAAACTTATAGTAAACATGAAATCATGAAAATCCAGGAAAAACAGGGGAAAAAGAGGGGGTGAAAAACAAAATACGATTATTATGTAGTTTTAAGCACGTCCGAACAAAATAATAAAAAAATTGTTCCTGGCGCTTAGAGTGTTAATGTATTTACTAATTAAAACATACAAGTATCTTGAGAGATTGAGTTATTGGCGGCTAATAAAAGGTAATTAAAGGGTAGATGTGAGTCCTAAAGTAAGAACACACACCTGCACACTACTTACAATTTGGGGGTTTGTATGACTAAGTGAATGAACATAGACTAGACGAAAGGATTACTGTTTTTTTTTTATGCTGCTTTGTCCCTGTAAATCAGTGAGTTTTTTTTTGGGAAGATCTGCCTACCTTTTAGAAACTAAGCGTGAAGTTAAATAATTATACAACATCCTAAACAATCTTAAATTCCAAACAGCGCCAACAAAGCAATAATCTAACAAATGGAGCTCACAACTCACAGAAACAATTAGTGAAATTGGGCGAGAAAGAGCATTGTTTTTTAAGTCTATTAATATTAGTCTTCGCCGGACAAAATAAACCAATATTGCGGTGGACACGGGCTGAAACAATAGCTCTCTGTCACGGGGATGGAGACAAATAGACCCGGAGGGGGATAACGGTGATCCGGACCAACTTGGAGCAAGCATTGGCAATAAATTCCTTTTTAAAACCTACTGAGCTGTTGTGGCCGTTAATTCTCGGGTCGCCGGTCTCGCCAAGTCTCGCAATTCTCGCAACTGACCAAAGGCCGAGAATTTTACGATACTCATGTTCTCGTAAACAGGTTAGGTTAGTAGTTTGAACTCTTGTGCTTAAAAGGTGCCTTCTTTGTTATACGTCTTGTTCGCTTTGCAATATGCAGTATGATTTTTGTTCTTTCTTTATTCAGTGGAAAGTGGACTTATATTAGCAGTTATTTAATGTTCATCGTTCTTCTTTTTATGTTTGGTGATGGGTCAATACTAAAACAGTGTCTCTAAATAAATAATAATTTGTCAAATAGTTATTGAATTAAATTGAACAAATATGTTATAGATGAAGTTGCTGTTTTCTATCCAACTTCCATCCTCTTTGATTAGAAACATCGAATAGAACTCAAATATAACTCAGACTTTGGCCTGTATCTTATCACAGGCAGATTGTTAGATCTCTATTCGTCAAATTGTGTTTACATATTTTCTTCTCCAACTTCAACATAATCACTACATTCGTGTAAACGATCTCTCATGCGAGTAGATATATCTTCGAAACTTAGTGACGATTTTATTGTTAAAAATATACCTACGTGTAGAGGCTACGTGTAGGAACATATTGCTGTATATCACATTGTTATTCCGTTTCTGTTACACGTGTTGATGTTTTCACATCCATTGAATGTCACTCACGTGAAGAATAAGTATTGGGTGTCGTATTGAAAACGCAGGTAGGTACGTTATGTTTTAATACAGCCAAACATCGCCCACCTGGTTTCCATTATTTGGTAATATTACATAACATTCAGTGAGTTTCATTACTCGACTGATATTTTCCATTAAAATGATCGCGTACTTATTTAATAGGATATTCACGTTTACCTACTAATATACATTTTTCGATCCTGAACGTATTTACGAAAATTACGTGATTCGAAATTATACGTTATTCACCCGTCAGTGTGCTGACGCTCTTTGAGGCGCGCGTGGGACACAACGCGCCGCGCGCCGTCGACCCGGGCATGGTCCATGGTAGGGCAGCGAGTTGCCCTTTACTCGCTGCCCGCATGCCCAAGATACCTACCTAGCAAATGTTAACAGTTGATTAAGAAGTAAAGTAAGTATATAATTGCTATACAGACTATTCGAAAAAACTGAAACATTTTTCGATCCTGAATGTATTTACGAAAATAACGTGATTCGAAATTATACGTTATTCTCATTTGTAATTTCAATTTTAAATAGAATATTAATTTGTTTTTCTTTTTCAAAATTGGTATTTTTGAATTCGAATTTGAGCAAGGGTTGCAACAAATTCATTAGTGTGTATAAAATGGCTGTCTTGCCACTCGCAATCTACTTCCGTACAGGTGGGCTAGTGTAAATATTTGTTTGATATTGCTTTGAAGTCAGGGTTGCTATATTATGCTACTTTTCATATCTCTAAGTTCTCGTTAATTCATTGTTATCCGTAAGCGAAATAAAGATTGTTTCTTTACTACGATTTTATGCCTAAACTGCTGAATGGATTCAATGAATTGGTACTGAGATAAATGGGAGACGGTTATAGGATATTCCGGGCTACAAAGCCGTGGTCGAAAGCTAAAATCTAAATGGACCAAGTTGCTTTTAAGAATAAATTATTCACGTTAATGAGTCGCGGTAATAGTGGATGTATTTTAGAGGACGCAATAAAGGCTTAATTAGTTAAGTGGTTTTGGGGTAGGTAAGTGGGAATGAGTTGAGCAATCCCACTGGTGGCGGTGGTAGGCCGTATCAGGGTTGCTTGGTTTGTCACCATCGTCGTGGTATGGCGAGCTGTCGGAGTCCGGTGTAAAATATTTTTTCCTCTATGTGTTCCATCGGTGCGTAAGATTCAGTTCTTTCTGGGATCCGGTTCCTTCTCTATCTTTGTTTCTGGGCTGGATTGTTATCTAAATTAGATAAAAAAACATAACTGGTGCCGTACCATGAACTCTTAAGGCTGCCGTCTTCCTTTGCAAAAAATTGAATCGCGTTCGGCCAGTCGATCGTACGTCAAATTTCGGGCTCCCTTCCCGCAATCCCCCGCATACATCCTGCTCACTGAATTATTATAAAACAATTTTGATGCGGTATGAACATTGCTCTTCAAAGGATTATTTAAAAGGAGTTATAGAATGTTTGCTTACTAAGGAGTTTTAATATGACTTGGTTTCAGGGTTGGAAAAAAAACAGTTTTTTTTTTAATTTATAAAACAAACAGTAACAGTTCAAAATGTTTTAAAAAAGTGTTTTTTTTTAGTTTCTGGTTCTTTTTTAAAATTAATTCCACCTTGTTTGTTGATGTCTAAACGTATATATATATCAATTATGTTTCATTTCTAGACTACATCTTTTCAAATTCACCCTTTGTAATGAATTTTTTACGAAAAATCATCAATGGAATAAAAACATGTGATTTTTTTTTCTAAAAATTTTAAGCATTATTTCATTACAGTGTCAATAGAAGTTAAAAATATGACATAACAATGGCATTAAACTCAAAAGGTTTTATGTCAAACTATTTAGACTCCTGCATATTAATTTGTTTTCATTTTATATGCATTCATCTGCCTTAAAAATTAGTTGAAACGGGTAATAAAAGGGGTGCTATGACAGGAAACCTCCACGTGCGCCCGTGGACTGGAGTTCCCTCTCGGATACGTCCGGGGGGAAGACCAGTTTTTCGGGCCGGTGCACCCTGGGATGCGGGCAAAAACTCTTCCTTGGGCACTGTGTGCCCAAGTGGTCTCTTTGCCCGTATGCAAATAGCCTGTCGTGTGGATGCTCTAACGCGTGTCCCTCTGATCAGCAGAGGGCACAGCGGCGGAGCGGGCTTGCGGACGGTGAGTGATGGGTAGCTCGCCGTCCGACCAAGGACCAAGCCCGGGTCGGTGGCGCGTCGTGTTTCGCGCCAAATGCCTGCTGGGGTCGCGGGTTTTTTCTTAACCCAGGATACCGTGGCCCCGGAACATAAAGGGCATAGGAAGGAACACGGGTGGATTTTAGTCAGTAAGAGTCTGACAGTCCCTTCCGCCCCACCCAGGGCGGGAGGACTCATTTGATGATTTTACCACCTAAAAAAAAAAAAAAAAAAAAACGGGTAATAAAAAACACTGTTTAATTTCAAACTGTTTTAAACAGGTGTTTTAAAACAACTTGTTTTAATCATGCCAACCCTGTTTGGTTTGTAATAATACGAGTATAACACAAGTGTTTTAATACTATTTAAATATTCTCATAGGTTAAATTCTGTTAGGTTTAATTTGTTAAACACAATCGTGTTTAACTAATTAAACCTAAAAAAAGGTCAGTGCAGCAGTCATGTTGGCAAAGGAAGAGGCGGGACGCGTGAGAGAGAGGACAGCGTAAACCTTACATCCCAGCCGCAGTGGTAAACCCAGAACATAAAAGGCTATTAAAGAACGCCGTGAATTTAAGTCAGTACAAGTCTGACAGTATCTCCCGCTTGGCCTGGGGAGGACTCATTTGATGATTTTATCATGAAAAAAAAGTCATGGGCCATGCCCGGGTCGACAGCGCGTTGTGTCCTACGAGCGCCTCAAATAGCGTCAGCATGATGACGGGGTCCCCCTCTAGAGGGCTAAAGCCTGCTGGCGTCGAGGTACTCATTACCGTGACCCCGGAACATTAAGGGCTATTTGAAGGACACCGTGGATTTTAGCCAGTACAAATCTGACAGTCCCATCCAAGGACTGCACTCCTTGTCATAGGCACAGTCCATTACCACCGGGAGTCAGAGAAACCAACGGTTTTGTTACTTGCTGGATTTTAATGAAGGAGCAATGTTAGCGAACGTAAAAGTGAGAAAAAACAAACTAAATTTTAAATGTCAATAAGGTCGAAAATAGTTTGAACATGTTTTTTAAATTGCATAACGATAGCAAGTTAAAAAAACAGCTTAAGCGATTTTCGACCTTATTGACATTTATGCAAAAACCGGATTTTAATGAAGGAGCAATGTTAGCGAACGTGAAAGTGAGAAAAAACAAACTAAATTTTAAATGTCAATAAGGGCGAAAATCGCTTGAAGCTGTTTTTTAACTTGCTATCGTTAAGCAATTTAAAAAACATGTTCAAACTATTTTCGACCTTACTGACATTTATGCAAACACCGGATTTTAATGAAGGAGCAATGTAAGCGATCGTGAAAGTGAGAAAAAACAAACTAAATTTTAAATGTCAATAAGGTCGGAATTCGCTCCAACTTGTTTAGTTACTTCTCCATATATCTTTTAACAATAATCGGTTCACAACTGAAAATTCTGTAGGAAAGGACAATCGGCAAAAATGTATGGAAGCTGGTCTAGAACTCAATAACAACCATATGCATGTCATTAGATAGCTCTTTCAATGTACAACAATAGTTATTATGACGGGTCATGTCAAATCGCTGTGAGAAAAAAGTTATGGTGATGTATCGCAAATAATATTGGTATCTGGAAAATGGTGTAGTTTAGTAATAAAAACAAATGAATTAAGTAATAAGTATAATTATGTCGTTTATTCCATTTCATTATCAGCAGGTCTAAGGGTCCAAGTTACAGGTGGTTAGAGCTCCAGAGACAGGAACCGACTCACGATGAGATTGGAGAAGAGGAGTTTTAGTCTGAGATTACAGTTCACACTAAAGTGGTCTGAATAATATTATGCAATCTAGATGTGAACAAGGCTAGGTAGCCTTACGACATTTTAGCGAGAGTATTGTGCCAGCGTGCTCCTGAACTGTATTCTGTAGATACGGTTGTTCCGAAAATTCCGATCAAGTGTCTAAAAGTGGCGATCGTACAAACCTACTCATTACCATCCAACCGCCATTACCTTCTGTATAACGTCATGGAAAGGGTAGTGAACAAAATATAAGTTGTGGGCTTTTATTTGAAGACTGATCTTCTTAGTGACCGTCAATATTGCTTTCGCTAGAGACGGTTCACTGGAAATCTTCTGGTGTGTGTTACCCTTTACTGGGGCAAAGCCATTTACAAAGACAGTGAAACACTAGCGTTATCGCTTGAAGTCCCGAAGGTTTTTGACAGAGTCTAGCACACTGGTCCACTCAACAAGCAACAGACACTGCTAGTGCGCGATCCATCAAAGAAGTTGTTGATGGCTGCTTCTCTGAGCTAATGGCAACAGATCCTGTTCTCTCTATTTTTCTGCTGCACTTCAGTGACTTTCTTCAGCCTGGTATTAAAGCTACGCAGATGAAAACACTGTTTCAGAGAGATAGTTGTACAGCACAAAAAGTAGCAAAGATGAAGTTCGTTCCCTGAGAGACGCCATGGTAGAGTTGACAGATTTAATCTTAAGCCTTGTCTCCCAGTCGTGTGATGATAATCTTACCTCTTTTTTGCCTTTTCTTTGTTCCTGTAACCGATTTACTCCTTGGCATGGAGTTGAAATTGAATCTTAACTTAAGCGCGACCATAGAGCATAAAGCCCAAACACTGGACAAAGTACTGGACATCCTAAATTGAGTGAACGATACTTTAACAGCTTGGGCAGCTTTTTACTCTACAGAAAGCGCTAGTCCGATTGTGTATGGAGTATTGCAGCAACTTTGAGATGGCTCAGCTATATATCAACTGGCCCAGCTTGACCCAGTGGAACCCAGAGCCAAGAGCTTTATTGGCGTCGTAAAACTGGTGGATGGCAAAGCTTCAAAGCTTCAATCATCGCTTGCCTACTTGTTGGTCTTCTATAGACTGTACTTCGAAGAGTGTCTGCATGATCTCTACGACATTAGACCACCAGCTCCTTCCACTATCGGGATTCTGGACTAACTGCTTTTAATTACCATGTATACATAGTTGCCCACTAATTCGCACATTAACTGCTCCCAATCATCCTACATAATATGCACAGAAAGAGTGGAACTCGCTACCTGCTTCCCGCTATACAAAAAATCTTTAAGAGATTTTTTGCAAGTATAATTAAATGGGTACCCACTGGTTGGAACGGAAAAGACTGTTTTTTTTTAAGCGTTGCCCTACTCTAAGAATTTCTCCCTGTATTGTGGGTGCGTTACAAACATAGAAACACAAATTCACAAACACTCAGACTCGGAACAACTACGATTATACAAATATTTTTTCGGTGCGGCGATCGAACCCGCGACACGTTGCGCAGCAGTCGATCGCTCAGTCACTGTGCCAACCGTGTCGTCAAACTAATCGGCTCCTAGTCTCGTGCTGACCAAAAAAATAACCTATTCCTTCGGTTGCCCTTTGCATTACAGGGCCGCGGTATCCAGTGTAGACAGCCCGCGACCCATTAAACCTTTCGTTCTTATTTTCCCGCGGGCATATGACAATGCTTTTGAATTAAGAATACGACGACCTTGGCGCCATTTCGTACAAAAAAAAAATGTGCAACTAATAATTATAACGTTTTTCTCGCTTTAGTAGCGAGTTGAAGCGAGACAACATAGCGGACAAGCCTTTTAAAAACCAAACTTTTAAAAAACATTGGTTGCTAGTACTTAATAACTGCCGCATTTAACTGGCTATAACTTTTTTCTCACAGCGATTTGAAATGAACCGCCATAGTAACTATTGTAGTACATGAAAAGAGCTTTCCAATGATATATGTATGATCGTTATTGAGCTGTAGACCATTTTGCCGATGATCCTTTGACAATTAATTCCTCTTTTTCTACCCCTATAGACCGAGTTTAATTTTGATATTTAAATGGGACCAACTTTCTGATAAACTCTATCCAACAAAAAAAAAGATTTTTTGATATTGGACCACCTTAGAGAAAGTAAAGAATTGTCATAAATAAAAAAATATATACATGTCGAATTGAGAACCTCCTCCTTTTTTTCCGTCGGTTAAAAAATATATTTTAACATAATAAAGTAGAGCAACCTGAGATGCGTAACTGCGCGTCATCACCGTTAGAGCGAGAGAAGGTGCGAGCGAGAGGGACCAACAATAATTCGTCGTGGACCTCACGTCCAATCGCTCCGGCCGTCCACCGGCCACTAAGGAATTTCTCTTGCAATTCTCGTTTATAAACACTTTTTGAGAGGTTATTTGAGATATTTTTTATTATTGAAAAAAAGCGCTTTGAGTACAATTTTTTTTTTTAATTTGCTTTATTGATCTGTTGACATCAAGATAATGTAATATTACATACCTACGATGCATAGTTCCTATGAAAAAAAACCATTTATTAAGAGATGAAATCCGAGAATTTTGATGATATTCTGCCATCTTAATTTAGAAAATGGAAGATAAATATAAAAAACTAATCAGCGCAGTTTGAAGACGAGGATATTGCGGTCATTATGCGCTGATCAGATTTTTAAATGAATTCTTCATTGTCTCAGATTGAGTGCACCAACGTAACTCAAAATGACGTTGGGCAGGAAAGAGCTGTTTTGAACGCTTGATTTACCTAATATAATCTACTTAAATCAACTTTAAAAAAATAACTAGCTGTTACTTATATTATGGTTATTTATGTGGGGTAAGTAATATATGATATAACTACAAAATCTCTAAAACTTACAAGAGATAACAACTGAACATATAATTTTATTTGATATAACGATCTTATAATATAATAAACGATAGACATAATTTTATAATGACTAATTTCTATAAGCATAACAATCAATGAATATAAAATCGTTTTGTATACCGCTCAAAAGATGTAAAACTTATTTGGTCTAATTTTTTTTTCTTCCTGGCAACTAATCTAACACTGATGTACTGAGTAATAGTACCACCTGCCGTGAATCTTCGACGGTGCCCCGCTTCGCGGGGCTCCTATTTCTGTGTACAGGGTTTAAAGTAACCTAACACGAAGGGGATGGCGGGGTCTTTCAGACCCCGCCATCCCCTTCGAACCTAACCTGTCCGTGTCGGGGTGCCCAAAGTCCCGAGCTCGCTTCGCTCGCTCTTGCATCCTAGGTCAAATAACTGAAAAATTATACGTTTCAAACGTTATATGTAATGATTTTCGCTTTATTAAACGTTATATCAAATAAAATTATATGAAATGAGTTTTAGAGTAACACAAACATTATGTGTGGAGAAATAATATCAACCGTTGGTATATCTCACGTTGATTATATCATGTGAACGTTATTGAAATGAAAATATATCAAATAACTTTATATGAAATGAGACGCACCCATTTATGTGCAATAATAATATTTCAAGCTATTGCACTATTTTGTTCAAAAATCACAAACAAAGTTACGCATATAATTCGGCGCGCGTGAATTTTAGAAGACTTGCCCCTTAAGGCGTGAGTTTTTAGGCTGTGGGAAAAAGATGGCGCTAGACGACTTGTATAGCTTTGTCTCTTTCCCACAGCCTAAACTGGATCGCGTTTAGATGATTGCGTCGATGTAGCCCGCGAAATTCAATTTTTAGAATTTCGCGGGCTGATTGGAGCATCCCCCTTAAGAGCTCGTGGTAAGACCTTTTTCATGAAAGATACCTACCTAGCAAATGTTAACAGTTGATTAAGAAGTAAACTAAGTATACAGGGTGAATTTTTCAACTGGGCGTGGATGGCTATCTCCGAAACTAAGAGGAATATCGAAAAACGTTGAAAGGAGTCTCGAGGCCGATTTTGACGAAAACTAAAACTGCATTATTAGATTTTCGAAAAATCGATAATCCTGGCCAGGAATCGAACCCGCTGATTTTGGAAAAAAAATCACACCCTGTATTATTACACCATTTGATAGTGTTGCTAACAAGGATCAAATTCTGGGAAGTAACCATATACGACAATCTTAAGGGAACAGTTATTTTTTATAAAATTGCGTTTTTCTATGTCACTTTACTCCTACTGAGCCATATTCATTCAAAATTATAAAATTTCATTGTTTTCAATGTTAAACTGGATATAACCTCTCAATAATCCCACTGCATTCAGCAATAATAAATGATTGAGTTGAATGAAAAATAGCAATGTTTCAAAGAAGAAATGGTTAACTTATGTTTCGAATTAAGTCATTGCTTTGAAGATTGATCAGTTTTTTTTTTAAATTATACCTTTTCCTTAAGTTTGCCGTTTATGATTACTTCACAGAATTTTATCCTTACCAGCAACACTATCGAATGGCTTCATAATATAGGGTGTGATTTTTTTTTCCAAAATCAGCGGGTTCGATTCCTGGCTAAGATGATTGATTTTTCTAAAATCCAATGATGCAGTTTTAGTTTTCGTCAAAATCGGCCTCGAGACTCCTTTCAACGTTTTTTGATATTCCTCATAGTTTCGGAAATAGCCATCCACGCCCAGTTGAAAAATTCACCCTGTATAATAGCTATACGCCTATTCGAAAAAACTGAAAAGTTATTCCTGAATAAATGGGAATCAACCAGAGGAAATTAATATTTTAATCATTTCCCTGAAAAAATCTATTATTAGCTTTAACAGAAACTAGGTTAATTTACCTTTGCGGATTATTATTATAGGCAACGAGTTGAAAACGTTCACATTTGAATTTGATGAACTATATTATTGTCATGTTATTTTAGCACCAAGGTACGTTTCTATTTAGGGTTACTTTAGACTTGTGATAGAAAATTTTGACTTATACAGGTAAATTATATTTTTTATAATAATATAATAGTCCATTGTGGTGGGTGGCCCAATGAAATCGGCCTCGACTTCAGATGGTCGTGGTTTCGAAGCCTCGTTGCTTTGTGCAATTTGGATAGATGTAATTACAAATCAATCGTAATCATACAATGCAGCATATCTTTTTTAATCGTGGTAAAATCATCAAATGATGCCTCTCATCTCGGGCAGGACAGAAGGGACTTCAATAGACCTTTACGTTCTGGGGAAACAGTTACGGTGGACGCTGTCCTAGAACTGAAAAGATACATTATAAACTGTATTAATAAAAAACAGAACGACTCTGCCTTTAAACAGGGCGTCTCACGGCTATGCCACATGGAGGGAAAGTACCTTGAATATTGTAGATAGAACATTTTACTGAAAGAACACAATGATTTAATAAAAAAAAAAAACCATTGACACTGCATACATTTTTAAATTATTACAATATGGTTGAACCGGGAAAAGAACCAGCTACACGAGAAAAAAATTACCCTGTAGTTTTATCATACCGATTGTAAAGCTTCGTCATAAGGATTAAATTGCTAAATAACACAGTGTCGTATATAGGGTGACTGGTAATTAGTGCACGATACTTAAACACGTGATTGTGCGATTTTTTTTCCGCGTTTTTTGGTTTGTTCCCATAGTAAAAGTTGTTTGTTATCATGAGCACAATCACGTGTTTAAGTATCGTGCACTAATTACCTGTCAACCTTAATAAAAGGAAGACCATGTGGCGTATCCGTGGGATGCCCTGTATACATATTATATTGTGTCATTTTAAACAGCTGCAACCTCTTCACATACTTCACATATTGCACGGTAAACTCCCTTTGAAAGAAGATAATAATAATATTAAGCCCGAAATACGTGGTTCGTGGGCCCTATCACGAATGTGCGGCGTAAAGATAAAGGAAAAACCAAAACAAGTTTCAAACATAATTACTGTAGAGTTTTGGTTTATAATGTGACTAGTGAATATTCTCAAACCCAAGTGAATGTTATGCGTACAATGAGGAGTTCTAATTTTAAAATAACTTGAATTTGTCGTTATTTCCGCGCGTTTGTTTTCGGCCCACTGTTCTTGCCAACAAGCCATATTGACAGACTGATCCCGTCTGAACGAGGCTTAATGAAAATGTGCGTGGGACGATATTAAATTATATCCGATACACCACAAAAGCAATGTCCATAATACCTACTAATTATCTGTTTTATAACGAAACAAAATGGTCGTATACTATTTGTGGTATTTTATTATACCTCTGATATATAAAAGCGGATTGAATATGTTTGGTTAAAGTAGATCTGTAGATGTGACCTTAAAATACATATGTTTAGTGTCTAAGTCGAACTGTATGCCGAATATCATCATTATACCTGAAAAGACTGGCTATATGATTTCCAGAAGTCAGTAACTGGGTAATATATAATACCCCAGGTGTTCGGACTTTCGAGCTTCTGACTAATAGTAGGCATACACCATCCTGCCTATCGATACGATAGATTTGACGCTTGCAATTGTTTCAAATCGGCAGTTCGTCCATATACACCATACACCATCCTGCCTATCGATACGATAGATTTGTCACAACTTCAAATCTGCACCAGTGATGCCAACTCAGCAACTAGATCTGGCTATTATTCGGTGACGACAGCTACAATTTCTAGCACCTTTTCATTTCATCATGAGACTATCGAATTAGATTAAAAAAGTGGTGCAAGCCATTTTCGACCTTATCGACATTTAAAATTTAGTTTGTTTTTCTCACATTCTCATTCGTTAACATTGCTTCTTCATTAAAATCCGGTGTTTGCATCGTTATCAATAAGGTCGAAAATCGCTTGAAGGTCGGAAAACATTTGCTTAAGGATTGCAAGTTAAAAAAAGTGGTGCAAGCGATTTTCGACCTTATCGACATTTAAAATTTAGTTTGTTTTTCTCACATTCTCATTCGTTAACATTGCTCCTTCATTAAAATCAGGTGTTTGCATCGTTGTCAATAAGGTCGAAAATAGCATGAACCTTTTTTTAACTTGCTTTCGTGACACCTCTCAAGTTTTCAATCGTATTTTGGTTTAAAATAAAATGAATAACTCTTTTTTTACGAGTGTACATGCGATCCATGTGCGAAAAGCCTCCGTTTTCCTGGTAAGGCCACGTTCACATGGCGATTATTTTCCCGTATACTGTATACAAGATTTTATCGAATAGAGCAGTAATAACAGTTCACAAATGAAAACTTAAAAATAGTTTAAACGGCGTTCATACGGGAAAATCCCGTGTTTGAGAAATATAATATTTTACCGTGTACCGTGCAAAGTTGTCCTAAAACTGGTCAACTCTATTCGATAAAATCTCGTGTACGGTATACGGGAAAATAATCGCCATGTGAACGTGGCCTAACCATCCCTGTAGAAAAGTAGCTAAAAAGTTTAGCCACAAGTTACACTTTTTAGCTTTTTTTCTAGCACCTTTATAATATTAGCTAACTATCTATGAAGTTGCTAAGATGGCATCACTGCTGCCGATTTGACGTTGTGTCAAAAACGATTTGATGACCTATCAATTGGCAATGGCATGTCATGCCATCAAATTGGCATTCCACCCCCATACACGTTCAATTCTATTTGATCAAATTGGCAGTTTTATGCCGAATTGACGAATAGGCAGTATGGTGTATGGCTACCATAACGGTCAAAGATTGTACCATCAGCTTCAATACGAAACAAAAGAATATTTTTATTTCAAAACGAAAAAGAAAACAGTAGAATCTAAACGAGTTATGGCCGACAACTTTGGTCTAAGCCTGGCCGCATACATCAGTTTTTTTCCGTTCGGAATTCGAAATGATAAATGAAATTGAACAACACACACAAACCACACTATCTAACAACACACACAAAACATGCACACACATTTGTATGAATTCACTGTGTATGGATAGAAAACGGTTCAGGATTCCTGAACAAGGAAACTTATTTATGCGGCCAGGCTAAGCAGTGACCGGTGCGACGGGGGGGCGGTGCGAATCATTTACTTCGTAAGTACTCGAATTCGCCACTACCGGCGCCACATGGCGTGTTTCAAACACTTCTATACATTTGATCTTACCGCGCCAAGTTACCGCTTACAGCGGCAAGGATGTGAACGGGCCGTTACATACAACTTAAAGAGAAGAAAATAAGATTTTCGCATTTTCGCTAACCCTATTAAATATCGTGATAGCATCTCACTTGCAACCAAGTCCCGCCAACTAGTACGTGTAAAAATGCTTATAGCATTTCTACAGACCGACAACTTTTCCGTACTCGCGATAAATGTATTTCCCTTATCGTTTCCGCATCCGGAATCGGTAAGCGGACACAAAGCAATCACATGTGTAGTGTATTGTAAATGCCTTTCTTAGAAGCTTACGAAGCTCTCTTATTTTTTTGTATTGCTGAAAATGTTTAGTTGCTTACTGAATTGAATTTTACATAAAATGTAATGAGAAATCGGGCTTTATGTTATACTAGGTTTTGCACGCATAGAGTGCCATCCATTATCATATTTTTATTTATTTGATATAGATAAAAGGTGCTCTATGTCAATTTCTGTACACTTGACAACGTGTGCGCAAAATTTCAGTAGTTAGGGCAATTTTAGTAGTTTAGCATTTATTTTTGCATTTATAGATTATGTTTTATTTAGGATTAGAAAAGTCTTACATAAAATATGAAAAGGCTGACACAAAACGCTTTTAATATCTCTCCCCACGACATGACACTCTCAATTTTGATTTAATTATTGGAAAACACTTCGCACTCTCTCCTAAAATATAGCTAAAAATAAAACATTGATGTATGTTTGAGAAAAGCAATGACATCACATGAAAAAACGTAACCGAAATATCTATCGTCTCCAGGACGCCTAAAAACAAAGAATAGTTTTTTATCTGTTGGTACATAATTAGGGATTATTTGTGGTGCATACAATACCACCCACATATTAATTATTAAAATCTTACCACACTATTGTTAAAAACTCTTAGTAGGTCTTCTAAGTGTTAAAAGTTGACACTTCATCAATATTATTTCATCTGAAAGGTTTTCCGCTTGGATTATTTTCCATTCCCTCCTCATAAATCATTTATACTACCTCATTAAAGTTTAAGTTTTAAGATATATTTTTTACAAGATGGTTTAAATGTTGACTATTTAGTTCGATGGGGCCGCAAGGTTCTCGAATGGAGATACACACCAGCAAGTGTAGGAATTCCACCCGCAAGGTGGACAAACGAAGAAGACCTGAGCATCGCACTGGATGTAATGTTTGCCGCTTCCCATCGATCCTATTGTAAAACTACATATAGGGCGCCCTATTTTCAGTAGTTGACAAATTGACATGTGGCGCGGCGACTGCGGCGGATATGATGATGATGGTGAAGTTTCAATCCCATCCCATCCCATTTCCTTTCAGTAATCAACGTTCAAAAGTGCCTCTTTGATGGCCTAATTGAAAGAAATTATTTGACATCGACTTTAAGTATAGACCAAAAATATATATAATCATTTTGTGCTCTAGTTTTCAAGTCTAACTCCTTATCTCAATGTCTATTCGCAAACAAGGCAAAAACAGCATTAAATACTTTCACTGGTCATAATCAGAAAAAAAGTATATTGAATTAGCATAATAAATACTTATACAGGTAACTAATACAGATACCGAGAAAAATAATTTATATTTGCCAAGGTTTCGCATCCCGTTAATCTCCGGTCTACCACAGCATCCTCTTATCAGAATGATGAGCTGATCTATAATAGCATTTGAAAGAGCATCTTTAAAAGCATTTTTTTCTCAGAAACAACTTAAACACGTTTGGACATTCAAAATTAATAACGTTTATTTTTACTTTAGAATTGGAAATGAAATAAAATACAAAAATTACTGTTTTTAATGTGTAGTTAGGTACATATGCGCCACAGATATTCTAATGAAGCGCGATCGTGAATCTGACAACCGGTCACCACAGCCTGGCCGGGGTCGCGGGGCTGTCCTAAAAGGTAATCGTGACCTGAAACGTAAAGGGCTATTAAACGGATACCGTGGATTTCAGTCAGTACGAATCTGCCAGTTCTTCCCTAGCTGCCGAGAGTGAGGACTCATTTATTTACTTAACTACGAAAAAAAAAGTGCAATCATGAAGTCGACTTTTCGATAACTTTATCGAACCATTACGACCATAGATATATCAACAATGCATGTGAAGGTTTATCTTCTAGAAGTTACATAAAAAAGTTCAAGAAGATAAAAGTTCCAATGAGTAGAAAGTAATTAATTGTGTTACCATCTAAACATAAACTATTTAACGAACTGTGAATACAGATATTGTTTCATTGTCCTTTATTTAGAAATAAACGTTGCTATTTTATGAAAACGATTTCGTGTTTTAACAAGGCATTCGTGTTAGTTCGAGCGCGTTTAATGTTACTGTGAAATGGCAAAGTTGGTCTTTACTTTAAGCTGTTTTAAAGGAGCACAATTTTGACTTACGTCGCCTATACGTAATGGGCAAACGCTTTGTTCTACCTACAACTTTTTTATAATGAATATTTCGGTGTTATTTCTCAGTACCTACTTTATTGTTTTTTTTTTCTATTCCTTGCTTTACTTTAGTATTTTCACTGTATTTTGATTTTTACCTGTAGTCGAAAGAATATTTGTTTCGGAAAGGAATCGAATTCAGAATGCAGTCTAGCTGCTAATCGCTGTCACTGCGATGTGGACTACTGTATATTACGCATGCAATTGTACAGGCATTTTTTCAGAAGCTACTACGTGGTACTTACATAATTAATTTTATTGAAAATGAAAAGTGGTTGTAAATTAAGGCCACCTCTTTCAAAGACAATTTTAAACAAAACTACGTTTGGCTGTTGTCGAATTCCAGAAATGGTAACAAAACGTAACTTCAATTAAAAGTAAACTGGTTTCTGTAATTAATGGGTACTCTTCTCAAAAGGTTCATAAACTAGTTCCAAGCAGAACTTGGTACGACAAAATTATAGTTCGCGAAGTTTGAAATATCTAGAAATTTTTCACTGAAACTATTAGGAAAATGTACTTATTCGGCTGAAACTGACGTTAATAGTAGCTATTAAAAGAGGCTGCCAACGTAGCAAGAGCGAAGTTACTTTTATTTATTATTCCAACGCCGCATTTTTAAAATTCTGTTGCTCGAATTTTATGAAGCGGTATTTTAAGACAGGTGTTAAATATAATTTGGGAATTAATTAAAGTGAATAATGACATAGGCAATAAATCAATATTTTGATTTAAAAATGTTACCTTAAAGTGTTTTACTTTCTTCTTTATAAGAACTTATAGGCTTCGAGATGGACAAACAGCTTTATTTCTCATTGACAATTCTAAAGTAAAATATTGCCACTGTTAGAAACAAAATTTGAATTTTAGGGAAGACTTACCGTCATAATTGTTGTTTTTAATGGATGCGCTAATAAAAAGTTGATGTCAGTCTGTTGTTTATGGTTCCCTTCCCATTTGCATACTAAGGTTTTGTTTTTTTTTTATAGCCGTTTACCATAGCAAGACACAAATAGCTATACATTTTTCATAAACCTGAAATCCATCATCGCTTAACAGGAAAGCTATAAACTACCTATTATGCAAATCCCCTTATCGTCACACCATCGTGGCAGTGTATCCTTTGCACCCCTATTTTTCCACCCCTATTCTGTTAGCTAGTAAAACGGGGGAGCATCGGCGTCATGTGTATTTTGCACTTGACGTATCCACTAACGGGAGGTGAACAGCTGATCAACATAGCGGCCATGACAGTTGATCGTGACGTCACACTGATGAGTTCGTTCACGGGAAATGAATGGAACTTTAAGCCTCCTGCAGACAGACGCGATTAACCGCGCGTGGCGACATCACCGATACCGCGCGCGTTTCCTTGCCGCATTGTTGTTCACATAAGAGCGCGCTACGCGGCGACACGACGGGACACGATTATAACATGACGCGGCGCGGCACTGCAGAGCCAAGCACTGCCAAGAGAAGTGAACCCAATCGTAGTACATTTACAGTGGAAATTACATTGGCAACTAGCGACAGCGCGCGCGGACCACGGCGTCTCCCGCGCGACAAATTGCCACAGAAATATAAACTCTAAATGTACTACAGTAAGGACACGACGCGGCACGGCCAGACTCGCTCGCCGCGCGGCACGCAGCGCGGCACCGCAGAGCCACGCCCTGAAAAGAGAAGTGAACCCAATCGTAGTACATTTAGAGTGGAAATTACATTGGCAACTAGCGACAGCGCGCGCAGATCGCGGCGTCTCCCGCCGCGACAAATTGCCAAAGAAATATAAACTCTAAATGTATTACATTAAGGACACGACGCGGCACGGCAAGACAGACGCGCCGCGCGACAAGAGGCGCGCGCCGCGCGGCGCGCGGCGCGGCACCGCGGAGCCATGCCCTGCGAAGAGAAGTGAACCGAATCATAACACATTTAGAGTGGAAATTACATTGGCAACCAGCGCCAGCGCGCGCGGAACGCGGCGTCTCCCGCTGCGACAAATTGCCACAGAAATATAAACTCTAAATTCACTACGGTAAGGACACGACGACGCGGCGCGGCAAGGCGCTCGCCGCGCGGCACCGCAGAGCCACGCCCTGCAAAGAGAAGTGAACCCAATCGTAGTACATTTAAAGTGGAAATTACATTGGCAACTAGCGACAGCGCGCGCGGATCGCGGCGTCTCCCGCCGCGACAAATTGCCAAAGAAATATAAACTCTAAATGTATTACATTAAGGACACGACGCGGCACGGCAAAACAGACGCGCCGCGCGACAAGACGCGCGCGCCGCGCGGCGCTCGGCGCGGCACCACGGAGCCATGCCCTGCAAAGAAAAGTGAACCCAATCGTGGTACATTTAGAGTGGAAATTACATTGGCAACTAGCGACAGCGCGCGCGGAACGCGGCGTCTCCCGCTGCGACAAATTGCCAAAGAAATATAAACTCTAAATGTATTACATTAAGGACACGACGCGGCACGGCAAAACAGACGCGCCGCGCGACAAGACGCGCGCGCCGCGCGGCGCGCGGCGCGACACCGCGGAGCCATGCCCTGCAAAGAAAAGTGAACCCAATCGTGGTCCATTTAGAGTGGAAATTACATTGGCAACCAGCGCCAGCGCGCGACAACGCGGCGTCTCCCGCTGCGACAAATTGCCACAGAAATATAAACTCTAAATTTACTACAGTAAGGACACGACGACGCGGCGCGGCAAGGCGCGCGCGCCGCGACAAGACGCGCGCCGCGCGACAAGACGAGCGCCACGCGGCACCGCAGAGCCACGCCCCAAAAAGAAGTGAACACTGCTTGTGAGGGTTCCGTAGCCAAATGGCAAAAAACGGAACCTTTATAGATTCGTCATGTCCGTCTGTCCGTCCGTATGTCTCAGCCACTTTTCTTCGAAAGTATAAGAGCTATCCAGGTGAAACTTGTAAGTAGATGTACCTATCATGTGAGCCGCATTAATTAGGACTTTCAAAAAAACATAAAAAAAATTCAAACATTCAAAAAAACAAACTTTGGGGGTTCCCCATACTAGATATATTATCCCCATATTAGAATTAAAACTCATTTTTTTTTCCATCAAACTCATGCGTGTGGGGTATACATATACAACGTCTAACGCCAAAAGCGCAAAACCTCTCGTGGGGTAACCCAGCCCATGTTACTAATTTAACTTAATTTTTATTCCAAGATTACCTATTGGAAATTCTCAAAAAAATGGTTTTTCATGCAAATGAGAAATTGGTCAGGCACATATGTATGAAGAACCTAATTTTTTGAAAATTTCATTCATCAAAAATTATATTGAGGTAACTTATTTATCATTTTTTTCCAAACTAAACAGTTCGCGCGAGAGACACTTCCAAAGTGGTAAAATGTGTGCCCCACCTCCCCCTCTGTAACTTCTAAAATAAAAGAATGATAAAACTAAAAAAATAAAAATGTTAAACATTACTATGCAAACTACCACTCAAAATTGGTTTTAACGAAATCAAGTTATTACTACTTCTTTTTAATATGTCATAGATCGTAAACCGCAATTCTAGGTAAATTCAAATTAAAGTTACAACCAACTACAAGAACTTTTATATTACAGTAACTTGCTGCTACGGAACCCTTTATACCCGACTCGCACTTGGTCGGTTTTTTAATTCCATCCAACAATATTTATTCTTCAAAAGAAATCGCCCGCCTATTTCTCAGAACGTCGCGCGCGGTTTTCTGAGAAATTTGTCGTCTCGATTCACAACCGAATTACAACGTTATAGTTATAAAATAAGGTCTAAATTCCATCCAACAATTTTACAAAGGAAAACGCCCGGCACATACTTTTTCTTTGATCGCTCCGCCGTCGCCGTCGCTGCTATAATAAATCAAAAATGAGTTCCAGGAAGCGGCAGCGGTAAAAAGAATCAAAGGTGCCGCTGGCCGACAAATAGGGTTGCCAACATTTTTTTGTCGGAATATAGTTTTTTTTTAAAGCTATAAAAAATATAGCAGGCTTCACAAAAATAAAGTATTCCAGTAGGGAAGAAAACAAAAAATAGACTTATTTGATTTTTTTATTTATTTGTAAAACTATTTTTTTGCACTTATTGCATTTTTAAATAATTTATTGTTCTGAATAAAACTGGCATTAATCACAGCCTAATTTTAAATAAATAAAAATCAGGAGCTCTTTTTTATTGAAGCTGTAATGTTGCTCTGTTTCTTTCTTCCCGCCCCACTTCAAATTCATAATTGAAAATTTTCATCCTTTCTGTGAGTGCCGAAGTGGTGGTTATTGTTTACCTTTTATTTAGTACCTACAAAGGGAAACTTATGGCTAAAGTTGAAATTTATTTTTTTGCAGACTGGGTTAAGTTTATTATTAAGTACTTTGAGCGAACTTTGTATTTATCGCTATTCTACTGGATTAGAAAAATCGTAATCTTCGTTTAATACTTAGATATGTATTTCCGTTAAAACAATCGGTGTATTAATAAGCAAAAATAAATTTGGGATTTAATCGACATCGATAACATTACAAAGATGACAACAGTACATCCCTAGCCCTGGCTCGGCGGCGGGAGCGGGCGGCGCGGCGCTGCGCGCGCGGCGGAAAACCATTTCATTGTACTAATATTTTGTTCAATATTTACTTTATTTTTGTTAACTAATTTGGGGAATCGTTAGAGAAAGCACAAACCAACAATGCGTTTTTTGGAAATAACTTTACAATAGCTACATTAGAAGATTTTAGGACATTATCTAAAATCTAATAAAATCTAAGAACCGCTGTTTGAAACTTATTGTCAACGAACCGTCCAGTCTGGTTAGTAACCTGCTTCCCTCTCGTGCGAAGGGTCTCAGGATCAAATCCTGGTGTTTCCACTTCACTTTTCGTGGTTCTCTTTTTGTATTTCATATAACCTGTGAGAGTTTTCAATTAATTAAAAATAATTGTATGCATACTTTTATTTTAATAAATTATTTGCAAACTATTTTTTTCTAATATTTTTCAGTAGTTTTCTAGAATAAAAAAATCTGCGCTGATTTAAATTGTAGATTATGTAAGTTGGATATTATTATTATTATAGGTATTGCGATTAGGTAAGTTGGATATTGGATATTATTATTATTAATGCGATTTTTGATTTATGTTGAACCGACCATGTGGGCGTTTAAAACCGGTTTTTTTGAACCAATTCGAAATGATCAACATAACATGATTTATGCAAACATATAAATGAATAAGTACCTAAAATACAGAGACCCTCTTAATAATATGGTAAAATCATCAAATAAGTCAGACTCGCACTGACTAAAATCCACGGTGTCCTTCGATAGCCCTTTACCTTCCGGGGTCACGGTGATGAGATAAGTCCCGCGAGTCGCGATCGCGACCAAATACAGAAATGAGAAACCCTAGCTTGAATTCTACGTAGGTACCTACTTACCTATTTGATCGTACATACAAGCCGTACAGAGTAACCTCTACCTATTTACTTGTTGATTACGAAGTAAAAGCCAATAATCAAAAGAGACTTTTTTTTAGCGTGGTAAAATCATGAAATGAGTCCTCCCGCCCCGGGCAGGGTGGGAGGGAGTGTCAGACTTCTACTGACTGAAATCCACGGTGTCCTTCAGTACCCTGTTAAGTTCCGGGGTCACGGTAAGGAAATAATCCCGCGACCCCGGCAGACTTTGGCCCTCCGAAAGGGGGCCCCGTCATTATGCTGACGTTCTTTGAGGCGCGCGTGGGACACAACGCGCCTTCAACCCGGGCATGGTCCATGGACGGGCAGCGAGTTGCCCTTGACTCGCTGCCCGCATGCCCCGCACCAAAAGAGACTTAAAAAAAAGTAAACTAGGTAGGTTCTCAGTTCGACGCATATTTGGAAACTATACCTTCAGCCAACGCTCATGACGTCAGAGATCGTATTGGCGTCGGGTATGTTTTCAAATCCAGAAATAAAGAATTAACTCAATAAAGTGTACATTTACCTAACATTTGTGACGTCACTGGCCGAGTTGTCGTCGGGTATACTTTCAGATTTAAGATTGCGCGCGTTAAAGGTATTTTAAAACATACCCGACCGCAACGAAGTAATCGTTCGGTATTCTCTTGTCACGTTACTATTCCAATCGGGATTTGATTCTGTGTGTACGAAACGGAGCACTGAGAAACAATAAAATGTAAAAACGACTGGGGGTACCCTGACTCGCTCGGACAGGTTAGGTTAGAAGGGGATCCGTCCCCTACGTGGTTATTTTTAAAACCACACAGAAGTAGGAGCACCTTCGCGGTGCTCTGTCGACGTTTTCTGACCTTTCACTTAGTTTTAAAAACCATCTAAAAACCGATATCGAGCTGCGCTGTTTAGGTATTTTTAGCAACGCCCACTATTTCTCCCGTATCCTAGCGCCATTCGTAAAGAAATTCTACTAGTTTATCAGTGGACATCTGCAGCGCTAGCGATAAGAGCAATAATTTCACTTATTTGTGACTTTCTTTTTATGATCAAAGTGAAACTTTATGTATATCTAATATCTTTAAACGAGCAATTCTTGTATATTTATATATAATCAGGATCTCGAAAACGGCTCCAAGGATTTTCATGAAAGTTACAGATTAGGGGTTTTTCGGCTCAAGGAATCGATTTATTAAGGTCCCAGGTTCGAGAAAAGCTCGGTTCCCAAGATATCGACATTTTAAAAACCGAGCGAAGCAAGGTCAACCAGATATTGTATACATAAATGTATATCAGCACCTAAGTACTTATACCGCACTGGTGAAAAACAATTGGTGATGGGTGTAAAACAGTTCAGAAACAGGTGAAACCGAAGTTTCACCTGTTTCTGAACTGTTCGCCAAACGTCTCTTTTTATTGTAAAGAAAATAATTAATAATTATTCTAAAAATATAAAAAGGAAATAGGTATTACGAGTAAATAAAAAGAATCTAAATAAATTTTTTAAAACTCAACGGAGATTCGAATCCAGTACTCGTCCTTCAGGGTCTATACAAATACCACTAGACCAACTTATCATTACGTTTGAAATTGAATTCACGCTATGGGTGGTACAAAATAGCCTTCATATACGTTGTAGTACCTATTTGTTTGGATGTCATTTTATTTGCAACACATTTGCTCGAAAAATGCATTTACGAAGCCTGTATACATTGTTCGAAAGTTAAAAATTACGCATCATACAACGGAGCGTGCGGTAAAATAGGTACTCTCACCTAAGTACCTACTTTACCGCACGCTCCGTTTTAGAGCACCGTGCGTTTTCTTTACGAAAAGAATTCCACCAAAGAGTTTCACATTATGAGAATAAACAGCCTGACTGATCGAACCTCCTTGGAAGCGCTTTTGCTCAATACGTTGTCTCACTTTAATACTTATATGAGTAAATGAGACGAAAGATGTAGTTCTAATTTCCACCACGTGCATGTGACCCCATTTGAAAATTCGCGCCATTTTCATTTTAGGAACTTCAAAAATTGTTGCGACTTTTCTACTGATAAATAAAGTTTGTTTAATTACATATTGTACTGTTTTCTCGCAAATGTGTTGAAAAACATTGTATGACACACGTGCAGAAATTGGTGTTTACAAACTCGTGACTATGGTAAGCCCTCGGCTTCGCCTCGTGCTTACATTCGTCTACTCGTTTGTAAAAACCAACTTACCGCACTAGTATCATAAATAACTATTACTCGTCCTGTCAACATTACAATATAAAATGTTGTTACAGCTCGACATAAAAATGAAGAAAACCGGAAGTCGCCACTGTCTTCGCGCTTCTAGCACTTTGAATAATTTTATTTATTTATTTTTCACTTATGACGTTAGTTTTATGGCACAATAATAAATCTAACAAACCTGCGGTCTTTGTTTACATCAAATATCAAAGATTTTCAAACGCTGTCAGAAATAAAAAAATTTAGTTCCGTTTCAACACGTTCTGGCCAAGCTGTACTTTACTAGGTACTTCCGGATGTTTTTGTTTGTTAGTTTAAAAGCTCTTTTTTGCTGGCCTCCGGCTTTTTTGTTTATTCCCTATTTTGCACAGCAAATGTTTTCACAACTTGGAACTTTATTACCTACTTCTTTACAGAAAATATATTATTCTAAAAAAAAAGTAAATAAAAATAAAAGTTACAAATCAATATAGGTAAATAAACATTCTTATGATTTTCTGTAATCTTCCAAAATTCGAACCCGACCTGTCCGTCAAGATCCGTTCATATACCACAGTAGGTACCTACCACTAGACCAACTAGAACTTACGAATCTGATTGAATTTACGCTATGGGTGGTACGAAAAGCCTCCATAGTACCTATTTGGTTATAATTTTTTTTATTTACTAATCTTCCATTCCAGAACTATCTAGAACAGGGTAGAATTTTCTAGAAATTTCCTGGCTGATCTTTAGTAAAATTGTCGAGAACCTTGTGGAAATTTCGAGGATAGGTCTCGCAATTCGATCGACGTAACAATATTTTCTGTGCCTAAAGTGAAAAAAATATCTCTGCGATTTGCCCTTGGTTTTGGTTCACACAGATACAATACTAATGTAATTTTTGTATTTATCAAGTTTAATAGGTAATTAATATTATTTCGGCCGCTAACTCATAACATTATTTTATATAACATGATTCAAAATTGCTTATCTCACAGTTACAATAGCGTAATAAATAGCTTTTTGACAGAAGCATATTATTAGGAATATTTGAGGAAAATTTTATAGGAAAGTTTTCAGTAGTTTAGGAATTAACCCAAAATAAAAACCGTAAAAAAATTCGGATAAAAAGTCGACTTGTCATCAGAATCAATCCCTGATCTCGAAAAAAATACAAAAAGTTGAGGTGTGTAGTAAAACTCAGAAAATTATAACAACGCCATCTATAAACATTAAATGAGTGAGCAAACGACAAGGTAGTACAAATTGTATTCACCAGAGGTAGCTGTGCTCAGTAATATTATTTAATAAAATCATGGAATTTGGAACTAGGAGCCCATTATTCCTTTTTTTGTGCTAAGGGGATTTTTAAAAACAAGGACATTTTTTTTCAACCTCAAATTAAAACAGATTCTTGAACTTCAAAAACAAATCGATACATGTAACGCCATCTATTGAAGCCTTCTTGAATTATTTTTTTTTAAGCAATGAGAACACAATTTTGTTCGTGATGTCTATTGCTCGTAAGCACCTATAATATAGGTGCTTACGAGAGATTGTCTGGCCCTATCAAAGACATTAAAATATATATTATATATTTTAATGTCTTTGATAGGGCCAGACAATGATATTATTTTTGTACTTATAATATCATTGGGGCCAGACGCCTAAAATAACGCGGGTAAAACCCCGGGTAGAAGCTAGTCTTTTATAATAATTCGACGGTCCCTACGTACAAACGGACATGTCGAAAATGTCATTTTTTTTTTATTGCACAGTTCGCTTTAGATTTTTAAGACGCACATATCTGTATATTTATTTTTTTCTTATGTTACGTATTTAACGAGATTTACCAATCGTATATGAGGACAAGTATTATATTTACAACGAATAAGTAACGTAGATGCGGACATCTACACATAACGCTTTGTACGGTGTTTTAAATTGCGCGCAAACGCGGTCATGTCTGACATAACATCATTTACGGCGGGGGTTTCTCAATAGGGCGTGTACATGTCCTTATTGTATGTTTAGATGCTAGGAAGATTGTTAATTAACAATAAAACATTTCGCTTCGGTGACCTATTTGGGAATTTGTCTTTGCAATTGTACGATGTTATGACGAATAACTACCGAAAATAAACGTTTGACATAATATGTCATGCATGCCACCGTCCGAGAAAATCGATCCGACACAATCATTATCTCTAGGTGTTCTTGTCTGACTAATTCAAATTCAATTTCATTTATTTCAATCAATTTCAGATCACACACCAATATCAAAATTCAATTAATTGAGAATATTTGCATAGACACAACCTCGTTTCCAGGATTATCCACCAGCAACTTGCTTTCAAGTACAACCTTGAGATATCAGAAGTGCCGTAATATAAGTATGCGCCTGACCCTGTCGGTCGCGGCACTAACGAGCTACCGTGACCCCGGAACGCAAAAGGCTTTTGAAGGACACCGTGGATTTTAGCCAGTAGAAGTCTGACAGTTCCTTCTGCCTTGCCCTGGGTGGGAGGACTCGTTTGATGATTCTACTATGTTAAAAAAAATGTATGCACCTGACTCAGTTCGCGAAGATGGCAATTTCGTTGTATTGGGATCGACCTGTCATCACTGACTGAACTATTGTTGCCAAAAAGCATGACATTGTGGTGATAGATCGATCGGAACGTCCGTTACGCAATGTTTTGTTGTTTATATATCGTATCCGTGTGACTAGAACCTCGTGAAGGCAGAAAAAGATAAATATTCAAGTATCTTGATCTGGCTCGCGAGGTTGTTGGCATATGGAAAGTGAACAGCAGTCATTGTGCCGATAGTCGTGTCGGCTAATGGCTTAATTGCCTAGAGCCTTGACCAACATCTAAGGAGGCCCTCGCTTGGCCAAGCGTCTGATTCAGAAGGCAGTACTTCTGGACACAGCGCGCATCTTTAGGAAGTTCGTCTCTCAAGATCCCTAACCACCGGTAGCCCGAACCTTATTCCCGGTGCTTGTGGACTACTATCTTTGAGGAGTGACTGAAGACGCGCCACGGCGGCAGCGTCCGCCTGACGCCTGACGCCTTGTGCGGAACGCCCCGCTTAGGCAGAGACCGCCGTGTCTTCACGAAGCTGATAGGTGGCGGCAACCTCTCGCACCCGGCATTCAACCTGACAATCCCAGCCGCCGCGGGAGACGCCCATGGCAACAGTTATCACAAGGCGATTTCCGGCCACCGTAGACACGGGCGGATGCCGAGTAATGGGTGACTCGCCGTTCGATAATGGGCCATGCCTGGATCGACGGAGCGTCGTGTTCCATGCGCGCCTCAAAGAGCTATCAGTAATCTGACGGGACCCCCATAGAGGACCACAGCCTGCCGGGGTCGTGGGACTATTTTTATGAGGTAACCATGACCCTGGAACGTTAAGGGCCATTGAAAGAACACCTTGGATTTTACTCAGTATAAGTCTGTCAATCCCTTTCGCTCCACCCAGTGGGTGGGAGGACTCATTTGAAGAATATACCACGTTTAAAAAATTGACATGTCTTTATTTACATTGCAAGAACTATAGACACTTCGAATGAACGAAACCGCGTATAAAGCGATATGTCTTCTTCGATGTATATTTTATAACCAACGGTAGTGATTTTAAGATGTTTAACTTATCCGTTTGAAAACTATAACATTGTTCGACGTTTTCATAAAACGTCTTATTTAAATTCTATGTTATAAACTGATTTCTTCTTTCCTACGTATAAAAAGTTATCTAAGACATATCCGACATTCTTTTATTTTAATATCAGCGTAGAAACGGTCATCTATCAGTTTTTCTAAGAAAATGAAAAAAAAGAAAACATGTATAAATACCATTATAAAGTTCCTAAAGCTAATAAAACATTATAGAAAAAATAAATTCAAAATTGTACATAGAATTATTTCTAGAGCGATTTGAACATTAAAATCGCTCTCCTGAAAACCTCGGTTTTTGACATGTCCGTTTGTACGTAGGGACCGTCGAATTATAAATGACTGTCGCCGTGTCGTCGCGTTTATCGCGGCGGAACCGCGGCGGCAAAAAATGTTCTACACTTGGACTGATTTGTGTCGCCTGGCGTGACGCACTTGTCGCGCGTCAATCTTGTCGCAAGCCGTCGCAATAATAATATTAGAAACGCGATACACCGCGCCGCTTCAGTGTGAACAGATATGGGCGTTTTCATAGAAAATGGACTAAGTAGGTTTTTCCAACAATCGCCACGCGCGGTTAATCGCGTGTGTCTGCAGGAGGCTTTAATTTGTAGAACATTCGCGTTGTTCCATTGTTTTATTGATGGGTTTTAATGGCAGCTCTACATTAGTGCCGTGAATTCACGCCGCGAATTCTCGACGTGAATTCTCGGCACAATACCTACACTGATTGAGGAAAAGCCATGAACACGCGTAAACCCCGCGAAAACCATCCACATTCTTGTTCGCGCCTGTTCACGTAGGTTCACGGCACTAATGTGGAGCCGCCATTAGACTAAACTGTATGTCCAAATACATTGTTTAAATCGTGGGAGATTTTTCACGTCATTATATTATTGAGACAAAAGTGGTTTCAATGCGTTAAAAATGCACTAGAACCTCAATTTAAGCCTTCAGTATATTTAAACTGGCTGGTGGTCCGTGACGTTACTGGTTGGATGAAATATTAGTGCTATAAAATTCTGCCTTAATTCTCACCGGTGGCGTGGCCAATATTCTTTACTCTCGGGCATACCTACATCAAGAGCAGTGGTGGCCCAGTGGTATCGGCCCCGACTTACGAGTTGTAGGTCGTGGGTTCGAATCCAGGCAGGCGCATTACTTTGTGTAATTTGTTTCATCACCACTGCTCTCAAAACGGTGAAGGAAAACATCGTGAGGAAACCGGCATGTCCTAGAACCAAAAATTCGAAGACATGTGACATCCGCCAATCCGCCCTCGGCCCGCGTGGTGGATTATGGCCCACCCCCTCTCACAGAGAGGAGGCCTGTGTCCCAGCAGTGGGAACATTAATAGGCTGATGATGATAATAATTTAACGTCCTACATCAATAATAATTTAACGTCCTAGTTGTTACACCAAAAACTGTAAAGACTAAACTAAATACCAAACAACCAACTATGTTAAAATGTAAGTTCGCTTCGCAATCAGGATCGATGTTCACTAACATCACTAGTTATGCACTTCAACTTAATCGAGTTTATTGAACCGGATAAAGGTAAACATTAAATCAAGTTATGGACGTTCGAGAGCGCTCTCAGAAATTTTACTGCCATTTTTGTAACAACGAGAAACTAATTGTGAGTTAGTTAAAACTGTCGTTTGTGGTTGCGATTGAACTTTAACTGTTTTTAACTCAATTACGGTTTTTAAGGTTTTATTTTTAATATTTGACCCTAGTTGCTATTTTTCTGGGACTTTTTTTCGTTTTTATGAGACACTTTGGACAGTATTCATGATCAAGAATTCAAACAGTTATATGTATGAAATATACATATATAATCGAGCATTACACGAATAAGGTTAATCCATTTTAATACTTATTTTTTATTCTGTAATGATGACGATTTTGGTTTTTAATTAATCGTGATTTCGTAAATAATTTCCTGAACTGATTTTTTTTTTTATGTTTTAGACCGATAATAATTAGGGAAAATTAACGTGACACTGATCGTTCATTAATTCACAACACGTAACATTTTAATTGCAGAGCTTGATTGCGGTGGCGACCATGATTTTCGACTCTCATTTCAAACACAAATTCCTGAAAATGTAGCCTTATTAATAAATCATCAGCTTTTAATTTATCAGAGCAAAATCAAAGATGAATGATAAAAAATAAAACACGCAACAAGGTATTTAGGGTGACCAAAAAGTGGCCAGAAATTTTCGTCCTGATTTGAAGAGGTCTGTTATAAAAAAAAATACAATGGTTATATTGTACGCTTTTCCACGATTCTGAATGAATAATGACGTTTCACCAAATGCCCTGTGAAAATGATAAATTGCTTTATAATTTCGTCGAAATCCTGTTCTGGCTTGATCATGATGATGCGTTGTTGTTATTTGTGTTAAAAGGATGGATGTAATAGGTTTTTTTTTGTGATTTCATGGAATTCCAGTACTTTGTATTATTAATTTATTTTTTGAGGTTATGAAGTGTTTTTTGGTTGTATTAAAATACTGGAGTCATTTTTTTTTACGTGGCAAAATCATCAAATGACTCCTCCCACCGTGGATTTTAGTCAGTACAAGTCTGACAGTCCCTCCCGCCCTGTCCTGGTGGGAGGACACATAAACGAATAGTTAAGAACATAATATACAGTCGACAAAGTGGAATCATGACCCATTTTGACAATAAATCGTTTGAATCTGTCAAATTGACAAAGATCAAAGTTGTTACCATGGATATGTATGTTTACGCGAATGTGGACCTAATTGTATTTGAAAGTCTCTGGGAAAATAAGCTTATGGTGGGTCATAATTCCGCTTGGTAGATTGTACATATAAAAAAAAAAATAACAACGCATAGGTACAACTCTCTGAAACAACGTCAAAACAGTATAAACATATATTTTTATTTTTTAGTTTTGTATGTCGAAGGTTTGAGTTACAAAAGATTTATTGATTCTATGTCCACAAAATATCAAAACATCTACCTCTATTGTATCTATATTTGTGTGTGAAAAGACAAGAGTAGATATGACAAAAAAATATAGTGGTGATGAAATGAAGCTATAAATGATATTGACATTGCCAACTAAAGGAAAAAAAGAGCTATATGATTAGATGTGTATAAAATAACTTTACGATTCATGAAATATTTTTTCTAGAATGAAAGTTTCAGAAATTGCGCCATCGTTGCTTCTTCTATAATATCTTAACATCTGGTTGACCGAGCTTCGCTCGAACCTGGCACCTTGATAAATCGATTCTTTAAGCCGAAAAACCCCTAATCTGTAACTTTCATGAAAATCCTTGGAGCCGTTTCCGAGATCCTGATTATATATAAATAAATATACAAGAATTGCTCGTTTAAAGATATTAGATTACATGTTTCTTTAAAAATAACATGAGTTTCTAAAAAAACTAAACACCCATCTTTATACTAAAGGTTAGACTTTTTGGTGACGTTTTCCTTTTAACATAATTAATATGGAGAAACATGACCTACTTGTGACATAATTGCATTTCTGAATCCCAACCCTCATCTCGTTTAAACTTTTAAAACTTTAGCACATTCTTACAGGTTAAAACCGTAAAGAATTTATGGATGAGTGTAAAAGTTGAAAATAAATGAATTAAAGATGGTGTAAATAAACCACTTTAGCAGTACCATTGTATATTTTGCGAAAAATTCGTAAAATAAAATAGTTCGACAAAAAATAATTTCATTAAAACGCATATTATGATTTTGCTTAAGTAGCCTAGGTCAAACAAGTCAATATTTTTTCCATAGAAACTTCGTTGGGGTTTTACTCCACTATTTTACACGGTACATCCAAAATTAAACATGGTATCGTTTTGTCTCATTATTAATTTTGTCTGTACGGAAGCAGAATTGTAAATTATGTAGCTGTTAAAAAGTTACGAGCTTCTAAAGATTCGTTTTTTTGCTAATTTTAACACAACTTTAGGTGTAAATTAGAAGCTAAAGAAGCATCAAATTTCCAAAACGAAGTCCGTACCGACACAGCAAATTTATAAAAGAATTTAATACATTTTATTTGAAACTAGCTTCTGCCCGCGACTTCGTACGCGGATCCTGTTGTTTATGCCAGCGACAACGGGGTCGTCAAAATCGAAGATCTGAAAAGTCTGATACCCAATTTCAAGAGCCCGGGTAAAAATATTAATGGGAGTTTGGCCAGAAGAGTAAAATTTTTACTCATTTATTCATCGTCATCGAAAATCAGTCCTAAACTGTTACCGCCTTCACTGCGTGGAGGTTCTAAGTTTATGTTATTTAATAATTATACAGTGAAATGTGTGATAGCTTTGATTTCCACAGCAGGTGTTCCAGATCTTCAATTTTTATACATCAATAGTGATAATGCTCATCAGATTGAACATCTCTTGCTAAGACGTCATTCCGGTAAATTTTATAGTGTAGCTGGGCACTTGGAGTTCCACATCAGGTGTTCCAGGTCTTCAATTTTTATATGTCAACAGAGAGTGCTCATCAGGCTGAACAACTCTTGCTAAGACGTCATTCCGGTATATGTTATACTGTAGCTGGGCTTTTGGTGTCCCACATCAGGTGTTCAAGATCTTCAATTTTCATTTTCATACGTCAACAGAGGCTGCTCATCAGGCTGAACAACTTTGTTAAGACTTCATTCCTATATAAATGTTATAGTGTAGCTGGGCTCTCGGAGTTCCACAAGAGACGTTCCAGATCTTCAATTTTTGTACGTCAACAGAGAGTGCTCATCAGGCTGAGCATCTCTTGCTAAGACTTCATTCCTATATAGGTATGTTAGTTATAGTTTAGCTGGGCTTTTGAAGTTCCACATCAGATGTTCCAGATCTTCAAATTTTAGAAATCACCAGAGTATCCTCGTCAAGTTGAACAACTTTGCAAAGACGTCATTCCTGTATATGTTATAGTGTAGCTGGACTCTTGGTGTTCCACATCAGGTGTTCCAGATCTTCAATTTGTATGTCAACAGAAAGTGCTCATCTGGGTGAACAACTTTGCTGAGACGTCATTCCTGTATATGTTTTAGTGTAGCTGGGCTCCACATCAGGTGTTCCAGATCTTCAAATTTATTCTCTCAGCAGAAAATGTTCATCATGTGGATCAATTTTTGCTATCACACCATTTTTGTATCTCTTATAGTTTAGCTGGTCCATTGCGGTTCTGCACCAGGTGTTCGAGTTTCCAAGATAAATTATAGCCTATATGTTGGCCAGAATTAATACCTATACAACAAAAAAAAAAACATTCAAATCCGTCCAGTACTTTTTGAGTTTATCCCGGACATACATACAGACAAACAGATAAACAGACAAACAGACAAACAGACAAACAGACAAACAGACAAAAATTCTAAAAACTATATTTTTGGCTTCGGTATCGATTGTAGATCACACCCCAAGTATTCTTTTAAAAAAATATTCAATGTACAGTTTTGACTTTCCTACTATTTTATTATATGTATAGATATAGATTATTTGGTGCAGTGGTTTTTTCATAAAACCCCAACTTCCAAAGGCTTTTTCGTATTTTTTTTCGCGCGCCTTTTACTTTGAATGATCGTGCATCTCACTGAATAACTTTTCCCCTGTTTTATCCACGGGGGGATGACGCTCGCGCACACATGAACAATATGGCTCGATTTCCGGTGAAATATCATGGTTTTTGGCCATGCCTGCCAGTGAGTTCGAGCTCGCGACTAGCGCCGCCTTAAGACCCCAAGCTACCAATACAAACATTCTTCTCCAAGTAAAACTACACTCAAAGTAGAATCTTTCAGTGCTCAATTAAGGTAAAAAAAAAACATTTGCAATTTACTTACGTCAACTCCAAGCACAGATAAAGGGGCAAATATCTTAAAAAGATACAAAATTTGTAGCAGAAAACTCTCACTAAATATTTAGGTTACGATCCTCAAGGCAATATTAAATTCTTTTGGGGACGTTGGACATTTATTCGGAAATATTTTTCGATGTTCGCGACTTATGTCGTTTGTTACGGATGAAAATAAGGCTTAGCGTAGATACTTTTCGATAAGTTGGTTGAAACAATATTCGGTAAATACATTCGTTTAGGATATTCCAATAAAAGAAAAAAATAAGGCATACTATCCTTGTTATTTGAATCACTCCGAAGTAATTTGAGTGAATCCTATTGGTCATGATAAATTTTAATGACCCCTGTTTATTGGACAGAGATTAGCTATACGCTGGAGAAATTATTGTACATGTTATTTTTTTAGCATATTCGTAAATTAGAAAAAAATCGAGTAAGACTTTCCACTCTGGGCGGAACGAGAAAAAAACTCTCAAACCTGAATGAACTGAAACTTACCTGTACTTATAGTTGCTCTATGCGTTCCAAGACACGGTGCCCAGTACAGTCACGAGCAATAGTATGTATACACTAAGCATTATTCAAAAGCGATTATCTGCTACCAAAATGATTTAACTTTTGCCTTTTCATTAGACTTCTATTATGGAAGCCATACTACTCGTATTACAAAATATGTGTTATTTCAAAGTGGAATCCAGTATTTTACGTGTAAATTTAGGTTGAATTTTGTTAAGTGTTTATATGTTATTGCTCGTGACTGTATATGTTTACCACGACACAATTGTCATAATTGACAAATGTATCAAACACTAGCTTGTGCTCGCGGGGCTACCCGCGTGATGTAACTAACTGTTGATTGTGTAATTCTCTATTAAGACCTATCTATGAGTCAAAAATCAAGATACCTGCAGGCACTCTAACGATAAAGCAACAAACTTCTATCCGTCCAAACGTCTAAAATTTCGCATTTATAATATTATTTATGAAAAAGCCTTGCTTTCTAAAAATATCGCTTATTCACGATAGATAATTTATACTAAAAAGTTATTAATAAATGAAAACAGTAATGGACGGCGTGGGAGTCGTTTTGAAACACGACTGTGCTTATGAATACCAAATGACTATAAAAGATTGCCTTCCTTTACAAATTGATACTTATCTACACTTTTTTTAATAACTTCTATGTTTATTTCCTAACCTAGTTTTCTTCGAGGTCATTCGAATATTTAATGAAAAAACCAGAATATATAATAAAAAAAACTCTAAAATTCCGAGTTTGATAATTTTGGGTAAAAGCAATGAATGGCTTATCGAAAATTATAAATTGATAAAGTAAACCCTACAGGCAAGGCTAGATTCCTTATATCTATTTGGAAATATTAAATAAGGTAGATAATTATTATTGTTTACCTCTTACATTCGGTTGTTAAACAAGTCAACATTTTTTCCGTAGAAACTTCGATGGGGTTTTACTCCACTATTTGACAAAGTACATCCAAAATTAAACATGGTATCGTTTTGTCTCATTGTTAATTTTGTCTGTACGGAAGCAGAATTGTAAAATATGAAGCTATTAAAAAGTTACGAGCTTCTAAAGATTCGTTCTTTTGCTAATTTTAATACAACTTTGGGTGTAAATTAGAAGCTAAAGAAGCATCAAATTTCCAAAACGAAGTCCGTACCGACACAGCAAATTTATCGAAGAATTTAATAAATTTTATTTGAAATTAATTGGTGCAGTGGTTTTTTCATAAAACCCCAACAGCCAAAGGCTTTTTCGTATTTTTTTACGCGCGCCTTTTACTCGTACATCTCACTGAATAAGTTTTCCCCTGTTTTCTCCACGGGGGGATGACGCTCGCGCACACTTGAACAATATGGCTCGATTTCCGGTGAAATATCACGGTTTTCGACCATGCCTGCCAGTGAGTTCGAGCTCGCGACTAGCGCCGCCTTAAGAATGGCAGTTTTGAAGTCCTTCATGATTACTACATAAGTATAAATTCTGGGATGAATTTGATCCTTATTAGTAACATTATCGAATCGTGTAATAATACAATTTGTGTTTTTTTTCGAAAATCATTATTGTTTTTATTTTTTAGATTATTGATTTTTCTGAAATCCAATGATGCAGTTCTAGTTTTCGTCAAATTCGGCCTCGAGACTCCTTTCAATGTTTTTCGATATACCTCAAGGGGAAGGGATCAGTCTGTACTCTAAATAGTCTTTATATTATAAGTTTTAAAGGTAAGCAATAAAATCCAGTAAGAATTTTTAGTATACAGGCATCAGTCTAATGAGTTGCCATGATCAAAAGATAAGCCACTCACTAAAATTGGAGGCGAACCCGATTTAAGGTGAGCCGTACTTGAGTTCGGTCATCGGCGAACTCAGGTAAAAAGTTCAGAATAGAGGCAGGAAAGGATTTTCAAACGACAAAAACGGATGGTATTTTATTATCATATTTCCCCATTTCCATTGTCGTTCGCATAATGCATGAGTTTTCGGCGAAGCATTGTCCGTTCAAACAGGGCATTGCATTTCGCCATTTGTAAATTCTTGCTTGACGCAATTTGGCATAACGCCCGCCAGGGGTATTGTTCTTGTTGAAAGGAAGAGGTAGGCATGTCAGGCTTCGAGATTTACTGCGTTATTAATTCTTCGCTTTGGTATTCTCAAATACTTTCAGGTGCTTTATAAGAGCCAGCAATAGGAATATTGAATTTGTTAATCAATGGAATTCCGTACGGTGCTTTTATTTTTTCATTTGTGAACCAAGGAAATAAGACAACAATGTTAGCTAAACTAAAATATTATATTAAAGTGGGACTTTTCCAATTACGGCGACCCTGGAACGTAAAGGGCTATTGAAGGACACCACGGATTTTAGTCAGTACGAGTTTGATAGTCCCTCCCGCCCTGCCCCGGGTGGGAGGACTCATTTGATGATTTTACAACGTAAAAAGAAACAGTAAGGTCATAATCCAGCGCTTATTATGAAAATGTGGACTGTAATTTATTAAAATATTCGATTAAACAAGATCTCGTATCATCACGAATTTCCCAAACAACCTCGGTTTCTATTACCTACTAGCTGTGCCCGCAACTTCGTTCGCGTGGATGTCGGAATTTAACAATGTATTTTTTAGTGCGAGACGCTTAATTCTCGCCACGTTTTTTATAAATCATATCGTTTTCATATAAACCCTATATTTAGAATTATTTAGATTTTTCAAGAATATTTGACGTGTTTGTAATAAACGCCCTCTGTCGTTCAAAGGCAGTAGTACTATTCAATTACCACTGGATTAGAGCACCCATTCCATCTCATTCCATCCCACTCCATCCGACTTCATCCGACACCATCCCACTCTATCCCACTCTATCCCACTCCATCCTACTCCATCCCTCTCCATCCCTCTCCATCCCTTTCCATCCCTCTCCATCCCTCTCCATCCCTCTCCATCCCATTTCATCCCACTCCATCCCGCTCCATCCCTCTCCATCCCGCTCTATCCCACTCAATCCCACTCCATCCTACTCCATCCCTCTCCATCCCATTTCATCCCACTCCATCCCGCTCCATCCCTCTCCATCCCACTCCATCCCACTTCATCCCACTCCACCCCGCTCCATCTCAATCCAACCCACTCCATCCCTTTTCATCCCACTCCATCCCATTTTATTCCACACCATCCCACTCCATCCCGCTCCATCCCAATTTATTCCACTTCATCCCACTCCTTCCCATTTCATCCCACTCCATCCCTCTCCATACCACTCCATCCCACTCCATCCCACTCCAACCCACTCCATCTCACTCCATCCCACACCATCCCACTCCATCCCACAACATCCCACTCCATCCCACACCAACCCACTCCATCCCTCTCCATCCCACTCCATCCCACTCCATGCCACTCCATCCCACTCCATCCTACTCCATCTCACTCCATCCCGCTTCATCCTCTTCCATAACATTCCATACCATTCTATTGTGAGTCTAATAAAAACCTTTTCTTTCTTTCTTTCATTCCATTCCATTCTATTCCATTCCACTCTACTCTACTCTACTCCACTCCACTCCACTCCAAGCTACTCCACTCCAGTCCACACCATATTTGAATAGGTTTGTAGTTTTTCAATTCCAAGCTAGATCGCGCTACTGAACTGCGCGTCTCGGTGTAAACTGACCGTAATTTTACTTCTGGACTACACTTTAAATTCAAATATCTTTTGATAGACTGATCCGATTTCAATGAAACAAAAACTAAACGTTACTTCAAGTTACGGTCAGTCGTTGTGTATTAAAGTTATCTACATAGCTTTCGTACATTTTACGTGATGCCCGAACAAATAAACATACAAACAGACAAACAGACAAAAATTCTAAAAATGCTAGAAATGGGTTCTATTGGTTGTCCTTTAACACGCTCGCTATATTTTTTTAGTTTTTTTTTTAATGTACAAAAATTATTTTTCTACAGTTTTATTATATGTATAGATAATTGAATACTGAACCTGTTTGTAATAACTGATTAATTGAAGTCCACACTCATCATATCCAGTAGCGGGCATTCCGGCCCGTCAATACGCTTTGGTCCAAACAGCAGCTGAAAGAAAATTGAAACCATCAAACAATCGGACTTTACAAAGTATGAACAAAAAAGTTCTTAGCTTATCGGATTGGAAGGCTTTGTTAATTCAGCGGTTGCAGCGCCAAAGTCACTCGGTGTCGGTGGTCAAACAGCCATGTCGCATAATGAATGCAGCGCTTTATCTCAGCGCTTCAGCTAGGATTTATTGCCAAATGCCAGGCAGAGGATGGAAGGCTTTATTTTTAGGTGTTTGTCGTAATTTTGTGGGTTGTGCATGATAATACATTACAGTTAACAGTTAAAGTTAGAGAGCAGTGGTGGCTCAGTGGTATAGGCCCCGACTTACAAGTTGTAGGTCATGGTTTCGAAACCAGTCAGGTGCATTACTTTGAGTGATTTAATTCATCACCACTGTTCTCAAAACGGTGAAGGAAAACATCGTGTGGAAACCGGCATGTCCCAGAACCAAAAATTTGAAGACATGTGACATCCACCAACCCGCACTGGGCCCGCGTGGAGTATTATGGCCCAACATTATAGACGGTTGATGATACATTACAGTTTAGCTTTAGTAATTTCCACTTTTTTTGCTAATTTCTCAAGGTTTTCATCTTTACAAGTATATTTCATTAACAAGGAATCTGTCCATACAATATGTTTATCATAAACTCATAATGTAAAGTTAATATTGGTAAAAAATATTATACCTCCGTAGTTCCGTACCTCCGAAATAATTTCAAAATTAATATTTTATGAAACGGTAATAATTATTTATTTTCAATACTCGTCGTTGTCACGGAATAATAATTGCTTTTGGTAAATATTCATACTGACAGGTATATACAGGTATAAATATTTATCGGATAGATCCGTTGCTTTTTCGGACTGTGAAATTATTCAAAGATGAGCTTATATAAGTGGGAATAATTTTGTATTTCTTTAAAAATGATTCACATAACGAGCTTTTTGAAATGTTATACACTTTTGATTTTTCAACAAAAGAATATTTCAAATACTAAACTATACGACTATTTTTGTTTAATTAAACCTTAAACATGTTTAAAAACAAGCCTTTGTTCAAAACAATATTAATTTACACTCACAACGAGTTTTTTTCCCGCAATTCAAACATCGTGTGGTAAAAATTATTCAAATACAAGCCTGAAATGAAAAGGTTAGACGTTTTTTCAGTAATTCAGGCCACGTTCAGCCTGTTAAGTGCAGGTGTTCGGTGCGTGGAAAAAAAATGGCCGACATGGCCACCGCTTTGTTTCCTTCGAGTCAGATTTACATCATAAATCTCTTTAATTACGACATGCGACGGAATTGTTTTTAATTTGTTTATAACAGGAAGTTCTTATTTTAAATTGTCGGCACAGTCGTGTCGCGAGTTCGATTCCCGCACGGAACAAATATTTGTATGTCCTACAAATAGTTTCGGGTCTGGGTGTTTGTGTATGTCAGTGTGTATGTTTGTAAGCGCACCCACAACACAGGACGAAATCCTAGTGAGGGGCAAAGTCTTAAAAAAAATTGTTGGATGATTCATGATATCTATCAAAATATCGGATAACTTTGCTGTTAAAGGAGTTATACTGCCATACCAAGTCTGGTAAACCGTAACAGTGCACCAGCAATATATTTAGAATCAACAGAATTCAGCTAATCAATGAATCCTCCCTTAATTATCTCATCACCGCCATAATGAAGAGATTAGTTGCAATAAATTACCAGCATACGCAAGCGGTAGATCGTGGGTTGTGGCGCTCTCTGGGGGAGGCCTATGTCCAGCAGTAGACTGCAATAGGCTAAAATGATGATGATGATGATGATGACCAACATGAGCGTGAGTAGAATCAACGTCTTGTGTTCTAATATAACCCAGAGTTTATTGTTTCCGTTGCTAATTGTTTGATTTTATTGTTTAGTCCCTGCTATATCATTGCCTTTCCCAACTTGATTGTGGTCAGCTTCCAGATTAGTTGAATACCGTACAGCCTAGTTCCGAGGTGACTTGCCATCACTATATTCGACATAACTACTTGAGATTATAACAAAAACCCAATGAAAATAAATATTTCGCGATGTAACCCTCTAAATACCTTACTAAATAATACTTCATATTTGTGGCCACCGGATCTTGATTTAATAAACAGTTGGGCTGCGGTCTCAGACAGCGAGGCGGCTTACCGCGTCTTGTCGCGGCCTACCGCGAGAATACCGCTAAAAACGGACCATTTGATCCTAACTCCGGACGAAATAAAGTGGGACGAAAATATCCGTTTTTATGTCGCTCATCCCTTTGATGATGTAACTCGGACTTTATCGGGTTGTTACGTAAAGATTTTTAGGGGTTTATAATTATGTAATTTTCGGTTTAATTGTGTGTTAAAGACTTGAGCGAAAGAAGAGGGTGTTAATTTAGGACAATTATGTCGGAGCGTATTTTTTTATAAATGATATTCAAAGGATCTCTTTTATCTTGTAATACGTTTTATAAGTTGATAAGTACCAGCCTAGAATTCAATTTATTGTCATAGGAATTTGAAGGTCGAGATTATGCTTTTATTTAGACAATATTTATTCCTATCTAGTCTGTATTTGTTGTTTGACAGATAAGTAGCATAAATAAGAAAAACGTTTATTGATCTCGGCCTCAGCAAATGTATGTGTACAGTTATTCGGCCTACTGTTTGATTATCTTCCAATCATTCGTCACTAACTAAGTACAACGAAACCCCTTCAACTCCACTTAATTGACGTAAGTTAGTACTTAATATGTTGAGACAACAAACAGCTAGTTCAGAGGTCTAAGCCAACGTTAGCAAGTGACGTTTATTAGTCATTAATTCTTGGCTGAGGTTTAGCACGCCCTAATAACGGGAAGCAACGTTTATGGGAATGGGGTCAGTCCAATATCGGTTGAGACAACAAAAATTCTCACCCCAGCTTATTAAATATTCAGCTTCTTATCGGTTTAATGTCTGTTTGAGAACACGGAAAGAATTTTAGTAGATTATGAAATAAAGAGGATACACACCAATTTTTCCTCAGAAAAAAAATAGTAAGAATGTTTTATGTGTTAGGAGATAAATTCTCGAGTGGCGACCACGGACCGGAACACGCAGCGTAGGCAGTCTCCGACTAGGTGGACCGACGACATCGTAAGGGTCGCGGGCAACCGATGAATGCAAGTGGTGAATTGTTGTTCGGCGTGGTGGTCTAAGGGGGAGGCCTATGTTCAGCAGTGGACGTCTTCCGGCTGATGATGATGATGATGAACAATGTTTTTAATATTTTACCAAGTAAGACTTATTCGCGGGCATGCGGGCAGCGAGTAAAGGGCAACTCGCTGCCCGACCAGGGACCATGCGCCGTCTACCCGGGTAGACGGCGCGTTGTGTCCCACGCGCGCCTCAAAGAGCGTCAGCATAATGACGGGGCCCCCCTATCAAAGGGCCAAAGCCTGCCGGGGTCGCGGGATTATTCCCTTACCGTAACCCCGGAACATAACAGGCAATGAAGGACACCGTGGATTTTAGTCAGTAGAAGTCTGACAGTCCCTCCCGCCCTGCCCGGGGTTGGAGGACTCATTTAATGATTTTACAACGCTAAAAAAAAAGAAAAAGTAAGACTTATTAATGTATGGATGAGAATTTAGTTACCCAGTCCAGTCTTACCATGGGGTATCGTATTACCCAATTACTGGGTTGTGGAGGTCCAACTGAATCTGGTTTGACTGGAAGCCGACCCCAATATAGTTGGGAAAAGGCTTAGGCAGGTGGGGGGGACGAGAATTTAGTCATTTCTTCTAGCCATTCCAAACAATTAACTCTCTATATTAAGGATGGCCAAAAGCCATCTAAAAGCCGATAGCTCTCCATCATTGTGTACATTAGGACATCGAAACCTACCCGTTGTTTGACGACCTATTAATTATCTGAGCCATCTCGATCGGAGAAAATAAGGAAAGAGATTTTATTTCACTTTTATCCTCATAACCTTTAGGAGATCTGTTAGGGTGCGTACACATTACTAAATGCGTATTATTGCATTAATTATTATGCATTAATTATTATTTATGCATTTTATAACATGAGTCTATTAGTGACTCACCTCAAGGACCTCTTCTCAGACAGAGCCAGCATGACCATTTATCACCATGCTTGCCCAATAAAAGTTGGTGATGACTAACTATATTGACTACTATAAATACCTAAATCATGGTTTCCTTACGATGTCTTAATATTTTCTTTCGTCGTGGTCAATGCTGTCCAAGATAAACTTAGAAAGTAAACATGAAGTGAACTTTTTTCAGTTGTATTACTGTACTTGTTATACAATAATTATTAGCAAATTATAATGACTCAATAAGAAGTAGGTAATCTTTAAAGCGTGATTGTTATAATCGTAACAAATTAACTTCAAATGTTCTTGGAACCCCGGTCGACGGTGCGTTGAGTCCCACGCGCGCCTCAAAGAGCGTCTGCATAATGACGGGGCCACCCTCTCAGAGGGCCAATGCCTGCCGGGGTCACGGGATTATTTCCTTACCGTGTCCCCGGAACGTAACAGGCTATTGAAGGACACCGTGGATTATAGTCAGTAGAAGTCTGACAGTCCCTCTCGCCCTGCCCGGGGCCGGAGGACTCATTTGATGATTTTACCACGCTAAAAAACAAAATGTTCTTGGAAACACACATCTATATCTGTGTAAAAAACCGCAATATCACTCGTTCATAAAATGGTTACGCAATAAAGTAATCTCCCAGATAATTCTACTTATTATTTCAGATTATTTTCTCTCACCCACGCAAAAGACAGACGGTCGGAATTTATTTTCGTTTCATTACTTCAAGGAGTACTAACCTACTTACTCCATTTGTTTACTGTTGCGACACTTGCCCTTAGAATTTTATTACATGTATAGATATAGCTTCTATGACACGGTTTTATGGGCGTCGATTTACAATCTTCGTCGTAACACCAGTAGGTACATTAAGTGCCCCATTAATGGCTACTTTAGTATTATTGACGTCTTCTGCGACGAACACAGTCACTTTTACGTTTCGAAGCCATTTTGCGTTTTATGTCCGTATCGTCAACCCCGCTTGTGTGTGCTAACCTTTTCAATTGTTCGCGGGTGGCTTATTTCTTTGTAGGCTAATATTGAATTTGGAATTCGGGAAACGGTTTGTAAATCTATTACTTCTTATTTGATAAAAGTCATCTATATTGTCTAGTCTCTCAATAAATGAACTTTTAAAAATAATATTTTATAATCTAGATTCGGCCTATGTTTCCAGTACTGAGAAAATAATGATATCCTAACGAACTCAGAGGTCAATGTGAATTGGTAACATATCTAGTTTATAAATTCATTTAACAATGTGTGACATGTACTTTTTTCAACTTAGTTATTTACAATTAATTTGCCTTAAAAAGGCCGAGTTGCGAGAATGACTTACGCAAATGACAGTAGAAAAAAAATTACAGCCAAACCTTCGTTCAGTAATAACTCTGTATATTCGAATTCTTAGAATATGATTTTCCGCTCACCCATTTTCTTTCTCTTTTTGAAAATAAGACAGATACAAGCCGATCCCTCTTAAAAGAACATACACCTAATTACAAGTTTATAATTACTTCCCTATACAACCATTTCCTTGGTTAACTGAAGTTCCTCTCAGTAAACGGATTCTGTTTGGGATCGAACAGATCCCCGCTGCGCTTGAAGGGGCACGTCGAATAATCGGTGTCGGATAGCGGCAATGAATTGATTTTTAGGGCGTGTGAAACTTCTTGCTTATCTATGTTTTCCTGGTACGCGGAAGGAGGATTACCGGTCAGGTTTTAAGTTTATTTAGTAAATATTCTTCGGGGAAATGTTTTTGTACGTGTATTCGACATGAATAGAAACTTTTATTGATAGAAAAGACTTATACGGAAACCTGCCTGCTATAGAGGAAGTATATAATTTTCCTTGATATTTTTTCGTTCGTGTCTCACCGTAGCTTCTCGAGTTTTAATTTGCATATATTATACTAAACCTTCCTCTTGAATTACTTTATTAATTTGATGGAAAAGATTAATGAATCACATTAAAATCAGTTGCAGAGTTTGAAAGGTCTATCGTACAGACATCGGGAAATGATTTTCTTTTATAGGAACTATGTTAAGATCAACGACGATATAATACTAGACTCGTAATAACAGGAGACCGATGTCTGCCAACACATTAGGCAAAAAAGTCTTATATTCGTCTCATTTCGACGAATCCTGTGAGCCGTAAACATACGTTGAGACTGAACAGACCTTGAGTTAGCTAATCACAACGCAGTACCCCGTCCCCCTCGCTTACGTAGTACCTCAGCGAGTTGACAGAATAATTTTTGTTCCTTAGATCGTGCATGCGGAGTCTAGTATTAAATCGTCGTTGGTTAAGATGGTAACTAGTTTTTTAGTTATTAAAAGCGGACATATTGTAGCATTTTTTATTGATCCTTTTTGTTATAAGGTTAAGACTTTCTGGGTACATTGCTTTCACATTTATTTCAAATTCTTGTAATCAAAATATTGTAAAACCATTTTCAAAAGAGTAGGGTAAGTATAGTTTCTTGCCCATTCTTCTACATACAAACCTACCCTTGCGAATTGGTGTATAATCAATCCCATCCCATCTCATTTTCTTTAATTTTTATATTCGACGTGCAAAAGTGCGTCTTCGATAGCCTATTGAAATAAATAAACGATTTGACTTTAAACTTGACTTTGACATAATCAGCCTTAATACAAAAACTTAAACCTGTCTAAAAAAAGTGTGACACAAAAACGAACTTTTTTTCAACGTTATAATCTGTAATTTTTTAGGCAAGTGTTCAACAGACGTTATAATAGTTTTTTTTTTTATTTTCCGTTTAACAATTTTCCGTTTTGTATATTCGCAAATGAAATAATTTGTCTCTCTTCGAAGGAGAATCAGTATGAATTTAGTTAATCAAACGGATTCTTTGTGGCCAAGAAGAAACAAAGAGATCTTACAAATTCAATTTGCAATTGTTAAGTACATACCTACATCTTTTCTAGAAGTAAGTATTGGATAATCTCGTTTTTTTTATGGTAACTGAAATAATGTAAGTGTTAAACTATAAAAGGTAAGTACTTATCTTGTTTTAAAGAGATCGCACTAAGATAAATGACAAACAGTACTTCAGATATTTCAAAAATATATAATATACTAAACATTTTCAGGAGTAGTCTTTATAAAATATTATGATTGACGTACGGACTTAATCATTTTATTTCTTATTTCCGCAGAAGAGCAATAAATAAGTCCTGAAAAGCTTCAATTGGTACAGACTTTTTTCTCAGATTTATCGCTTCATTAGCGAGCGATATTACTCTGATTTAAATTAAAATGAAAACGAAACGTGTCTGGATTACTAAGCTTAACCTACTTTTAAAGTATTCGCAAGTTATTAACTGGTGTATTGGATTTGTTACTTTATTCCTTGTAATTTCTATTCAGATTAAGTACCTACGAGAAATAATTTCTTGTTGGTTTGGGAGTAATAAAAGTAAATGGAACACATTGGTTGTTTCAATTTTGTACTATAATAAGAAGTCGTTAAGTGTTTAACGTAATATGTTGCTATTATTGTTTCTGTAACCTGTCAGTAAAGATGCGGTTCCTTAAAAACTTTTTGGCTACCTACCCAACTAAAAAAGAACACATGATAACTGAAAAGTGCCTGAAAATAGTAGGTTAGTTAAACTAGTAGTCGATGTTAGGCTGGTGTAAAACGATCAAAAAATGAGATTGAAAAATTCAGCTTCGAAATTGGTGGTTGCGATGGCCTCAATTGGTAAGGCGTCTGGAGTACCTATCCAGAAAACACAGGTTCAAACCCCGCTCGCAGCAGAACTTTTCTTTCCTCAAGATATCTTTGCTACAGGCCCGAAGCCAGCTAACAACACGATTCCTATCGGCTTGCCTTTCAAAATATAGCAAATACTAGCATCTATTATTTTCATTTATCATTTAAACAAAATATGAAACGAACAATCAAAAACATAAATAAACGCCTACCATTTTTTTCCGCGCAATCAATTTCAACTCGCGCCAAACAGACAAAGATTGTAAGCCGCAAGGCGAATCCGGAATTCAGTTCATAAAATTCAAAGTTTCTCTTGTAGCGATCGTGAGCTTGAGGCCACATAACACCGCTAGTTTAAGGACGCTCGGAAGCCGAATATTACCGGCTTGATAAGGATAGAAATATGAAATGCGTACGCCAGAACGAGACGGAATGATACTGGACTTCGTAATTCGTTTAGATAGTATTCTTTGGATGACAGATTCACATTAGTTTTGGTTCGTGCTTATTTTTTTTGCATTTATTGTTTTCACCTGTCCATTTGCTGCATTTGATTTGATATATTGTTGAAATTTATAAGTTTTGCGTAGTTAGCGCATTAATAACAAAGTTAGTTCGGTTCAATGGTATTGTTTGGTGTGTTCAGTGTTCACCGTAATGTTAGTTTCGAAGTTTTAACTAGATGGCGTTGTGCAATTACATCACAATCCTGAATCGCGGTGTTAAGGTGTGTAGGCGATTAGTATAAGGTTTTGTGAACATGATTTTTTAGAAATTGTTAATAATTGATTAACCGACTACAAATATTAAGGAGGTTACTCCGGATACTCAATTTATTCGTCCTTAAAAAAATACGTTAAATTCGTTTATTATTTTTATACGCGGCACAACTTCATCGTTTATGAACCGATTTTGATGATTCTTTTTTGTTGGAAAGAAGATGTTTTAATGGTGGAAACTTGATATGTGGAAATCAGGGTTTGATGGTAGAAGACCAGAGAAATCGAGTGAAACTTTCAAAAATCGTAGGGGCGACTAGTATGTTTGTAAGTTTTTTCATTAAGTTTTGGTCCGGGTTCCCTTTCATGATTTTTTACCCTACGCCACTGCTTTGCTAGTAGTCAATGTTACGGCAAGCTGGAGCAAGCCCAGAGTATTCGTGAAATGTCCCTTCAATTAATTGGACCAGAGAGCGCACGCGGTAATTAAATATAGTATTCAAAACAAACCACTGCAACTCCTGAAAGTTAGAATCAACAGCTGTGGTAACCACCAGGCAAGCACCAAAGTCGTTGCGGACATCGAGCTTCGTTAAGCTCGAATTCTTAAGACGAAATTAACTATCTTGCATCATCAGCTTGTATTGAACCTTCCGCCAGTGTCTTAAAGTTTTCACCTAAAGAGAAATCAAAATCTATATTTCATATAAAATCCTCGTTAATAATTCTAGCTGCGGTGGAGACGTGCCCTCTGGCCGCACAATGAAACCTCCACGCCTCCGTGTAACTGACGTGTGTGTCCAACTGTGTAATTCAGCGCTCACATTTGCAGCCAAATGTATTGAAATGAATAGCAGAACAGAGGATTGAGCATAGAATTTAATTTTGTGTCGGATTTTATGGGGGATTGTCTTGGCTTTTTTTTTATCGCGGTATAATCATCAAATGAGTCCTACTCCTACCCAGCGGGGCGGGAGAGACTGTCGGACTTGTACTGACTAAAATCCACGGTGTCCTTCAGCAGCCCTTTGTGTACCGGACTCGCGGTATACGTGTGACCCCGGCAGGCACTGGCCCTATAAAGGCCCCGTCATTGTGCTGACGCTTTGAGGCGCGCGTCGAACACCACGCGCCTTCGACCTGGTCATGGTCCATGGTCGAACAGCGAGTCGCCCACTACTCACCGCCTGCATGCCCACGCCTACGGTGACCGTTTTGTTGGTGGTGTGTTTTGGCTTACGCATATTTTGACGCTTGCTTGTAACTGTTTTAAGTTTTTGTAGGGTAAAAAGGTGTCAGCAATTTAACAGGGCCTCCATAGATGTTTAAAGCTGGGGTCACGGGCCATGTCTTTGGGGCATTGGCCCTCTAAGGTGCCCCGTCGGATTGCTGACAGCTCTTTGAGGCACTCGTGGAACACGATTTACCGACGACTTGAGCATGGTCCATGATCGGACGGCGAGTCATATTACTGTAGTTCTTAGTATTGACGACGTTTTCATCACACATTATATTGATAAAACATTTAGTATTGAGAGAGAACCTAATATAATTTCCTGAAGTGAAATAGCAGTTTAATAGAGAGTAAGTGGTTTCGCATTTTTTTTTCATACTTTACCATAATATTATTTAATTATTTCCTTCGAAAGCTCTATATTGAAATTTTTATTAATTTGCAGACCAACGCCAGAGGCCAAACTAAATTGATTTTTAACGAACTGCCTTGCTGAAGTCCATCCATTAATGTTGAAAACCGGCCAAGTGCGTGTCGGGCCACGCACAGTGTAGGGTTCCGTAGTTGCCCATCAAAATACTTATGCGAACTAACTAAACTGATTCGCTGAATTTAATTTTAAAAAGAAGAATTTTCAAAATCGGTCCAGGAGTCTTTGAGAAATCGGGGAAAATACATAAGAAAAAAGATTACAACGAATTTAGAACCTCCTCCTTTTTTTGAATTTAGTTAAAAATAGTTGATAAAAACCTACCTATCCCCAAAAAACATACCTTTATAAGCTGTAAAAATAAAGTTGACAAACTTACATTTGCAGTTGTCTCCGATACATTTTGTTTAAGAAAATATGATATCAAGTACATTTTATAAGTTGGTCGACTATTACTCGTAAAGTTGTAAAGCCTACTTAGTCATGATAATTTTCTTTTAAACTTCGTTATATATACTACTATTGTGAATTTTTTCACACCCTCAAACATAACCGTTTAGCTGGTAGAGGGGGGGGACACTCGAATCGAGCAAAATTTAGCACTTTAAAGCTTAATATTTCACAAACGAATTTTTTTATCAAAAAATTGTTAATGGAAACTATCATTATTTTTTAAAGGCCTATTTAATGATACCCCACACTAAGGGGTACGCGAGAAAAAAAAAATCCTCACTTTACGTGTAAGTACTGGAGGTACCCTAAAAAAAAATATTTTACGAGATTTTATTTTACCACTTTTTCGGCACAACAAATCTGCATATTTACACCAAATTACAGCTCTCTAGTACTGTGCGTCTCTGAGCTAAACTGCGGACAGACGGACGGACGGACGGACGGACGGACGGACGGACGGACGGACGGACGGACGGACGGACATGGCGAAACTATAAGGGTTCCTTGTTGACTACGGAACCCTAAAAATGTGAAAGATTTTTGAGTTTCTTTTTAAAACACCTGAATAGTTATAATAAGTGTTTGGAATGTTCAATTCAAAACAGAGCTTAGGTGCACCCATTATTAATGTAGGAATTATTGCTTGAATAAATTTTCCCATCGGCGGGAAAAACCTGTGGTGAAGAAAATAAATCGTAAACCAAAATATATTGTATTTACCAAAGTAATAAAACCAAACATGAAACAAAGAATTCGGCAGTTCATTCCCCGGAAATAGGATGCAAATAAGTAATTTCATCACCAAATGTGTAAAACCAAAGCGCCGATGTACAAATTCTGTTTCAGTAAACACCAAGCTTATAATCCCTTACAGGATAAACAGAGATACAATAAATCCAAAATCCTCATGACGTAAATGTGAACCCGACCTAATCACAATCCCTCAGCTGAATTTTACGACACCCGAGCTGACAACCGGGTGAAACATTACATTTTCTTTCGCTACACATCAGTAAAAGAAAATACCTGAACATATTACCTAAAATAAACCAAACATTGTTGAGTTTCAATCACCGTTTTGATGTATCGTGAAGGAAAAGTTATTATTCAGAAACCTGGATGTTTATTCGTCGGAACTCTATCGATGCTCGTTATATTTTGTTTTGCCATCGATTTGCCGTCAAATTCGTGCCGCAGGTGCGCTCGAGAACACCTAAAATTATCTTGACATTTTATTGGCACGGACCTCGAATCTGTTAATTAAAATGTCTTGGGCACATTTTCCATTACGCAGCAAGTTCGGTAGCGTATTTCTAAAGAAATTTATGCAATGGAAGTTAGGAAAGACGGGGTAGTTGTGCTTTCTTTGAACTTTTGAAAATATTTTTCAATAAATATATTTTTTCTCTTTAATTATGCCTTGCTGGCGGAATTTCCTTTTCCGAGAAAGTTCTGAGAGATGGTAGACCGTAGAATAATTATTTTGAATTCCTTTTTGTTACGCTACTTAGTTATAATTGTCACAGAAAGGAGACTGTACTCAAGAGTATGAAAAACATGGCTGCCAATGTTGATGATGATGAATTTCCTAAAAAGTCATAAAGAAACAACATTAACATTCAGCGTGGCAATGCTGTCAGTCTTCTGGGCACGTAATCGGCTGACAGCGATGCGGAGGAGTACTTTGACGCCTGAGTAGATAGATTGTCATTGTTGTTTACAATAGAGTGTACTAAGTTTTTTTTTTTTTTTTTTTTTTAGTTTTTTAATTTATTGTTTGCTATAAACTGAAACGTACGAATAATCCTATACTTTCGCATCATTTGCATCAATGAAACAGTATCCTTGTTGGCACGTTTATTAATTTTGCAGTGTCACGTGATTACGTCACAGTCCAAAATTACACTTTTAATAGATACCGCCATCATCATCATCATCTCAGTCATAGGACGTCCACTGCTGAACATAGGCCTCCCCTTTAGATCTCCACATACACCGGTTGGAAGCGACCTGCATCCAGCGTCCTCCGCTGCCACCATAGACCTACCCAATCCCTAGTGGAGTAGTGGTACGGTAGGTCTGCAGTGCATTTTTTATATTTTGTTTATAATAACCTCAGATCAAAGAAATAAGCAGATAGAGCACTCAGAACACGCGAGTGGGTCCACCAAAGTTAATACAAAATCAAAATTGAATACAAAGTCGCGACACTACCAAGCTCCGCGTCGTACCAAGCTGCGCGTCGTTGTTGTTTTTTGCCAAAATATGCCGTCTCGTGTCTTTAACCATCGTAAAAGTTGTTCTCAAAAACAAAGAAAACATTATGGAATGTAATTCTATTTGATTTGTATTAACTTTGGTGGAGACACTCGCGTGTTCTGAGCGTTCCATCTGCCTATTTCTTTGATCTGAGATAATAACATTCAAAAGAATTGAGAAAAAGCTGGATATTACCTACATACCTCTGGTTTTGCGTCCATAGGCTTCGGTGACCGCGCAGCATCAGCCAGGCTTTATGCTTGTTTACCTAAAGGTATTCGAAAATTGAGATCGTGTTTTTAGTATAATTATTCGTTTAATTAGGATATAATTATAATATTAAAAGATAAATTCGTAAACGTCGGATTGTTCATAAAACAGTTAAGTCACCTAAAACCTCATATTGACCTAAAAACGAGGTACCCACATATTTTTTAAGTAGCCATTTATACCCCGTATTCAGGTCGACCACTGTATGTAAAGTACAAGTCTATAAATCTCTATGCAAACGGTTTATTTATTGGCTCATACGATAGACCGGTGATTTGAATGGAATAGGTAGGTTCCTATTGCCTATTTTCAATTTCGATCCAATATAGGCACGTTTATGTTTGTTTAAAAATGTTATTAGTGAGCCGAACGACCATTAAGGAAAATTGCAAGTACGGTGCTCTATGTTTGTTTAGATCTTGTATAGTTGCGGATATTTCATTGTGTAAACGTATTTGTTTAAAGTGGTGGACTAAATCGATGTATGTTGCTGGTTAACTATGAATGATGTTTAATTTTATTTTATTTAACACTATTGAATGGTAAACAGCGTGTGTTCCTTTTTTTAATTAATGGGACCTTTTCCTGGCTCGGAATTTTGTTTTTTTTTTAATAATCCAAAGAAGCAGATTTTTTTTAAATCGGCCTCGGGATTCCTTTTAGTATTGTTCGCTATTCCTTGTAATTTCGGATTTCTGTCAACCTGTATTTGTGTCAATTTCGTATTTCTCCTATTTAATTTTTACTTGTGTAGTACCTACAAGTACAACTTTTGTTAGTAGTCTTAAATATGAGTAGGTACCTACCTGCGTTTACTCCTTTATGCTCCATTAATATGTTACAATAAAGAAGTTTGTTTTGGTATACATGCCTCATTAAGCAATTCGGAAGCTGTGTTATATTCCTCAACTCTAATAACTTCGATGAAATTTCTTCCTTTGAATTATTGTCATAACAATGACTTCGTACGAAAGTTTTTTTTTAAATTTTATATATTTTAAAATAAGTTAAATAGTCCTTCCTTTTCTATGTTATAATGTTCTAACCGTCATGTGATAATTTGAATCCTCTACGTATGAATTGAGAATAAAACGACCTTGGCGCCATATTGTAAGGCCAATACGTTTAAGAAAAAAAATGCTAAAAAATTGAGCTGAGATTAGCGCGTTCAACCAAAGAAACTCTACAGCTTTATAATATTAGCTTAGATACATAATACCTTTCCTGTAATAGTTTTCAGGTGCAGAGTGCCGTGGTGGCCCAGTTATATCAGTCCCGACTTACGAGTCGTAGGTTCGAACCCTGCCAGGCGAATCACTTTGTGTAATTTATTTCATCACCACTGCTCTCGAAACGGTGAAGGAAAACATCGTGAGGAAACCGGCATGTCCTAGAACTAAAAATTCTAACACATGTGACATCCACCAATCCGTACCGGGTCCGCGTGGTGGATTATGGCATACTTCCTCTCACAGAGACGAGGCCTGTGTCCCAGCAATGGGAACATTATAGGCTGATGATGATGAATATTTTCCAACAGGTCTGCTAGCCTTTTAAAACAGTATGGATAGTGGCTTTTTTAAAGTATTAGAAAAAAAGAAGTTCGCCTTTGTTCTAAATCCAACGTGCTAAAATGTTGAGGAAAAATACACTGGGCAACGGACAGTCAGACACCCGTCAGTCCGAATTTCAATGTAGGACGGAGGCAGTGAAAATCACTGGATACTCTGATAAAAGCTTGTGATAGTAAAACGTGGAATACACCATAAATATAGGTTTAATTTAAATCTAGCAATTCTACAAGTAAAATAAAAAAGATGTACAAATTCAGAGGGTCAAATCTACCGTAAGAGTATTTTACAGCTTGTAGAAAGTTGTGACTCGTGGAAACTGTGTTTTAAATACAATTCACCATGTTGGGATACTATTCAGTCGATTTCCTTTCACAATCATTTCGACTTGATCTATGAGAAAGATTTCGAATTTTCTATTTTCTATGAAATAATTAGGTAAGTCGCTTTTTCTTTCTTTTTTCAGTTTAAACATAAAAATATTTTAACTAGAGTCTCATTGTAGCACTATACCTGGCTGGTTTGCATAATAGAAAAACTTACCTTGTTCCCTTCCTTTTCATAACAAAAGCAGAAACTGACAAAAGATTCGCGAACTTGCAGAGGTTATTTAGTTGAATATTTTTGAAACTTCTGCGCCACAATTGCTGTTGTAGTTGACGAACAATTGTTTTTTGGGGCGTTTCAGTACCCTTACCAACAAAGTTTATCCTGGATTTATTAAAAAGAATTAATATTGTACGTTGTGGTCGACTCCCGCCACACCACCTTACGGTAGGTGGTTCCGGCGTTACTCTTTCACACAAAAACTACTTATCAGAATTTGGTGTTTGGTATAGAGAAACGTCGGTAGTTTTAGTTTGAAAAAAGGAATGATAGGATACCTTGGATTTATTCCGTTCTGATCCCCAAAAACCCTTAGGGGATCTGTTATAACTATAATATTCCGTAAAGTCAATTTTTTTTAATCGGCTGCCCTGACACTTTTATGGATAGTCAGCAATAAAATATGTGTACAATTTCTATAAAACTGTTTATTTTTACATTAACAACTGAACTATTTGACTGTACTTGTGTCCATTACAAAAAGAAAGGAATAATAAAATACAGTGGATCAGAAAGGAATTACAAAGTAAAATATTTGACAGGGGATCGGTTTGGGGGATCAGAATGGAATAACTCTTTTTATTGATTTAAACGAGAGAGAAGCCGTTAGCAACGGCTAGTTATAAATGTTTTAATCCGTGGTTGCATTCTGTAACAGATTACATCCCGACTCTTGCATTCTGTGGTTAGTAACCGACCACAAAACCTTTATCAATGAGAGGTAGATAGCATAGTTAAATTTTATATTAATACGGTTGGTAGATATGATGACAATCAGAATTTAGAACAGAAGTGCTGCTTACCCAAGGCATATCCTAATCTGATTAGAAGTATTTTATCCACATGTTCCAAAATTCTTCATCATCATCATTGGTCAAACCAATGCCCGATTCGACACCAATCATCCATTCCTCGTATATGTGCATGTTTTAACAGGTATGCACGAGAAGTCCTCTTTTTTTACAATCTAGCTACAAAGGAGCTAGCCCTCCTACAAAGCCCCTTCCTTCCTCTTACTCCTTTTATTTCTCCTGGTCATCATCATCATCATCAGCCGGAAGACGTCCACTGCTGAACATAGGCCTCCCTCTTAGACCACGCCACTTGAATTCATCGGCTGCCCGCGACCCTCACGATGTCGTCGGTCCACCTCCTTCGAATATCGTGTCGGTATTTCTCCTGGGTGTCGAGTCTACTAATTATTAGTCAGAATGGTGCCACAATGGCGTTTCAATTGTAGTGCTTATTCGAACCATTTTTTACTGCTGAGTAAAAAATGGTTCGAAAATTGAAACGCCATTGTGGCGCCATTCTGACTAATAATTAGCAGACTCGATACCCTGGTGGTATGCTGATTTTCGCCAATTCATGAAAAAATCTTTTTGGTTTAAGTAAATGCCACAATACTGGGATAATATTGGCCAATAAAACAACAGATCCATGTTATGACGACACTGCCTTAGTGCACTTTATTATTACATCATTATTACGCGTCAGACAACGCAAATATAACAATAAATTCAAAACAATGCTTTAATTCTCTATACAACTACATTTTAAAAATTGTGTATATTTATATCACATAGTGTATGTTTTTGATTTTATACTCATTACTATTCGAATTTTTGGATAATTTATTTATTTATTTTTTACCTCATTAGTTATATTTTTGTGTTATATCATTTGTTTCAGGTACCTACGCACTATATGACTGAAATAAGGGAAAAGAAAATCTACTTTAAGTATGGGATATAGAATCGATATTTCAATGGTAAGATAAATACATTATTGTTTTTCACAAGTTTTCACATTTCATCAGCTTGACATTTAAAAGACAAACGATAGGGTTGAAGGGTATCCAACAAATACTTAATGAACTCAGCTGTCGGACTTTCTGAGAATTCTAAATGGACTCATTAATAAATTGGGTCTGTATAGATGTCGAAAGAAATACCTATTATATTGCTAATTAAACTTGATACATTTGCGTTTAAATTAGGAATATCGTGGCCCCGAAATAACTGGCTGCTTTCAGTGGGTACGGCTGGCAATTTTTATTATTTTAAAATCATATAAGTTATTTATAATTTAAGGTTATATTTATGTACTTAACTAGCAAGTCATATGTTTCGTGTGCAACATAAATATGTTTTAATATAAGAAACCTTCGTCTTGAATCAATCTTTCTATTCTTAATGAAGTCGGTTAAAAACCGCATCTCATCAAATCAAATACATAACGGAGTTTGAAAGATCGAAGAAGCGTACAGATGCGGAGAGCAACTTTGTTTTATACTCGTATTAAGTAAAAATTAAAACTAAATATAAAATGATGTTGTAGGTAGCACGATGCACGAACTATTTGGATTAATATTTTTTTTCGAAATAATACAATGGCCATCTTGTTTAACCGCCGTCAAAAAGAGAGGCGGGTGTTTGACCCGAAGTTTTAGTTCACTGACTTTCTGAAACGCGCGCCGCACCCACTCTATTTACCTTCCTACCCGTGCACTGGTTTCGACAGAGGTATATTAAGGTATATTATCAAGATACCCTTATGTTTTACATGTAAATTTCCTTCTTTTTTAAAATAAACTAAGGAATTTTGGATTATTCTAAGGACCACATGCAATGAAATTATCTAAACACGTTTAAAACATTGATTTTTAACAATGGTTTACTATTTTTGATTTTTAAATATTTATCGGTAAGCGCATTTAGTAGTTTCTTTTGCATATGAAAATAATTTTAGGAACACAAAGCCTAATTCTTTTTAAAATGGGTACGGATGTAGAATACATTTTCCTTGGAAATATAAACTAAGAATTAAAAACATTACAAGAACATTAGAACACCACTTAACCAGAATGATATGAGAAAACATTCGTAACATGTATTGTCGTTTTATTATTATAATAACTTCTTAATACTAATGTATAAACTATTACTAAATGTTCTGTGTTAGTCTATTGATATTTGTATTGTTTTTGAATAAACATTTATTCAAAGTTTATCCTTAATTACGAATAATTGAATGTACTCGACAAGCGGCGAAGCGTTGTGTGAAGGAGGCATTTGGATGTAAGAGGGGAGGAAGAGGGGTATCGTAAGTCATAATCCAATTAAGTAAGAGACGGATAGAGAGAGGAGGAACTTTGTGGAGTGTTCTGACGTCACTAAGAAAACTCGGTAGTGTATTAATTTCATAACAATTTAGGGGATCCGATTGGTATACGTCCTATGAAAATTCGATCAAATCGCGTTTCTAAATCATATTATGACAACTGAAGAGCAAATAATAGATCATCAAAAAATTAAATAACCAGCCTTAAAACACCAAAAACATTATAACAGGGTACCAGATTTGAAATTATGAACACCTTAGCCAGCCATTAATATAAATGTAGGTGAGTACCTGTGATGTCTGAACACGCCACACCGGAAATATACCAGCTTATAGGATAAGCCATAAAGGGACTGACGCAGCACATTCTACCAATGAGAATTTTGATAAGGTTTCATAACATATTTCAGCGCCAAGTAAATATGGCTGAGAATGTTAGAACGTGTATGAAATGGGTCAAGAAAAGCGTAGAGGAATTCAGTTATAGACGACACTTGGATGGGACCCGCACATTTTCATTACTGCGGAATTTTATAAGCAAGGTCTTTATACAGAGCTGTCGATACACCCAACGTTACATTATTAATTTTTGATAAAGCAAACAGCGCCTTAGATACATATTCAGAACACTCAAATTAACTAAACACTCGAAATATTAGGCAACCATTTCAATTCTTACAATATTCTCATTATATTAGCAAAGACTAAAACTATAAAATAAAATTATTAGCATTTATCAAGTTGTATTTAACTATTTCATACAAAATGTAGCAAGCGAAACGTATAACTAGTTATTACTCTATTATTAATAACCATTTACCTATAATTCAGTCACATTCATCTTAAACAAGCACTTGCATATATTTGCTCTGAAAATTGAACACTTTACATAACAAATTATTTACTCACGCGATTACATAGACGTTGTTAGGCGTAACCAAGAATTTCGTTAATGGTTTTTGCGATAATAAAAACGGAACTTTATTAGGCCATTAGAAAGTATTAAAATTAGTCTAAAAACGTATAGAAAAACAAATTGTCCTGTTTGTAAACAACCATCTACAGTAGATAGTCCAATTATTCGTTTAGCGTGTTATTGACATTCGATTTAGCGTATCTTTGCCGCGTGTATCATTGATACGGGTAAGACCTCTTTTATTTAATTTTACCTCTCTGTTTTTATCCGACTATTTATGTGTTTTGTCACAAACACATTTACAACGTAGTCCCCTGTTGTCACACTCCGTGATATGGCCCCTAAATCCGTCACTGCGCGGATAACGCTATAGAAATCCCCAACATAATTGATCCAACATAGTTTGCGCGATGCTGTAGCGAACATTTAAATGAAATATCAAAAAATATTTTTCGCTACTCGTTCCTAACACTGCCACAATTTTTTTTATATTTCAATATACAGACACGGCCCCTATACATTTATTATTATATAGTTTGCGTTACAACTCTATGTATATATCTATTTTTTCGTAAAGTGCATTCGAAAGAGGTTAATTCTGATATTAGTACCCATGATACAGACCAACTCATTATCCACTTGATTCCCGTGTTCCACCATCTTAGTCTTTATAACAAGAATTTATTTAAAACTCGACTAATTGGTAAAAAATGTCTACATTTCGACACCTACATTCTCATAAGGCTTCTTCGTAATAAACTCCTACGTTGATCTGAAACAATATAAATTATCTATTAGTTTTGCATAAAGGTACATTAATTAAAACATAAATGACTTACTTTGAAACTGAGAATATTTTAGAAGTTATTTTCTAATTGAAATGCTCTTTAATGGTACAATAACGTAATACACCTTACTGCCTATCCTCCAATCGGCATGATACTGCCAATTGGATCAGTTAGAATTGACCGTGTGTGGGCGTGGAATCCATCAAACTGGCATGACATGCCAGTGATAGGTGTGATCCAATCGGCATGACGATCGATTTGACACAACTTCAAATCTGCAGCAGTGATGCCAACTCAGCAACTTCATAGCTAGATCTAGCTATTATTCGGTGACGACAGCTACAATTTTATTAAGTTTGTGGCTAAACTTTTTAGCTACTTTTTCTAGCACTTTTTCATTAATTCATCATGAGACTTTAAAAATTAGTCAAGTAGGTAGTGTCCCGAGTGGAAAGACAAGATGATGCATCAATGGCTCATTCTACACATGAATAAGTGGCATTCTGAAGAAATAGTTCAGTTTTGAGTTGAAGTAAAAAAATGAAATTCTTCCGGTTTAAATGCCACTTTTTTGTTTATTTATATGTAGAATGAGCCACTGTTGCATTATCTTGTCTTTCCACTTGGGACACTGCTCGACTAATTTCGAACGTCTCTTCTAAATGATGAAATGAAAAGGTGCTAGAAAAAGTAGCTAAAAAGTTTAGCCACAAAGTATAAAGTTGCTGAGTTGGCATCACTGCTGCAGATTTGAAGTTGTGTAAAATCGATCGTATGATAGGCAGTATGGTGTATTATGGACGAACTGCCAATTTGAAACAATTGCCAGCGTCATTCCGATTGGACGATAGGCAGTATGGTGTATGGCTACTTTAATTTTAGTAGACTGGTTCACAGCTTTAAATTGAGGGTAAGATTTGTACCAAAGAATTTCCCACTTTTCAGTTATTATAATTATGTAATTATTTTCATAAAATTACTGATGGAATAACCAAATAACATCTGGCCCAACTTGGATATTGAATCGGAAAGTTGGTATGTTTGTTATTCATAGATCATTATTATGCTCATAAGTAATTAAACCAAAAAGTATACTCACATATTATATCAGTGCTTAAACTACACCACATGAACAGGACAGCTGCCCTTAGCTCTAACGTTGTCTAGCGGCGGCGCGATCACCACATACGTGTCTCGACTGGCAATAGGAACCTCATCATCATCCCCAGCGAACAGTGGGGGTGGGGGGATGACGTCATCATCGACCTCATCTTCCGTCACTTCCGACCGCTTGCTCCTCCCCGGCATGTAGTTCATGACGCACGTCACAGCGATGAGAAACAGGAAGAATATGAACACCACATCGAACATGATTAGAAAGTTCAGCATTACAAGTTGCATGTCACTGATTAGCTCCCCTCACATTCTGCGCGTGATGAACTGGGAGGCACTGCTATGCTCATCTTATTGCATTGTTGTGATGTTTTTAAATCTGGAACAATGGAACGTGGTATTAAAAATTGATAGCCTAAAATCAGTATAGATACCTGGAGAATCTTCTGTTTAATCTTATCAGATAATATTTGAATGCCGCCTTATAGAACTAGTATTTTTAACCGACTTCAAAAAAAGGAGGAGGTTCTCAATTCGTCGGAATCTTTTTTTTTTCTTTTTTTTTTTATGTATGTTCCCCGATTTCTCGAAGACGCCTGGACCGATTTGGAATTTTTTTCTTTTGTTTGAAAGGGTATACTTTCCAATTGGTCCCATGATCACCAGGTCAGGATCTGATGATGGGATCCTAGGGAAATCGAGGGCAACCTTCAAATTTTATAGGCACATAGTACCATTTTCATATATTTTCTAAAGCTGTTCAAGTATTTGCATCTGATAATCATCATCTCAGGTGGATGACCTGATGATGGAAGGTACAACTCCTTAACAGTAAGGAGTAGGCATCGATTGATTTACTTTGTGTTCGCATATCTCCGGAACTACAAGTCCGATTTAAGTAATTCTTTTTTTGTTGTACTAGGTATCATTTAACTTAGAGAATACTGCAAGTTTCATCAAAATCGGTTTAGTAATTTTTGAGATATGGAATTTTATTAGCTTAATGTGTACATGAGTGATGTAAGTACTGGTGCGAAGGATTACAAAATTATAGTGCACATGTAAGAGAATAATGTTCTTGACAAGAATTCGGGTTGAATATTTAAACTAAAAAGAGTAAAATAAAAACTTTTCAAAAAAAAATGTAACCGCCTTCAAAAACAACCACAAAAAAGTGTAAAATAATCTACAAAATAACTTTTTTTTCGGAAGTCGGTGGCTAAAAAGACAATGAAAAGAAAAAAAACAAAGGCACCAACTTCCGAAAAAAAAGTTATTTTGTAGATTATTTTACACTTTTTTGTGGTTGTTTTTGTTCATAGAGGAATTTGTCGTGGTGAAATAGTTATTTGTGCAACAAGAGAGCAAAGTCGTTTTTTGCTGCGAGTGCTGATTTTGAATCTTGAGCAAGCGAAGGATTCAAGGATTGAATCACGAGCGTAGCGAGTGATTCTAAAGTTGAATCCTGAATGTAGCGAGAGATTCAAAGGCACGAGATGCAAAAAACTTTGCTCTCGTGTAACACACATAACTTTTCACTTCAGCAGCGAGAACACTTTAGGAGATAAAATAATAAATAGGAATAGATTAAAATAACTTTTTTTTTAAAGTAGCTTTCAACAATAAGTAAATACTCCGCATTGTAGATAATCGTCTCGTCTGTGATAAATCTAAAAAATAAGATAGCAACACCGTCTCCGAAAAACTGCTTGCGCCCTTTGTTAAGTCTCCATTCATTGAAGACATGGTATGGTTTCAGATATTTAGTTAGAGTTAGGAAATTTAATTCTGCATTAATAATTTGTTGTTTTAAATGGTTATGTTAAAATAAGTACAGTTCTCGTCGCTAGTTTTACTCATATTTTTTTTTTTTTTAACTTATTCAACTCTTAACGCCAGCCATGAAATTTTATTCCCGCTCTTTTATTTTTAAATTAAGGCGTGTTCGGAAATAGCACCCATAATATTTTATTATTCAAAATATTTATTAACATGTTATACATAGCTGACGGAACCACATAATTATAGCATGGAGCCCTAAAGTGCTACAGTGACGGTGACTAACTCCGCGCAGTGCTCGACCACCCGGTATCGTGAGATTCGCAGTCTCAGCGTTCCCCTAAAACCTCGCCGTGTGTGATCAGTGAATCGAACCACCAATGACTAATAATTTCGGGTAGTAATGTGCCACTTATTGTTCTCACATCGAACATTTGTCACGCCTTTAAATTTAGTAAATTACTGTATTAATTTCAATTAATTAAATAATTTAAGTAAAACATATCGGTCTTTTTGTATCCTCATCTGCAGCCGCACATATCTCATATCTGGCGCAGTCGGTAGGATACTCGCGGTCGGTTTCGCGTAAATAGGAAGATTTCCGTATCGCAAAAGCTGCCCGTGCGGCTATCCAGTCGCTCCAGAGTATCCAGAATCTACACGTCGTGCTGCAACGAGGTATCCAGACATTGATAACGCAAAGTGACCGATATAATGTTCATGACACCGCAAATACTACCAGTCCTGACACTGACACTTCTGACCCTGGCTCAAGCAAACGAGATAACGCTCGAAAGTCTTAACGATGGACCAGATATTTTACCCTTTAACCTGGGATCCGCAAAAATTATCTCTCACTTCCATTCCTTTCTACAAATTATTAATCTTGATAGTATGCGTAGTAATTTAGAGACTATTAACGATCAATTGCGTAATCTAACGCCACAACTGATCAATGTATCGTCAGCCTACGAGCCCCACGTTAAATATCTAGGTACGAAACTAGAAGAAATATCAGAACAGTTAGATACACTTGAAGCAAAGCGTATAAAAAGAGGTCTTATAGATGGTCTTGGTTCGGTTATAAAGAGCATCTCTGGCAATTTAGACTATACTGACGCAATAAAATACGATAATGCTATTTCAATCTTAAACAAAAATGAAAATAATTTAGCATCTGAAATTAACCATCAGATAAGTTTAAGCAAGCAGTGGGTCTCTCGTAGTTCGAACGTTACAGATAGAATAGTAGAAAACCAGGTTAAAATTGAGAAAACAATAAATTCTATTTTAGCTAATAATGCTAGGCATGAAATAGTTACTGTTCAGTATGCTCATTTGGCACAGTTTCTTATGATATTAGGAGATAACATAGACAAGTTGTCTAAAGAATTTGAGTCATTACAAAATTTATTGGCATTTATTAGAGCTGAAAGTACACATAACTCTATTCTGAATTATGCTATGTTTAAGGAAATGATTAGTAAGTTAGATAAGTTATATGATAAGAATCAATTTTTAGATATCAGCCTCAGAGAATATTACGATATAATTAGATTAGGTTACTATTATAATGGGAATAAAATAGTAATAGTTGTACGATTTCCTATAGTTTACCCTACTAACTATATCCTGTATAAACTCTCCCTGGCTCCTAATCGTAACAATAGGATCCTTATTCCAACTGCTCCTTTCGTAGCGGTCCAAGAAAAAGATCTATTGTATATAGAGACAGAATGTCCGAAGTATAGTCACGGTTACCTTTGCAAAGATAACTTAAGTCACCATCATGGCCAGCAGTCGGACTGTATCCAGCATCTTATACTCAACCAAAGAATTGGCGAATCCTGTCAATTCACGTCAGTCATCCTGTCTTCTGAAGCTATGGAACAGCTAGACGACCAACACTTCGTCGTGACATTTCCTAACCCAACGCAAGTTCGTTTAACCTGTTCTGAAGATTACTATAGAAAGTTACAGGGGAGCTACTTATCTATCATACCTAAAGGCTGCGTGCTAAGAACTACGGCGTTTACTATAAGCAATCGTCACGATCAAGTCAAAGGGAAGGTTCTGAAAATTATGGACTTACCAATCATTAAGGAAAATTCATTTAACTCAACTACGAAAACCATAAAGTTACAAACCATAGATCTTGGCAGTCTGCATTCAAGTAACTCTGAAATCGCCTTACAAGGACCAGTCTCGTTACAGTCGTCGAACATTGAAGCCGTATACCATACTACTATACCAGTATATATTATACTATCTGGTGCAGCTGTACTCATTGTCATCGTTATTCTTCGTCGCCGTAGATTGAATAAGCAACGAAAATCCACTGATGAAATGAATAGTAAGGCACAGGACAAGGAGGCCGGCAACATAGAGATCGACCCAGCTTCGCCATCGTCACTATTCTCAACTACAGTTTTCAAATAGCTGCCGATCTTATGGAGGGAGATGTTATACATAGCTGACGGAACCACATAATTATAGCATGGAACCCTAAAGTGCTACAGTGACGGTGACTAACTCCGCGCAGTGCTCGACCACCCGGTATCGTGAGATTCGCAGTCTCAGCGTTCCCCTAAAACCTCGCCGTGTGTGATCAGTGAATCGAACCACCAATGACTAATAATTTCGGGTAGTAATGTGCCACTTATTGTTCTCACATCGAACATTTGTCACGCCTTTAAATTTAGTAAATTACTGTATTAATTTCAATTAATTAAATAATTTAAGTAAAACATATCGGTCTTTTTGTATCCTCATCTGCAGCCGCACATATCTAACATAAATTGAAACTAGAAATAAATATTTACAGTAAATGCTTATTTTCATTTAAATACAGCAATAAGTTAAAAATTCAATAAAATACATTCGAAGACATTATTATCGTTTTGCATTTCTTTGGTTAGTACAACAAATTTCCGAACGTGTTTGTCTTTGAGACCAAATTCAAAATCGGAACTTCGAAAGGGCTGGTGTTTGTCTCTCTCTCTTTCTATTGGCGGGAAAGAGATAGAGTGTTAATGTTTCGAATTGTATGATTAACTCAAGGCTGAATATGATATTCGCGGCTTTTTTTTAAACAAAAATTAAAAAGCTACTTTGTCTCACTAGTGAGCAAAATCGCATTTTGCTCACTGATTTCAGGCAGCAAAACCAACATGTTTGAGCTACTGAAGTGAAAAATATGTTACTTTATTATCACCTGTCTAGCCTGTTTGTTACCTATTATGTTGTTGTTGGGGTCGGCTTCCAGTCAAACCAGATGCAGCTGAAGACAAGTATTTTACATGAACCGACTGTCTACCTTTGACTTGTGAAAAAGTTTAAGCAATGTTCTATAAGAGAAAACAGTCTGTATCTTTCTCATTGCGTAAACTATTTAATAATTTCATTGCAATTCATATGCCGATTCCGCGAAGATGACCTTTTTAGATCCCGATAAATTAAATTCCCGAGGTTTAAGCTCTGTAACCCTTACTGGGTAAATATATTTTTGTTTCTACGTGTGAAAGTGTTTGTAAAACCTTTGTACAAAAATGAATAACATTTCATAAGACCATTTTATGACCTTCTGGATCGGTCGAGGAGAAGATTAGAAAAGAAGTATTGATAAAACAACGATTACATAGTATATATACTTCAATAAGTTGATTAAACGTCTCGATGTCAATCGACTTTACAATTCATCAATGTCTGTTCCGATTTTCATCAACTTCTCAAATGTCTTTCATTCGTGATTGGGTTCAATGATCGCTAAAGTATTAGAATTTTTTCGATCATCTATCAACTGTCGAAGATACGTTGTTTTAAGTACAGACAGGCACTTCAGCCTATCCTAATATGTTAAAGTTTCCTTTTCAACCATGAGCCTTTTTTCATTGTGAAAGAGATGAAAATTGATTAAAAATATTGTCAGATTGGGGTAGCTTGATGTGCCAGCGTTTGTACAGTGATCATATACGTTCTTAAATTTATGTTTATAGATCATTGACCTAAAGTAATCCTTCCATAACCCGAAAAAATAAACCACCAATAACATTTCCAATACCCATTCAGAGAAAAGGTTGTGGGTAAATTACTTAGGCTCAACAAAATAAACGAATGTAAAAAAACCAGACAAATTAACAATTATCCTTTTCCCATTCCAATAATATGCTTTTTCGAAGTCTTACTGGGAAAAATGATCCGTGAAACATCGAGTTTTCCGCTCGAAAAATTCTCGTGCGGTCCCGTTACATTGTTTTCACGCACAGTTTAATCTGGCTTTAAAACGTTCCAGAAAGAATTGGTACCTTTGATACGTATTTTAATACGGAATCCGGCGCTCACTTTCCGGAAGCCGCGAAGCTCTTCGTTTTAAAAACGTACATTTTAATCGAGTACCTTTACGATTACCGGCCTAAGTAAACCAAATAAATATTTATTTCTGCTTCACATTTGCATGTTAACGGAACGAATAAATCGGATGGAGGATTCATTCCCTTTGTTCACGTAATGGCCGTAACTTTGAGATTTATGTACTGAACCTTTCATTGACAGTATCTTATATGTTTTGTTACTGAAACGTCGGTTCGTATTACGGCTCGTGCCGGCGAAATATTTTGTTGAATTTATTGCTGAATATTGGGCAGGCTCAAGGGAAAATATATGGGATGTAGGTAGTAGTCACCTCTTTTTGAGTATATGAATTTTTAGGTATCGCTATTAAATATTTTTGAAGTATCATTAAAGTTTTAAATGAATAAAAAATTTGTTTCGAAATTTCGCAATGATATTTGAATATTTTTACAAGTATCATAAAGGTTATCAACACGAATAAAGTAATTCAACTTTTAACATTTTTCCGTTCTCATTTTTATTCGGAATCACATTTTTATCTCAACGGCTCTCTGTGAAGAGTATAAAAATGTGATGTCAACATAAAAATACCGCGCAATACAAGTACAAAATGATGTCTATCCTTTATCAAATTGTTGCTTTACTTGTAAAAAGTTCGCGGAAGTTTCGTGCATTTGCGTGGCCGAAGGGAAAAGGGCAAAATGTTTTGTCTTTTGTACAAGATGTAGGTATATTTCATATAATTAAAGGATGTGAAGTTTCTTGAAAACAAAGTTTGGGCTTTGATGTAGGTTCTTAGAATAGTTGTAATATCATTTTATTTTTAGTAGCCAATCCCGAATCTTATTTGAAAGACAAATGGATGGTAATGAGGATAGACTTGATGGGGCTAAATGTCTGCCCAGTCGCTTCGGCTTCACCCGAAGCGGTCATCATTTGATGACTCTCCGCTCAAAAAAGGGGTGATGATGTACCTAAGAACTGAGAGCATGAGCAGTTCGTAGGATAACTAGCCTTCAAATATGTCACAAATTTTAATATAAAAGGTAAATTTACATATGTAGCTTGAAATATATATAGTCATTTTCTCATTTAATTAGATTCAATGTTATTTTTTTCCAGCTGCCTAATTTGCGTATTTTATTTTGAAAACCTTTTGTTTTCTGTGTGGGCCTTTTAGCAGAAACAATCTATTGACCAAATTAATTTGCTATTCATTCAACAATGCTTGCCATAACATTCTTTATCTTGTTATCGGCTTTGTAGTCTCCCGTTTGAAATCGTAATTATATTGCCGTTTCAGTGGAGTTACAAACAGAATTACAACCAGATCCATCCAATATTTAGACGTGTTCATTAAAATATGAAGGTTTTAAAGCAACATTCAAGAATCTCATTATTTTTAAAGCCGCTGCGCTGGAGCAATCTATGAAATTCGTCGGTAACATTCTTTGGGTCCATTTCACCGCTCGACTAATATCCGCTAAAACCTTTTGACTAAAACAATGGTCTCGCAACTCCGTTCTACTTAACGTGCCGCCATCTTAGATATGAAATTAGATTTCTATAATTCAGAAATCTTGTTGATTTAAACGTTGGAGCCACGGGTCGTACTGACAATTTAATTTGTGGGTTTGAGAAATATGTTTAATGGGATAGAGCAAACAGCCTGCCTAATTTGTGGGTCGCCCACTAGAGAATTGTTGATCTCGTTTTGCTATCACGTTTTTGGACCTCTGTCACGTTTTAGATCCACGTTGACAGGTGGATTTTGAAAACTTCTGATCTATTTACTATTATCTACTCACATGGGTATCTTTTAAGTTATGTACTTGTTTTGATTTTGGTTGTAGAAAGTACTAACTGTTTCCAGCGGCTTCACTCGAAAGTTGACCATTTGGAACGTGACACAGAGATAAAAAAGTATCTAATGTGTTAATCCAGGTATGAACAAATGTTTTGAAAACGTTCAAAAGTATAAAAAGTAATAAACACCGACTCATCCTTACAAACTTTGCATTTGTAATACAAGTTAGATTAGATAAAGGTTGGATAAGATTAAGAATTTATTTAGATGTATAGATTTCAATTTTTCTTTTATAAAAAATATTTTTTAATCAAATACGAATATCTTATTAAAGCCAATCTACGCCATCCCACTCTTAGCTTTTCCACGACTTAACGGTTCTAACAATTTTCTTAATTCAAGTAAACGTATTTCTTAAAGGCCAAAGTTATACAGTTCACCATTTTTATAACAAAACCCGAAACACACCTACATAGACATTTGCCATGTTGTTAGAAAGAAAAGCTCTTTTCTACTATAGTTTCAAAACAGGAAACCCTACGTAATCAGAACTGCCTACGTAAGCGTTTTTTTTTACAAATAATTTTAGTAATCCGCAGGTTCCTTGATAGTAAGAGATTGTGGAATGGTTTCTGGAATGAGACAGTTCGCCTATTCAATAATTATATTCTAAGGTTATTTCTAAGGCAGGGGTTAGTACCCCTGCTACCGCCCCTGCTACTGCCTGCCCCTGGTTTGTGCTTAGATAGTAGTCTATCTAAGCACAAAACCCTTAACTTCGGCTATTATTTCTGGAGGTTCTAACGCTTTATCAATTACGAACATAAAATCAGTTCTGATGTACACTAAAAAATTAATAGGGAGTAGGGCTCGTTCAAAAATTTAGATTTAATTTCGTACAGGGCCTTCGTTGACGAACTAAGAAAGTTGACCCCCAGAATTACGGGCTAGACCCTCAAAAGCTGCAAATTTGTACTCTAGAGTCTCTAGTAATATGAAATTAGGCTGGCATGTACGTCGAAGAGCCCATTATCCAAGTCTTTAATACTTAACGAGTGTGCAAGAGAATTTTGATATTCTCACCGCTAAACCATTTAAGCTCATTAATTCCAAAGTTCATAAGCGTAAGAGTACAGCGATTTACGTATTATCCCTTCTGAGGGTCTTAACGAAGTTACTGACTAAAATATTAAACGTTAAGCAAGTGGAAGGCCCGCATTATAAGGGTTTGCGGCCGCAAACCAAGTTAGATGGAGGAAAATGTGGCGGATGGAGTGGTCAATAGTATCTATTTGTTTGGTTCGACAATCGATCTGGCAATTTGAGACTTAATAAAAAATAACTAAAACCCGACTACGACAAAAACGTGCACTGAAAAGTATAAAAAACTTGAGAGGTGTCAAGGGACTCCCGGATGGAACGAAGTTGCTACAATACACTCAACAAAAATAATCGTCGCGACTCCACTCCACTCCACTCCGCTCCGCTCCGCACCGCTCACTCCACTCTTTGAGCTCTAGCACCCTTTCACAACGCGCGACAAGGAACTTCGTTCCAACAAGAACAATATTAATTTGACCGATATTGTGCTAGCCGTGGTCGTGTGTAACCTACCTAATAAAGATTGTGTGAAACAACCGCAGGCGACATAGATACATACCGCACCTTTTGGCTTTGCCGTAGTCGGGTAAAAAATACAAAAAGTTACACCTTTTTGTCATGGTAGGCAGAAACTACAAAGTGCTTCCTGCTTCGTTTCTTATGTACTCCTTTCGTCTCATCCACATTCATACAACTTAAGCACGCCGATTGCGAGTAGGTAGGTACTTATCTGCTTTTTTAGCAGTTCATTAGTGAGGTCAGTGTAGGTGTTCCTAAGGAAAATAATTTAAAATGTATTAGTTTAAGTCGAAGATCGTTTACGCCGCCGTGGAAACTGGCCTGTTGGTTCCGGTTGGTTATTTTATGGTCTGTTGATATACTCGTAGTTTTTTTAAGATTTTTGCTCGGTTAAAGGTACTTTAAATAAACGTTGCCCCACACCAGTAAGATCTCTTACATCGTGGGTATTCAATTATTTACTTTCGTATTATATTACAAACGGCTAGCGATAAAACAAGTTAGTATGCTAGTTGGATGATTATACATTACTGCCAAAGCTTAGAATAAATAATGTCCAGATTCGTAATAGGTCGTTCGATTCCCATGTAAAACAAGTGAATATCTCCAAAGAAAACATTTAAATGTTTGCGTGTGGTGCTCACTCGCACATTTATACAAATGTGGCTTCACTAAACGTTACATTTTGTTTAGAACACAAAATCTAGACATTTTATGTGTAAGTGCCAAAGTTTAAATGATTAATTATGGTAACATTCGTCCAAGTGTTAAATTGTCCACATGTCATTACGTAAAAAAGTCAAAAGTTTTGTTATGAAGATCAAGTGATAAAATGTCCATATGGCAAAAAGTGAAAATGATTTTATATCTACAAATGAAATTTAACGACATTGGAGCACAAAGGGCTTTTGAAATAAAAAATAATGAAATTAGTTGTTCTATTACCTACATAAAAACAAACCCAGGCGTCGTTTTATCACAATACCTAGGATTTTGAGCCGCGAACAATATGAATTTTGGACATTATATACACTTGTCTTGTTGATTTTTGTAATTTATTCTAACCAAATGGAAATATGACATTAGGTTATTCTGACATTAGGACATTTTAACACTAGGATGAATATTACCATAAACCGTACTAATGAGTAATGACAAATCTTTCAGGCACACTATAATACTATGGAAAGTTTTAAAAATGTGATTAAAGTAATTTTGAACGACATCCGTAATTCAGGTCTCGGACTAAATATCGAGAAAAAGTCTTTTATCTTCAAAATTACTGTTGAACAAACTACGTAAATCAGGATTACGAAGTTTAAGGTCGCAAAGAACTAAATCTAGTCCCAGATTTGTGGACGTGAGTAAAAGGTAAATACTCGCAGATACCTTACATAAATACTTTAACCTTCTTGAAGAAAAAGTAGCTACTTTAGTCTGAAAGAAAAACAACTTTATCTTTTGTGGGTTAATATTTTTCAGTCAAAGATGATATTTTAAGATTCTATTAGATATAATCAATTATTTAATTTTGAAAAGAGCACGTGTATATTGTGTTTCGAAATCGTGGTAAATATTTAAAGTGTCCCCACTACACTGTCTTGGTTTTTAAAGAAACACTGTGAAAATCAGACACTGCGAATGTCAAAGATGATTTTGAGGAAAGAAAAAATCAGTTTCAATTTGAACCCGCGTCTTCTGAATAAGTACTCCAGATACGAACTACGCCATAGCACCACACACTTGCAAGCTGAAATTCTCTATTCCTCGTTTGAACGTTTTTCAGTAACTCTGAATGTCCTTAGTCCTACTCTGGGCGAGAGGACTCATCTGATGATTTTACCAATACAAAAAAAAAAGTACGGTATTAGTGAAACAGCAGGTAAACAAGTTACTCGTACAATTGGGCTAATTCACACTTGGCTATTGGCTACACGAGGTGCTATAGCGATAGATCGTAATTCACAGGACTCATCTGATGATTACCTCTACAAAATACAAAAAAAACAAAGTACGGTATCAGTGAAACAGCAGGTAAACAAGTTACTCGTACAATTGGGCTGATTCACACTTGGCTATTGGCTATTTGAGGTGCTATAGCGAGCGATCCTCATTAGACTAAGTACTCTCTCGCGGCTGGTGGTAATTGGTCGTTTGTGTTGCCGCGTATTCACTGATAGTTGGTTATTGAGATCATCCGATCAAAGTGTATTGTCGATAGATTTTAGTAGTTGAGGTTATTATTTTGAGGATAGATCAGGGAGAAGAGCACCTCCGGATCTTGTCTGATTATGTTTATAAATCTTACAATAATTTACTATGGCTTGAATCTTAAGTTTCTGACAAAGTCGGGGGACTGTCTTAAAAGGTTACCACGGCTCTGGAACGCAAAGGAGCAGTTTGATTTTCAGTCACTCAAGCCTGCTAGTCTTTTCAGGAGGACTAAAACTTCATATGGTGAGAAAAGTAAATCATTCTTTTTATGCAAAAACATACTATACCTTTAATTATAATAATATAGATATGAGTTCTATAAACTGTGAATATCATTCTATTCTAAGTAAACGTTTAATATAGTGACAACTGCCGCGGCCTAAATGGCTGCTTCGCTGGTCACGCTAATTGGGCTAGCCTTACGCTTAGGCTACCTTAGCCATCATTGCAGCCCTTGCTGTCCTCGCTGTAAAGGCTTCGACGGCCTCGGCCTTATCTCAGTACTCGTCCATCAAGGCTGCATGCTGACCGCGCTGTGTCGGCCTGGAGCTTACGCTGGCTCGAGTCATAGCGTCAGCGAAGCCGATAGTGGGCCAAGGCTTGTAGAGATCATTCGATCAAAAATGCAAGACCTATTGTACGATAGAACCTTAGTGATTGAAATAAAATATTTTGAAATTTACAAATCAGAAGAATACAGAGACTAAAGCACCTTTCCTGATTTCATATGTCTTACTATAGTTTGCGATAATCTTAATGCGATGTTTGACTACTACTACTATGCAAAAATCACTAAGATTCTGACAAAATTCGCTGGGATTGCGCTTTAAAAGTTCCTTCTTTGAATTTTTTTTCGCAAATATGGAATACAATTTTTTGTGCACCTCTTTATATACAAACAGCTAGTGTTTTAAAGGAAAATCTTTTTGCATATAGTTTTTTTAGAAAAAACGTGAAATCATTCGGCAATGTTTTGCCGGCCTGTAAAGCGGCCAGCAAAACATTGCTGGCCCCTCCATTGAATACAGACCGGCAAAGTCGACTTCTGTAAATTGTGAATTTCATTCTATTCTAACATAAACGTTTAATAAAATTATAACTATTCTAATTTTCAATTATTCACTTTGAGGTCAGTGAACTCAAAAACCTCTCGTCTACAAACCAGGACAGATTTCACCTCCGGTCCTTACCCCTTCGGAAATCGAAATAGCACAATTCGTAAGCAAATTTCTCGCAAGCTGGCACTTAGCTATGGCGTTGGGAATCTTGACAGGCCTGTCACACATCAGCTTTACGTCAGTCAGCAATGGGGGGTTTAAAGGGGGTGAGGGAGGGGTACTCCCCTCCTCAACGTCGTGTCTGATTGTAATCCAACTCTATCACATATTATGTTTTGTCTCCAAACAATGTCAGTATTACATTCTTCGTACGGATTGTTTTTGTTTTACACAACCTGTGTTAGGTTTAAACCAGATTAACGAAGTTTGGGTATAAAACACTTGACATTAAACGTTAGGCTCCGTTTATACTGTCCATTTTTGCGTACTTATGTTTTGTGGCCAGATTGTGGCTGGTTACCTATACATTTTATGGTTAACCATAACGTTATCGACCGAATTTGTCCGTATATACGGTATACGGACAAATTCGGTCAGTAAGCTGCTTATTGAATGAATATTAGCTATGGGTAAAGCCTTCGAATTATCTGTCGAGTACTGGGTCAATGGGTACTTCAAAATTTAGTGTTATTCTATTGGTTACTTGAGAATTTAAAAAGAATTTTCTTGTTATCTGGGAATTTGCTATAAATGCAACAAACAAAAAAAAAAAAAAAATTGAACCTAAAATAAAAATAAAATGTTAGGGTTGGATAGTCCTTATCACTTAGGGGTATGAAAAAATAGATAGTAGCCGATTCTCAGACCTACTGAATATGCATATAAAATTTGATAAAAATCGGTCTAGTCGTTTCAGAGGAGTATGATAACTGACACTGTGACACGAGAATTTTATATAGGGTGACTGGTAATTAGTGTACGATACTTAACACGTGATTGTGCTCATGATAACCAACAACTTTTACTATGGGAACAAACCTGAAAACGCGAGAAAAAATCACCTGTTTAGTACAGACGCCAGCAGGTCAACCTACCCAAATCTGTCAGATTTTACCAATCAAACATTAACCTTCTACTCTTGTGATAAGGTTGAAATTCTATTAAAGAAATCTGACAGATTGTGGTAGGTTGATGAGCTGGCGTCTGTACATTTATGTTTGCTTAATGTACTGAACAGCTGATTAGTAGTAGTAGTAGATAGTTCTTTCTAATTTAAAACAGTAAATATTACAAAGCTTGGTTGCCCACTTCGCTGCTACAGTTCAGATTTCTCTACAAATTGTATCAATAGAGCCACAGTAATCCAGACTAAGCCGTAAGGTTCCATGCCCATCTTCTCCTGTAGTTAGATAAGAGAAGAGTCCATAGAGTATAGAATTGCACCAACTATAAATGCGCAAAAAAGGTGTCGGGATCATTTTCAGAAGTATGGTAGCATGCCATTATAACCATAATTGTATCATCAGTCCATTGACACATTTATTTCAAAGTGAGGTCTAAATAGATGCAGCTTGATGTCATATTTTACATGGCACAACTCCTTATCTCATCACCAAATTCCAGCTACCGTGAGACATGTGATAATTTAAAAAGAGTGGTTGTCAACTTATGAGCCATAACAACCCTGGAAGGTTAAACAAAATATCAGCGTGGACTGACATTTTAACGGGGTCCTAACCACTAAGGGCGAGTTGTTCGATCATTTATTAAATCTAAAAAAAGTAAGGGATTTTAATAATAGTTTCACTATAATTAATTGTACAAAAGACCATGTTGGATCTAATTTTCTTAATGAACTTATCACCTATACGCGAGCTGAACTCGGTGCACAGACGCCAGCAGGTCAAATTACCCTAATTTGTCAAATACCAATCGAACAGTAATCTTCCACAATTGTCATAAGGTTGAAAATCTCATAAAGTTTGTCAGTTTGAGGTTAATGTGCTTGCGTCTGTACAATGCATAAGCTTGTGCGACTATTATTGCTTAAACATTAGCCACAATTTCTCAAATCTTCTTGTGTGGTTAAGAAAACTGTGGATAATTAGTATCTTCAGCAGCCGTCAAGATTCTTCTAGCGATTCTGTGCTCTGTGGATCACTCATAAACGTGCTCAAATTGAAACAAACAGGGTCTGATTCTGCGGTGTATCAATCAGTCGTGCAAAGAGAATCGTTTATGAACAAATAATTAGTTTGTGTTGTAATTTAGACTGGTCCTGTGTGACGTCTCCTCAGTACGTATTAATTTAGAGTAGGTATCGACAGGTGTACTACGGGTAACTATCAGGCTATAATTGAAAAGTGGTCGATGTTTTCGGACTTCTTGGGCAATTGAAAAGTGTGATGTTTTAGTTATATTGTTTTTTATACAGCTAACAGAAGGTCTCCTTGAAAGCCTACCGGGGTCGCCGGACTATCTCACCAGGAAACCGTGGCCCTGGTACGTAAAAACCTATTGTAGAATCGCAGTGGATTTTAGTCAGTACGAGTCTGATAGTCCTGACCGTTTTACCATGGGTAGGAGGACTCATTTGATGATTTTACCACGATAAAAAAAAGTCTCCTCTAAAAGGAAAGTAGCCCTCACATTAAGATTTTTTTTGGATTAGGAACTACTGAACATGCTGAAAACTAAAGTTAACGAGTAAGTATTTTTATGTGCCCTTTTTGTGATGCGATTTGATCGATTTGCTATTCCTACTGCCTAACCCATACCTTAATTGTTAAGGTATTGGGTTAGGCCAATATTGGCTTGTCAATTATTGATTGTGTTATCTCGAGGCTTAACAACGAACCTAACCAATCAACCTAAAGCAATCGTGATAATTTATACGAGATGTTCTTAGATGTAGGTATGTACTTGTGTGAAGTGTAATCAGTTGTGAGTATTCTTTTGTACTATCAGTAAAATGTGATTATAAGGAAGCTGAACAACATTCTATAAGTAACTCTTTTGGCTAAAAACGATCCATTACAGTGGATTTTAATTTTTGGGGCGTTAAATTTTACATACTGTTAAAAGGAAACACAAATAACTCTTAAACCTAATATAATATTCCACAAAACATAACACTGGACATGAGAAAGTTTTAAATCGACCACCGTGAGTATTTCTTCAAAACGTCACTGTCATTGTCACTTCTCTCTGCCCGCTCCTCTAGGGATGTACCACGCCAGTAGGGTTGGGATTTCAGTTTCGGATTTTCGTTTATCAATACATACATGTGTGTATATAAAAATCGATTGGAATTATCGATTTTTCAAAAACTAATTATTACTCACCTACCCACTTTAAAGGGGTTCATGCGTCACTATGGATAATATACAAACGGGATCATCAAACAGGATCACTATGGATAATATAAAACAATCGACAGTCAACTGAAATGTTTAGAAGTTTAGTGCCTAGAGCGTGGGTCACTGACTTCGATTTTCATTTTAAGCAAACTTCCGTCAGCTGTTTCCGTAGCAGACCGAAGTTTGGATCCGGTTAACGGCAATAAGCCTACCCTCGTTATTTTTGCACGTGTTAAACATAACAGAAAAAAACGTATTTTCTACACACTCACTCAATCCGACTGGGGAATAGTTTTAATTCTTTTTCATCTCTCAACTCTAAGTTCATTGAAATAAGGAAGAATTTCCGAAGTCGTCCCAACTATTTTCTCCCTCAATATTACAAATTCAGTTTCATAAACCCAAGCTGTGCAAGTAATGTTGCAAAAATAAGTTGACGTAAGTTTTCGACCTAACGATGCAAAATGAAACTAGTCATCGAACCTATCGATTATGTAAAATGGGCCGCCCCTAATATCGAGATATTTTTTTTTTCCAACCCTGAATTGGACTTGTTTGCTGACGAATGGAAGACGATAATGTTGGAATGTTTGCGGTACTGTGAGACGATAGAGTGACATCATCATCAACAGCCGGAGGACGTCCACTGCTGAACATAGGCCTCCCCCTTAGACCGCCACGCCGAACGACAACTCGCCACCTGCATCCATCGGCTGCCCGCGACCCTCACGATGTCGTCGGTCCACCTAGTGGGAGGCCTGCCGACGCTGCGTTTTCCGGTCCGTGGTCGCCACTCGAGAACTTTTCTTCCCCATCGGTTGTCAGTTCTACGAGCGATGTGGCCTGCCCATTGCCACTTCAACTTGCAAATTTTATGAGCTATGTCGGTGACTCTGGTTCTTCGCCGAATATCCATGTTCCGGATTTTATCCCGCAAAGAAACTCCGAGCATAGCTCTCTCCATTGCTCGTTGAGTGACTCTTAGTCTCTCTAAGAGGCCAGCAGTCAAGGACCACGTTTCGGAGCCATATATCATCACTGGCAACACACACTGGTCAAACACCCTTGTCTTGAGACACTGTGGGATTCTCGATGAGAAGATATCACGTAGCTTCCCAAACGCTGCCCATCCGAGTTGGATTCTTCGGGCGACCTCTTTCTCGAAGTTGGACCTACCTAACTGAACAATCTGTCCAAGGTAAGTATAATGGTCTACAACTTCGAGAGTATCGCTCCCAACAACAACCGGTACGGGTGCCACATGGACATTCGACATGACTTTCGTCTTGTCCATGTTCATTTTAAGGCCGACCCGTTGGGAAACGATACTGAGGTCGCTGAGCATAGCATTGAGGTGCTCCAACGATTCTGCCATGATGACTATATCATCGGCAAAACGAAGGTGAGTGATGTATTCGCCATTGATGTTGATGCCGAATCCGTTCCATTCTAAGAGTTTGAAAACGTCCTCCAACGCATACAAAAAAAAAAATTCACTTTAATTTTTTTTGTTCGTGAACAGTTTCGGAGAAATAACGTCTCCCTGTCTCACGCCTTTCTGCAATTGGATTGGTTTCGTGCTCTCTTCCTGAAGTCGGATGGACATGGTGGCGTTTCTATACAAACACTTCAACACTTCGATATACCTATAGTCGATATGACATCGTTGGAGGGACTGCAATACTGCCCAGGTTTCGATTGAATCGAAGGCTTTTTCATAGTCCACAAACGCTAAACACAATGGCCGATTATACTCCTCTGTCTTCTGTATAATCTGGCGGAGCGTGTGTATGTGGTCTATAGTACTAAAACCTTTTCGGAAACCGGCTTGTTCGGGAGGCTGGAAGTCATCAAACCTGCGTTCGAGACGGTTCGTAATGACTCTTGAGAACAGCTTGTATACATGGCTCAGAAGTGAGATTGGCCTGTAGTTCTTCAACAAGGTGTTGTCACCCTTTTTGAAGAAAAGAACAACCACACTCCTGTGCCATGCTTCTGGCGTAGAACCTTCAGATTATCGAGTATGACGGAATTAAATAACTTCTGGAGGACTAGAAGTACCGGTTTTCCACCCGCTCTCAGAAGTTCTGTTGTGATTCCGTCCTCACCCGGCGCCTTGTTATTCTTGAGCTGTTTAAGAGCCATTCTAATCTCGTACAGGCTGATGTCCGGGATATCCTCAGTGTAGTGTCGAGTCAGTTTAGCTCTTGCGTCTCGAGCTGTACCGACACTGGGTTGTCGTGTTGATGTGTATAACTGTCCGTAAAACCTCTCAAGCTCCCTTAGGATCTCCGGTTTCGTCGAAATGATGCTGCCATCGTTAATCTTCAGCTTTGTCATTTGGCTCTGCCCAATAGACGAAATCTTTGCGAAGACTTTTGAGCCCTGGTTCCGCTCGATTGCCTCTTTGATCCGTGCCGCACTAAAGGAGCGCAGGTCACGTCGCATTGATTTAGAGATTCGTCTATTGAGTTTGCCATATTCCGACATATCAGCTGAAGATTGCAGCCCCATCTCGGTCCGGTCCTGCATCAACCTGATGGTTCCGTTCGAGAGCTTTTGAGGTTTATTGCGGCGCGGGGTCTTAAAGAACTTGGACCCCACAGCTTGGACAGTTTCCACCAACCCATTGTTAATCTCGTCCACAGTTTCGCATTCGGTTAGGCACTGGAAGCGATTGTGCAGTTCAAGTTGGAAGTCTTCGGGGTTCCGGATGTGGGCAGGACCAGGTCGGAGCGTGGACTTCACCAGACGAGACCTTTCAAGCTTGACATTGATATTCAGTGTGCCTCTGACAATTCGGTGATCGCTACCGGTTTTTACCTTGGCGATCACAGAGACATCACTGAATATTCGCTTCTTGGTCGTCATGATGAAGTCGATCTCATTTCTGGTAGTACCATCGGGGCTCATCCACGTCCACTTCCTGGATGGCCGCTTCTGGAAATAGGAGTTCATCAAATGGAGTTCTTCCTTTTCCATGAAGTCGACCAGTCGCTGGCCCCTATGGTTCCGCTGCCCATACCCAAATGGCCCCACTCTCAACTCATCGCCATTCCGTGCGCCCACCTTTGCGTTGAAGTCCCCCATAACAACGGTGAAGTATGTTTCGGAGGTATGTATGGCCTCGGATATCTCCTCATACAATGCCTCTACTTCATCATCAGAATGTGTCGAGGTCGGCGCATATACCTGTATGACCTTCAACGAATACCGGTTGGTTATTCTGAGTATAAGGTATGCTACCCTACTCGACACACTGTCGACTTTCACAACGTTGTTGATGAGGGACCTGCGGACGAGAAATCCAACACCACCCTGGGATTTACGGTCTCCTTCCCGGTAGAAGAGCATGTTGCCGGAATCTAGAACTATCGTATCCTGACCCTCTCTTCGGATTTCAGATAATCCCAAGATATCCCATCGCATTTTGCTCAATTCTTCCTCCAGCTCGATAATCTTCTCATCGGTCCTCAGTGTGCGGATGTTGTGTGTTGCCAGGGCCAAAGTCCGTTGGGGGTGGTAGCGGGGCATCTGCCGGGGATTCTTAGCACCCCCTGCTCCGCCGTTACCCGATCCGCTACCAAGACCAGGAATAGCGGAGCTGCCGGGGACTGGGGGCCGTGTGCTTCTATTGTCAATCATAATGGGGGGGGGGGTTGCCATAATCCCCACGCTTGGCAGGCGGCTTGGGGATCGCAGTAGGGTCACCGTAAGTTTGCAAAGGACGCTGCTGCCCGTCCTTCGGTGGCTGGACGTAGTTTAAGGACGTACCCGGGTCCAGTGACAAGATAATTTAATTTAGTTGTAATGGCTATCTGCTGTACTAAATATTGATAATAAATAAATAAATAAATAAATTTGCACACCTTGTGTGTTCGAAGTTGGTGTATTTATCTAACAAAGTCTATTGTTTTGGAAGAATGACAGAAAAACTAACTAAATCATTTGACTTGTAAATACGTGATAATGTTTTAAAATGCAAAATGTAGTAACAGAATATCTTGAAACTTACATAAATACTACCTTAAATGTTATAAACAGACTTAAAACTTAAGCCGTCTGAAATGAAACTTACAATCTTACTAAGTTTAATATTGCTTATTTATATCGAAGCGCTACGCTCGGTGCTACGGCGTAGCTCCGTAGCACATTCTTTTCGTTCATTCCATCATTCCCCACGCCTAATCAACAACTTTATTTTATATCATTTATTGGAGATTAATGTTGTAAAGAAATTCCAAACTAAATAATATTTTGTTTAAAATTAACAGATTTTCGTGTATTCTTATAATTCATATCGAGATTATATTTCTTATGGGTATAAGTCCGGGTCACGTAATATACAGTAAAGTAAAAGCCTCCCGGGAAATCATAGCAATGGTTAATATATTGAATCATGGTCCACTCGATCTAATCGTATTACAAATTATCAGCGTGCAGAATTCCGTCAGGATTTTTATCAGCGATTAAAACAGATTGATTTACGATAAATGATCTGAAACTTATAGGGTTATATGGTGCCCAAGCCTCTGTGATTGTAAGATTTGAACGTATAAGCTTTTGCTTTTATGGTCTCTTTCATATTATTCATGTCGACTATTTTGTTTAAAAAAGTCGGTATGCACCACATATTGATATAATTATATCTCAATAAAATTATAAGATACAATACAATACAAAAAATCTATTATTATTTATCTTCATTTTTTGGGAGGTAAAATCATCAAATGTGTCCTTCCAGAAGGGACTGCCAGAGTCTTACTGACTTAAAATTCACCCTAACCTTAGTACGAGTTTTCAGTATTTGAGACGTAAAGTAAACTGGAACTTTGACAAATTCATTTGACAATTTTCAAGGAAAAAATTGGTTCGTTCTTCTCACACCAGATGCGCTGTTCCATTTTTTCATACAAGAAACGCTGTAAATACTTGAAAGACGTTGTAAAGTAAAAGAGTGAAAAATCGAGTGCTAAGGGTACTGTTCTTTCGGTTGTCCTTGCCAGCGATTCAGGGCCACGATTAAAACAGTCCCTCGTCTCATCTTATAATTTGAACTGTATGTGATTTTGAAAAAGTCATGTCCATGTTATTTATCATTACATAATGCTGTGCAATACCAAAAATCAATCTGCCCTTTCCGACCACTGATTATCATATATTTGTGCCGACTCACAGACCGTTGGGTAGTTCCTATATTGTGATAAATGGTCTCTCACTCGACTGCGCGATCGGCCTAGTCATTAACTACAATTTGTATAAACTTTGAGCTATAGTAGACGTGGGTTTAGTTAAGGCCAAGTCCACACTGGTTTCGCAAGGGTTTTTTGGCAATGAGTTATAAAAATACTATAGCCTTTCACCGTGACTTCGAATGCTTGGAAAGGGACTAAAGGGACGTCCATGGAGTTATGGTTTGGCGGGGAATTTATGACAATGACTTGAAACAATACTTGTCTCTAACCGTGACTTTTTATGCTTGAACAGAACTGGTCTTAGAGGGAAAGCCTTGTAATTTACTAAAATAAAAAGCATGTTAGTTGGTTGGAAAATTTATAAACTCATGTGTTATACGTATTTCATTCAAATAAGTTTCGTAGTTTATGCGTGCAAGAGCAGAACATCCATCTCTAAAAGTCCTTACATGCATTTTCAAAACTTTTTCGTATTTTTATGTTAAAATAAGACTGATTGAACTTTCAAAGACAGCAAGGTTAGCTCAGTGGCTGAGGCTCGATTGTTGCTGGTTCGATAAATCAATAAAAAAACAAAAAAGTCTTTAGGTAACTTACTAGTCCCGATAGTGAGCGCCAGACTTTAAACGCCAAAACACACAAACCCGTATCAATTTAACACCACTTTCGGGTTGCAGTTCGTAGTTGCTTACTAAAATTTAGGTTCGCACCTAATCCGGACTTAGGAATAGTTAGCGAGAACTATGGCATGATACCTGAGCTCTCTAATTGATATAAACGGATTTCAGATTTACTTTAAAGCTGGATTCACAAGATGCGTGATTTCACAAATCGCTCCGCGCCTCGCTCGCGCTCGCCTCTCCACGAACGATTGATGTCGTCTATTCCCATTTTACGTCTATTCACATCAAGCTTTGTCGACAGAAGCGACGAAACGAAAAAAAATCCAGATTGTCCTACTGGCGACAAACGGTAAAAATATTTCCGTTTGTGACCCGTGCAGTGAGGCAATTAAAAGCCGACAAAACTACTAGCTTGGCATGATTTCCAGGTAGTCTGTAGGTATTAAAATAATTGGACGCGCCAGCGCGAGTCACGCGTGCTACGCCCGTGTGTAGCCAGCTTTAGATATTATCCTGGGCTTAAGGTATATAACCGAGTATTTACGGAGGGTCAAACTTGACGAATGTACCCGTGTCTTCACTGACAGGAGTAATTTAGTAAGGAGGTCTGTGAGTTTGGGAGGTTTACGGATTATGTAGGTTACCTTAAGAATAGTTCCAAAGCTTTACCCTTTAGCTTCCTCATGATAACTATCAGTCTTCATAAATCACTCGTCATGACATGTAGGTGAACATAGTTTCGAAATAGTCTTCAAACTGTGAAAATGGACGAGTAATAAATAAACAGTATCATCATCATCATCATCATCTCAGCCATAGGACGTCCACTGCTGAACATAGGCCTCCCCTTTTGATAAATAAACAGTATGAGGACGAGTACATAAAGACTGTTAGTGGGTTGGTTTCTAGACGTTTGGGTTACAAAATCTAGTATTTTTTTCCTACAATCAACGTAAAAAGTCATAGTCACCGCAACAAAGTACTACCGGTTCAAAAAGAAAAAAAAAATAACAGAATTTTAACTGTTAGTATTTTCTTCTCTTCGTAGATTTTATTTCGTAATTTTCACTACCCAGAATTCGTGCTTATACTCTGACTAAGTTTGTAGAGCCAGACAAAAGCGAGTTAAATGAGCTTCTCATATTTTGGCATTAAGCTTCATAAACAAAGGTAACCTGAGTAAAGTTTTAAGAGAACGCTCATAACAGTGTTTACTCTATTTATTAAAGCATTCTTATACCCAAAGTAACTGTCCTAATTTAATAAAGGAGCAGCCATTTAAGGTACCACCACACACGTCAATTTCCGAAGCTATAATAAATGATCCTTCAAATTCGAGGTCGAGTAAATTAAACAATAGGTTTGTATACTACCTTCCTTCCTATTTTCATTACGCCCCAATCTTTGAAAGCTAAACTCACTTTAATATACAAAATGGAGGCTTTGTCCGATAGTGTCTATGAGTGACAGTGGGGAATAGGGGTTCACAGTGACGCTGCACTTTCGTAATGATGTAGCATTAAATGTTGAGTAGAATGGTGGCGTATTGTACGGTACCCGGGTATTAGTGTAGTGTGAGAAGGGGCATTTAATTTTGGGAATAAAATTAAGTGAGTTGGAAATCTTTTGTTGGTAGGCTTTGAATTTTAACACTGTATAAATAATATCTTCCGTTTACTCACGAGTTTTATAGGTCAGTTACTCAGTCGATGCTTCTTTCTATTTGAACTAGCCGTTAAATAATGTAGGACAAGAGTTTTAAAACAATGATTACCTTAAAAACTTTCAAACCTGTCGTAACTCTATAAATATTAAGTTGAGGAGGTTTCTGTTCTGATTTATCGACACACCGACCACTGCTACTTTTATTTAGGCTATTTAAAAGATCATAATTAAATAAAAGCGAAATCTTTTACAGACGAAAACTCATTACTGCGTCTCATCAAAATAAATAGTCGAATTATTCTCAGTCAGAGAGTACAAGGCAATTTACTAGTAAACGTATTCATTGTTACGAAAATAGGCCTATGTAGGTGTTCGCAAATAAAACCTCTTTTTATTAGGGATACCGTAAAAATAACACGTCTTATTCGAATAACAAAACGCTAAGTTTATTTCGACACCAAATTCCGGAACCCAATTGAAATGAGAACACCCAGTGCATAAAGTTTATTACTCACGAACTTTTTCCAGCGCTAAAGTGAAGTGTAATAAAAAGGTATGGACTATATACCTATTATGTGTAGGTAGGTACTTTCGACGTGTTTAACTGATGGTACGGTACCAGGAGGTGATGGGACCGTGTAATGTGGTCTTTACAGTACAGAATATAGTACCGGAAAATAAATGGATCCATTTTCGTGTTTTTCTATTTTATGTGCGATATAAATTTCTGGAGCTAGGAGCAGTATTCGTTGTTTGGTGAATTTCGTAGAAATGTAATTTTCAAGCATTCAGGTGCTTCAGAAATTCCTAGAAGCTGTCTTGTCTCGTTAGAAGCAGCACAGTATAAGATGTTTTGTTTTAAAGAAGTTTGAGATGAATGCACCCAAAAATAAGCTTTTTTTAATGTAACCAGTGAAACATTTTTATTAAGCTGTTCTTTCTTTAGTTGTGTCTTTTACTGTTAAAGGAAAATATACTAGGTGTAACCCTTTCAAGTCTCGGGAATTTATTTCATTTTGAAAATATGAAGCAAAGAGAACATGAATCTACGTTCTTACTCTAGCCTACTCAAGTCCTACAGGCTGTCAAACTATGTCAGATTAAAAATTCAAGTTATTTTTCCATTAAAAATATTTTCAGTAGTTTTCTCTAACAGTTTTCTGAGAAAACGAAACAGTGTTTTGACTTCTTGACGTGAAAACGCAACGAAACGAAATAATTGTGGGTTTTATTTTTGTTAATTTAGTACCTATTATTAATTAATTGTTTTATAGCGGGCCTGTGGCATTGATGCAGTGATTATCTGTTTTATTACTTATCTGTTTTGTCACTAATCTTGATTTTGAATGTAAATCCTTAATTATAGTAAACGAAACTGTAACAGTTTCATTATACACACGGCTACACATCAAGCTATGCAAAACTAGTATAAGCTGACTGTTCTATATGCGGAAAGATTATACATAGCGAGGCCAAGACAAACTGGTTTTGTATAGCTTGAGGTGTAGCCGTGTGTACAATCATTTGGCACCAGAATTATAGAGAAAAATCAGATAGTTAAACGTGACAACGTCATAAAAAAATACTGCACTTACGTTGCTATAAACAAACAATTGACACGCCGTTGCTTTGGAACGCTACAAAACGAGGTAACGCCGCATGACGTCATCTTTTTTCGTGCGTGCAGCCGTCCATCGAATTATACGACGTTATCACGTCAATCATCCCACCTTAAATTCCGTAGGTGTTAACTATGGCTAATAATAATCTACATCTTGTGTTTCTCAGAAATATGTAAGACACTACACCTACGATAAGGAAAAGGTGACACGTGGGTGGCGACATAAACTTTGTCTTGTTGCTCAAAGCGATATGCGAGTATCATACATATTAATAACCAAAACGGTAGGATCACAGAAAAATATTAATGAACGAATGAATGAATAAAACAGTAGGTATTTCATTCCCTTTTTCATTCACCTTTGAACGTTTCTTTTAAAGTCGATGATCGCTAAACGATATCAACGTAGAAGAAAATATCTATTGATCTTTAGAACAGTTTTTTTCTAATCGAAGGAACAGTACGAATCAAATTAAATTCTATCCAATAGTTTTAAAGCTAGTAAATAAAAAGGATAGATTTTCTCGTTTCATTTCGTCCATCGGATGTTCTAACAATCACTTTTTCTAACTATACCACTGCCCCGCTTCGTGTGACGTTTGTACGCAATATTCGTACAACAGAAAACGAAACTAAAAAAAAATTGAATCGAAACACGCTTGAAAATGTTTACCTTTTTTTTCATAATCTCATTCGGTCGCATTTTCATATTTCATTTCAATTTTAAGTAGGTAAATTAGAAGAAAATATAAGTTTCTGCAATAATTCATCTCATGTGGCCGTAACTCTCTGACAGCATAATTTTTGTAATCGAGGTACAAGGTTTTTACCTCACGTATTATATGGCAAGATAAGAAAATACAACTGATTGAAACAAAACACAGTCCTATAATTTTTCCACTCTACACAAGGAGGCGATAGGCGGCGAACTATCGCTCCCGCCATAGGTCGACGCCATGCTGCGGAGACGAGACGGAATGGGAAGAGCCCGCCTCCGAGCAGAGTCAATACATTTTTCTTTGTAGTGGATAAACTTAAAAATATTGGATCGATTTAATAACTAACTTCAACTTCAGAAAGCTACAGAAATAAAAGCTATAATTTATGTTCCTAAAACTGCGACTACGCGAAGTCAAATTAAGGCGGTAGTAGTATTACGTAAAAGCACTTCACAAGTCCATACAATAATAATAAGCAACATCTTCCTCTCCTTCAAATGTTTCATCGCGCGGTCAGACATTCGACATGTCCGTTCAAAAACGTTTTAAACGTTAACAGCATACTTTGGAGTGCACTATCCGTTTTCCTTGGTTTTACGACCTAACAAATGGAATTGCTATCCATAGAGATCTATTGGATCTCGTACGTGGTTCCTATTCCTAATGGTCTGGGAATGAAGATCTTTAAAATTCTATTGCTTTACTAGATTTTGTCTCGCGGTAGTTTAGAATTTATTTACCTATCTATTTATTACCATTGTTCAGTAACATGGGCTGAGTTACCCCACGAGAGCTTTTGCGCATTTAACGACACGTTGTATACCGGTATATTAAATTCCTTCTATTTGATGTTAAAATATTTGGCATTATAATTTTTTTGGTCAAGTGTGATTGATTATATAAACTGGCTAATATTATTATTTAGAGACTATTTTATTTATGTAAAAATAAATGATAAGCTTAAGTGATAATAATTAAAGGCTGTTTTGTGCAATTTCGAATTGAAAATCTTACTAAATAAATATCAAAAATTATGACAATATTTTGGAAATAAACTCGGTATTTAATCTGCCTGATTAGAAGGATATCTAAAGCCCCTTGGTTTAGACGTTCCGTTTGTTTGACGAAGGGCCACGGATGCTCGAACTCCCACGCATTTGATGTCAAAGGTCATCGAGGGGTTTCAGCGTTAAATTATCACTTTACAGGGTCACCCCATAGGGTTACTAATTACAAAGAGACTTCTGTTTTAGACGTAGAATTTAAAGCACTTGCAAATTGAAGTGTACCTGCAAAGAGGAATTTCACAGGAAACAAAATCTTCAGTAATTCAAATTCATTTCGTTTACCGTTGCGCTAAGGACGTCCCAGTTTTGTTCCTATGGGGTTTTAAAAATAGAAGAAATAAAGGACAGTGATTGTTTTACTGCTTTTCCTTATTGCAAGATAAAAATGTGCGGCAAAAGAATGTTGCCAAAATTTTCTTATTTTTAAAACTGTGACAATTCTTCTTGTTTTGCGCCTCTACCCTTCAATGTCGGTAGCAGTTGGGTTTCAGATTTGTTTCAGGAATTATGTTGATAGACCGTACTAATGACGGCATGACTTACAAAGCGGTTGACGGTTTGATTCGTTTCGCGGTTTCAAATCCCGCACTGAACAATTCTTATTTATTTGTATGATCTATAAGTAGTTGTTTGTTTGTGAGTTTAATGTTCTAAATACACCCACGATACTGGTCAATTCACATTATGGGGTTATGTTTAATAATGACTTGTGAATATAACTGGCCATAAATGAGTGTACTGCGCTAGTAACTCATATACTTCAAACGAGTACTTACAGGTGTAAAGCTCCGTCCATATACAGTTTCAGACATGACAGTTATGATACCTCACCATATCGCGTGACTGACACGACTGAATCCACACACTTACACATAAAAGTGTATCCTCCATGCTAAAAGAAAAAAAAAAAACACTTGACTCCACTTGCCGCCCGAAATCCATCCGTATTGTATGGCGATCAATCACGCGATGTTCCAAGTTAATAGAAGGGCCTATAAGGCTCACATTCAATTAACCTATATACGATATTCATGTTTGAGTGTCTGTAATTGCTTTGACACTAATTAAGACCGTACAAGGAAGATTTGTAACGTGCGCGACTGTAATCGGGTTAGGCATCATTTTGGTATAATCAGACGTTGATAGGAGAGCGACAAAAGTGGCAAAGTGTTCTATATTTAGATTTCTGAACCTTAAAGTTCAAGGGCAAGAATTTTGTCTCCTAAGTTCATGAAATCTGAGTCGTGGGACTGTCTAAATAGGTTACCAGAACCTTGTAATGCAAAGGTCATTTCAAGGAACATGGGGGGTATAACGTCTTAAAACCAGGCTTGTTTCAGTGAGTTTAAGACGTTGTAATACAATCGCTTCCCGTCCACGAGGGCATTAGGGCTCATTTAAATTCTCACTCATTCTAAACCATAAAAGTCTTGAATAACTCTTTCTCTGACTTTTTGAATCGAACCACTGAGGAACATAAAGGGCTATTGAAGGACACCGTGGATTTTAGTCAGTACGAGTCTGACAGTCCTTCCTGCCCTACCCTGGGTAGGAGAACTCATTTGATGATTTTACAACGCTAAGTAAAAAGTAGTTCCTGAGATTAGTGCGTTCAACCAACAAACAAACAAACTCTTCAGCTTTATAATACACTAGCTGTTGCCCGCGACTTCGTACGCCTATAGTCTTCCTCGATAAATGAGCTATAATACTGAAATAATTTTTCAAATCGTACTTGTAGTTTCTGAGATTAGCGTGTTGAAACAAACAAACTCTTCAGCTTTATAAATTAATATAGATTTAAGTGAATAATTATAAGTATAGATACGTAGAGAATCTTAAGATTGAAAGATGTCAGTAGAATAGTCTCATGTTCGAAATATTTTGCCTGCGGGTTGATATTCTATTTTGGGAAATTATTCCTTATTATAATGGACAGCTCTTTGTTATTCTCGTCCGTCATGATAGTTAAACGAATTAGCCTCAAGCTTTTTGAAATAAATCCCCTGAAACTTTGTCCAAAATAAACGAGTGTATCCAACTCTAAAAAGGGTTCTATTGTATCCTAAACTTTCGTCTGTAACAGATACGCTGTCGTAATTATAGTACAAACGTTTACGCAGTCCCTAAAATTAGATAGTTTGTAAAATAAACAGGAGTTAACGAACAATTCGCTTCTTAATTAAGTAAATATTGGCTCTAAATTACTGTCACATAGTATCAAATACGTTATACATTAATTAATGTCGATTTACTGAGCAAATAAACACATGGGAATGTATTGTATCACGCACAATACATGTATATTGCTATTGTCGATATTTTGATACGCTGTATATGAGTATATTCAATCTAATTATACAATTTTGTGACAAAATTGTCGCATGCCAGAATATCGTCATATTACAGGATTAAAAACAAAAACTCGTGTTTTTATAACATAATGTACAATATGTATTAACTAGTCTGCTTTTGTAAATATTTTTCTTTCCAACGTATGATTAAAAAAAAATGTACATTTGTGTGGATTATGTATTAACTGCCTAAAATTTATACATATTATGATTATATGTACTTCTATTTATATTATACTAGCGACCCGCCCCGGCTTCGCACGGGTGCAATGCTGATATTAAATATACTACAGAAAAACTGTGAACGTTGTATATAAAAACATAGCAGCTTCGGCTTCACACGGGTATAAAATATATAGCCTATGTGATTAAAATCGATCCTGTAGTTTTGATTTATTCATTAATGCCCGTGGCCCGCACGCGTTAAATTTGGAGTAAAACAATCCCCCTTTCCCTATACCATGAAGATTTCCTGCTATCTTTGGAATATCTAAATTCATACACTAAAAATTTATTTATTTACTTTTGACACTTTTAACTATTTATTTCATTTTTACAACATATTACAGAATCACTACATAGTATAAAACAAAGTCGCTCTTGCCGCACCGGGCGGCCGGCCGGTACCGCCGCAAACGCTACGTCCCGCAATTTTTAAATCTGTAATATCTTCGAAAATATTCACTTAAATCATACGGTGTAAAGGGCCATATAGATCTATATTAAATGAAAAATGTATTCAAGGTATTTAATTGGTTACGAATTAATGCTGTATTGGTTAAAATCGCTTCGAAAATTAGCCATTATTTGTCGTAAAAAGTAAATGACAAAAAAAAGTTATTGTGGGTTATCCATAAGAGATAGACATATACCATCGCGGACTTTTCTGTAGACCTTTTCAATGTGTACAATACTTAGTACATTATTTTGATAAAACTCGTAGGGTTCAGCCTGCGTTTGCAATGTAAGCGGAAAAAATGTCATTATTTACGACATCACATTAGAAAACTCAAAAATAACAGTACTTCTCCACTATTTAATGGATGTTATTATACATATAAACCTTCCTCTTGAACCACTCTATCTATTAAAACCCGCATCAAAATCCGTTGCGTAGTTTCAAAGATTTAAGCGTACAAAGGGACATAGGGACATAGGGACGGAGAAAGCGACTTTGTTTTGTACTATGTAGTGATAGTGATTGAGAGTAAATGCTGATCGATCGTGCATTATAGGTATATTATATCCTACACTCATTCTATCCTGACTGAACCAATTTTGGTAAAAAAAATACAGAGGAGATGGAACCTTGAAGACGATTATAGCCTATATAGATATTGGAGAAAGGAGAACAAAGACGGTAGCGAAAGTTAATTCAACTATAAAACTCGACCTTATAATACCTACTAAACGACAATAAGCGATAAGTGTCGCCTTGGGATCTAAGGGAGGTCGCATTCAATCCCCCCGAACTATTATAATGAACCCACTCTAATCACAATACCTTTATATTCAGTGGGGAGTGCCTGGAAGAATATTAGGGAATATAATACGGTTTTAGATGGATAGTTATGTATTCAGTAAGTATAAGTACCTACACTTTTTATGAAGCAAACATTTTAAAGGTTACCTGCTCGGTGCCTTAATACCAATAGCGTCACAGAATACATAATAGTACTATGTACAGAAGTGTCACTTTCCAAAAACAAGTGAAGTGAACCACTGAAAAGCATTTCCGTTATTAAATGCTAAAAAAACTATTTACTACCAAAATTTTATTGTTTTCCTATTTTCCTTTTTCACTAATCTTTTAAACAAAACAAGTTTGTAAATCTTAATAAGTTATGGATGATTGGATTCTCATAACAAGGCTTAGGCGCCTAAAAGGCAACTCCAATCACTAGTTTGTAAGAAAATCTGGCAAAAAATGTTAAATCATTTTTCTGTTTTTTCACTATCAATGACTAGAATAACTCTGTACAAGTAAACATATCCAAACTTTATTGTTTGGCAGCACGGATTAGTCAGTAGGTACTATAGTTAAGAACACAGCTATTTTGATTTTCTTTCGTGGTAAAATCATCAAATGAGTCCTCATACCCAGAGCAGGACGGGAAGGACTGTCAGACTTGTACCGACTAAAATCTGGTGTCCTTCAATAACTCTTTACTTTCACACGCAGGGAAATGTCTGGCTATACCTATACGAGAACTTCTGATTGCAACCGTGACAGCAAGACTCACTAGTTGACTTTACTTTCTAGTAATAATAATAATAATACTGATGACTGATGGAGCTACTAAAGGTAACTGAAACTTTTAGTAGTGCCATCAGGATGGAATTTGGTGTGGACAAATGTGCAGTCATGCATGTAAAACGAGGGGAGATTATGGAATCTGAAGGGATTCAGCTTTCAGATTCCATACACCTTAGATCACTCTCCTCATCCGAAACCTACAAGTATTTGGGTATGTCGGAAGCGCTAGGCATTGCTGTACCGGACGTGAAACAATCGTTGAGGGAGCGCTTCTTTGGACGCCTGAAAAGGGTTTTAAATAGCCTTCTTTCAGGCGGAAACAAGGTGCGCGCCTTCAACGGTTGGGTCATGCCGGTGTTAATGTACTCTTTCGGCATACTCAAATGGACTCAAACTGAACTCGACGCCTTGGATAGGCGGGTCCGTACTCTGTTGACCGCAAACCGGATGCATCACCCACGTTCATCGGTAATGAGGCTGTACATCCCGCGGAAGTGCGGGGGTCGAGGCTTTTTAAATGCCAAGACCATCCACAACCGCGAGGTATGCAGCCTCAGAGAATATTTTTTGAAAATGGATGTGGGTATGCACCGAGATGTGGTCACAGTGGACAAGGGACTCACCCCGCTGTCCATGGCTAAAGAGAACTGGCACAAACCTGTGGTACTCAGTACCGAAGACCGCAAGGAGGTTGGCAAGGCAAAGAGCTACACGGACGCTTCTACCGGGCCCTTCATGGGCCCGATGTAGATTTTCTAGCGTCCGTGTCCTGGCTACGTTTCAGTGACCTCTTCGGGGAAACTGAAGGTTTTGTCTGTGCGATTATGGACGAAGTTATCTTGACGAACAACTACCGGAGACATATTATAAAGGATGGGACGATTGACATGTGTCGGGCATGCCATCGTCCTGGTGAGTCCATTAGACATATTATCTCTGGTTGTTCTCGTCTTGCTAACGGCGAGTACTTGCACAGGCACAACCTCGTAGCCAGAATCATCCACCAGCAACTTGCGTTGAAATACAAACTTGTGGAATCTGAGGTACCGTATTATAGGTATGTGCCCGACCCAGTTCTCGAAAAAGACCATGTCACGTTGTACTGGGATCTGCCTATCATTACTGACAGGACTATTGTCGCCAATTAGCCTGACATAGTAGTGATAGACACACAGCGCGCCGTGCAATGATAATCGATGTTACCATCCCGCATGACGAGAACCTCGTGAAAGCTGAGAAAGATAAACAAATCAAATATCTCGATCTGGCGCGCGAGGTTGTCGACATGTGGAATGTGAGCTCTGCTATCATTGTGCCGATTGTCGTTACTGCCAATGGCCTGATGGCAAAGAGCCTCGACGAACATCTTGCGAGGCTCTCCTTAGGGGGTTGGATCAAGGGCCTGATCCAGAAGGCAGTACTTCTTGATACGGCTCGTATTGTGAGGAGGTTCCTGTCTCTGGAGCCCTAACCACCGGTAGCTTGGACCCCGCTCCCACACCGGTGGAACACTATTTTTTATATTTTTAAATGTTTTTAACTTTTGTTTTTTTTTTTGTAGTTAATCATATTTAAAAATGTAAAATAATATGTTTAAAAATGAATAAAGAGAATAATAATACTAAGTAAGTAGTAGAGATAACTAGGACTAATTAATAAGTAGCAGAGATAACAAGGACTTAGTATTTATTACTAGAAATGTTGTAAAGTCAACTAGTGAGTCTTGCTGTCACGGTTGCAACCAGAAGTTCTGTTACCTATTCATTTCTCTGCGTGCAAACTTACCTATCTGGTTACCCGATAGTCCCGCGACCCTAACAGGCCTTGGCCCTCTAAGGGAGCCCCGTCATATTGCTGACAGCCCTTTGAGGCGCGCGTGGAACAAGACGCGCCGTCAACCCGGGCATGGTCCATGATTGGGCAGCGAGTCGCTTATTACCCGCCGTCCGCACATCGCACAATTAACTGCTAAAATCGATTTACACGCACTGCAAAATCATATCACGAATACTGCACCACGTGGTAGGTGTTTTAAACTAAAAATAGATTAACGGCAGTATTCGTGGTACTGGATAATTTTGCTGAAATTGAATAAGTTATCTGTATTTGCATTAATTGGCATAGGTTGAAAACCAAAATGGATCGCCTACATAAAAGACAGTTTCAGTCGATGAGGCTTTAATTGTAGTCATCGTTCATTATCGTGTCTATTTTTCGTGGTATAAATTCCTAAAAGGTATTGAAATTTAAAAAATGTTTGGCACTGTTTGAGCGCCGTTCGAATAGTATGTATGTTTTTTTTGTTGAAAACTAAAATGTATTTATTTTGTGATAATTGTTTTAATGTGGGGCGGGATTAATAGACTTGTATTAAAGCCTCAAGATTGTAAACATTCTCAAGTTCTTAGAGCGATTCAAACCTATATTTCGTATTATTTTACGATACAATACCTTCTTCGTCGTTTGATAATATTAGACATAATACTCGTACAAGACAAGAAAACAAGCCGCAGGCCTGTAAACGATGAAATAGTCTTTGAATTAATTCTATTGTTAATAGTGCCTACTGCCTAAAATAACACTATCATTGTGTGAAGGGTTGTAGACATCTACTATGTAAAGTCACCAGCAATAGAATACTTAGCAATATTAATTAACAGCTATTTTCTGCTATTAGATCAAATAAATATTTTAAGTGTAGTTTGAATATTTAAAGCCGCGTACAGACATCGCGAGGCGTGCGACACGAATGGTTCGTCTTGCATGCCTCAACCTGAGGCATACGATGGTACGTTTATACGTGCGTCCCGAACGAAACATGCTCAAGCTGAGCGAGCAAACCACCACGTACGGTATTCGTCAGTAGAAAATGCAAACAACACCTGTTCGTCCACACGGAGCGCACGGCTCGTACTGAGGCGGCGTTCGCAACGATCGTATGGTGCGAATGCTCACTGTGAGCACACACGTCCACACAGCCCGAGGCATGCGAGACGAACCATTCGTGTCGCACGCCTCGCGATGTCTGTACGCGGCTTTAAGCCATATTGAAGCCATATTACGAGTACCTTCCTAATATATTGTATGCGAAAGTTGGTGAGTACTGGTTTGTTACTCTTTCACGCAAAAACTACTGAATGGATTATTTGTTTGGTATAAAGATAATTTATATCCTGGATTAATTCATTCACTCATACATCTTTCTTAGTGTGGTAGGGTTAATTTTCCTGTTATAACAGCTGAATCCACTAGTGACAGCTAGTTACAAAATATAAGACATAAATACAGACTCAAAATAGAAACCGATATTTCACGTGGAAAATGCCTTTGAATTTAATTAAGACTCTACATTTCATGACTTATGGCATTACCGTGGTTATTTAATTTTACGTACGTATTAAAAAAGTTTCTCTAGAAACGTACAAATGGCACGCCGTAATACAAGACATCAAACGCCTAATATATAAAAGTCAAAATTACTACACTACGAAGTAACGTTATGAGACAGGCGGAACTTTTATTATATAAAACACGAAAGGTAAGTTTCAACTCTAAGTACACTTGAGCTTTCCTCTGCCTTGCGAATAAAATAAAAAAGAGGCGAATAAATAAAAATACCAAAGAACTACGAGTATGTTATTATTCTTATTGTAAATGCACGTTCCAGACGGTGGCATCCACCGTCTGAAACGTGCATTTACGCCAATTTATGCAAAAATGGTTAAATGGGTTTAGATAAAAGTTTGGCACACATTTCTTTAGCGTGGTAAACTTCATCAAATTGATTCCTCACACCCAGGGCAGAGCGGGAGGGACTGTCAGACTCGTACTGACAAAAATCCACGGAGTCTTTAAATAACTCTTTACGTTCCGGGGTCACGGTAATTCTTAATTCTCGCGACCAAGTTTGATACACATAATAAAATAGTAAAGTTTATTACCTGGGTTAGGCTAAGTTCCTTTTATCTCGGTAATTACGTTTCTGTGGAATAATTTTGTTCGTCGAAACTACGGAAAAAAGCTAGTTCAGTCTTTAGGATACTTGCTCTTTCTAATTTTAGCTTTCGAATTAGGTCGACATAATGCTCCGTAGTTTATATCTGCCCCAATGGGATAAAGATCGGCACCAGTTGATAAATCAAGGGATATTGACCTCAATGGCTAGCGTTATCACCTCATATGATTCCCAAAAGGATGAATACGGGTTATAGAACTAGTTAGTAATACCTACTATATGTACATATTATTAGCCTATACCCACAGCCTAGCTACCTATTTCTTTTTATAATTTGGTAATCGAAATGGCCAATTTGATCTATCATTTTTGACAGTTCGAAAATCATCAAATTAGTACTTGTAGCCTTGGATCCATCCTAGGCTCCAGGTACTAATTTTAGGAAGACGAAGGCACTATCAGACTTGACTGACTTAAAACCAATCTGTTTCTTCAGCGACCTTTGTGCGTTTTGGGGCCGTGAAAAATATTGATGGGTACCGTATGTGGAATAATTCAGGTGCCATTTGAGCGGATGCCCAATGTGGAATACCTTGTAACCTGTTAAGACTGTCCCGCGAAGTCAATGAAATAATTCAAATAAAAAAATTATATGTTACGGCTACTACGGGTGTTTTTTTTAAAACATCAAGAAGGTGTCCGTCGACTTGCTCCTGTGTAAGTAAATAATAAATAAATATTCCACAACTATCACACAACGCCATCTAGTCCCAAGGTAAGCAGAGCTTGTGTTATGGGTTCTAGACAACTGATATACATACTTATATATTTCTAAATACATACATATTATAGATAAATTACACCCAGAGACAGAACAAATGATCGTGCTCATCTCACAAACATTTGTCCTGGGTGGGAATCGAACCCACGACCCCCGGCATAGCAGTCAGGGTCACTAACCGCTAGACCAACAGGCCTCTCAAAGTCGAGTCTCTGTGTAGGAAGGATACATGTAAGTTTAACCACACTTCGGGTATGCCGTAACATAGATAGATGTCATGTATGTATAACACATAGGTATACATAGGTAAATGACATCTAGGCGCGACCTCTATCAAGTGGCCTAAAATCATCTCACTTTTCCATAGGTCATTTTTGGGCCCACCTAAATTCCAGATTTCCATGTAAAGGTTAAATACTTTCTAGTATTTAACCTTTACATGGAAATCTGATCAGAGTGACCTTTTAGCGTTAACGATGATGGAAAAGTTAAATGAAAATTGACATGGATGTAGACTACAAAATACTTTCACACAGAAAATAGAATTCCGAAAATACTGTAAAAGATTTATGGAGGATTATGAAATTCTTTGAAACCAATCACCAATGGGTCAGGGCCGCCTGAAAAAGTTTAGGTTATTAAAATCAACCTACAATGTTCCCACAGGTGGGACACAGGACCACGCTCTGTGAGAGGGAGTGGGCTGTAAATCCACCAAGCGGGCCAAATGCGTGTAGGTAGATCTTGTGTCATCGAATTTTTGGTCGTAGGACATGCCGGTTTTCTTCACCATTTTTCGAGCAGTGGTGATGAAATAAATAAAACCAGGCTTAGCTAAGCTCAAACCCATGCCCTATCTACTCGTATAGTCGGGGCCACCAATGATCATTAACAGTTTCGTAGTTTTTTTTTTTTAATAAAGTTTATTCCATACTAGGAATTTCTTCCTGTATCGTGGGTGCGTTTACAAAAATATAAAGTCACATACACAAACGCCGCAACCCGAAACAACTACTTGTAGATCATACAAATATTTGCTCCGTGCGGGAATCGAACCCGAGATACGCAGTCCAATCGCTCAGCCACTGCGCTAACGCTGCCGTCCGTCATAAAGACATGTAATTAATTATTATAGTATTACCTAAAAACATTTTTAATTTTCTTTCTAAACTTAATAAGTTGTATTCACAAGAAATCTTGCTTTGTTTGCGATTAAGGTAAGTATATTAAGTCCATGCCTAGGGAATTTATTATCTATTCTCATACGTTTACTTAAAGTGCGAAGTTGTTAATACGTACATTAACGAGTTATTCTACGAGTAATAGAGTTTGTGGAGTCGTAAAACTAAACGGATACCGTCTTAAGGAACCGTCTTATTAAGTCACAGACTCTGGGTTTTCACCAATACTAGGCGACATTTAAATGAATGCATATGAATAAAAAGGAGTCAATCGCCACGATGCGCACGCGTCGATGACACGAATGTTTCATTAAGTGACCGCACCCCTCGATGCCAAATGTCCATTGAAGGAATAGGGTTGGGTTTGGTCATTACGAGTATTCAGTCTGCTCTGTTTTGAGGACAAGGATTCATTTGATAATTGATACCTTGAAAAAGGCAGTACGAATTGTGTCATACTTGTAGAGAAACAGTCGTTTTGTATAAAATAACGATGAAATAACATTGTTTTTTCTTGGTAGAATAGGTTAGTCAGCAAGTTCGAAAATGTTTTAAGTTGTGATAAAGTTTTCATCACTCATTTCTCAAAGTTCAGCGGAGAAGTGAAAACATCGAATAGTTATATCCTATAACCAAAAATTCATAAGATACTTAAGTCTACCAAGTCCGATAAGCCCGCGTGTTGGATTATGGTAACTCCTTCTCACAGAGAGGAAGCCTGTGTCCCAACAGTGGGATACTTTATAGGATATTATAATGACGATTGAACAAGATAGGAGTATGGCCAGACGATAACCGATGGCACGAATGTTTCTTAAGTGACCGCAATCGATGCCAAATGGCCATTGAAGAAATACGGGTTGATTTAGTCATTACGAGTATTCAGTCTGTTCTGTTTTGAACAAGGATTCATTTGATAATTGATACCTTGAAAACTACTAGAATTTCAAGTAGGTACAAGATAGGTTACATGCAGCAAGTAACATAAAAGTTTGTAGTTGATTGTAACTTGGACAGGTAAATTGCGGTTTACAATTAATGACGATTTGTGGGATACTAGGTCTTAGCTCGGTGAGAAGAAATTCACTGTAATTCAGTACCCGGGACCAATACACAATGCTAATAGGCTGTCTTATCTACTTTGCCCAGTACCCACGTGAAGAAATGGCCTAAAATTACTTTTACGGAATACACCTAAAGTGAATTATATATCATCGATATTAAGTCTAAATATAATTTTACTTTGATGAAAATGTGAATGTTTGTGAAGTCAATGGCAGATACTCATAGAATTGACAAAACTTTTAAACTGATACAATCGAGTGGCATGAAAAACGAAATACACCATTAGGGTTAAAATATGTTTACATATTCAGTACCCTACACTCAGGGTCTCTTAAAGAAAGATGGTACCGTTGAAGTTGTGGAATAATTTATTTATAATTTAAATGTCATTGTTACAATATCCCTTGTGCTCAAGCTAAGTTATTTCGTACGTGGTTATACTGACCTAACTTCAGCTATTATCCCTATTATAAAGCCAAGGTCTTTCATAGTTAAGGTTAACTGTTGTCCTATTAACATTAAAGGTATTGTCAAACAGACAGGCTAAGCGAATGCGTTCCGAAGTATTTGTATTTGTAATGTATTGTAATTGTTTGAATCCAGTCACATAGAAAAGCGAAAGCGATCCGATGTCTATGTGACTGGCTTCAAACAATTTCATACATTAGAAACGAAAACGCCTCGCTACAGGTTCTCCACGCGTCGCCTGTCATTTTGACAATAGGTTTAACGTAGGTACTATACGACGAACGATAATGAAAATGTCAATGGCCTTCATCTGTCAACTGCCAATAAAAAATAAAATTGTGTGAATTAAAAATATTTTATCATCGAGTATTTATCAAATAAATTTATTTTCATAAAATGTGAATGTTATTTAAGTAAGCAAAGAATAAAAACTGACGTCACAATGTGGCGACATGACAGTTCCGTTCATAACTGGTACCGATACCGTAATTTGCATCAGCGGTCTCGGTATCAGGTATTTCATATTCAATTTAGATGATTGGAGCTTTAATGCATAAGTAACGATTGAATATGCAATAGTGTCGAGTTGAATGATAGTGTGGCTGGCATATTTCGTGGTCTAGTTATTAAATTGGTTTTGGAGTGTTCAGTAGAGACTTAGTGCTGCTTATTAGGTTAATTTGAGCGTAGACTAATTATTGTAAATGTAACGAGCTGCGTGCCCTGAAGTTTTCCATCGGTACAGTCACGACTGTAACGATGTTCTGCAACCATATTGATTAAACGTTTGTCTTTTAATTAGACTTCTTCGGAAGCCATAATATTACAAACTAGGTCTTATTTCAAAGTGGAAATCAGTATTTCACGAGCAATTTGCGTTTGAATTTTGTTAAGTGTGTACATGTTATTGCTTGTGACTGTACATAAAACAATACCCTATACACATATCTAATTCCAATTAATTCGGTCATCAAGTCAGGAGCGAAAGGTTACGTCTAGGCAAACGTCTTCGTTTTTCACCTTCGACCATATTTTTATCTTTGCTTACTATCAGGCGAGATTGTGCTCTAAAATGATCCCACTGCTGGGAAAGAAGCCTCTACTATATTTTATTTATTTAACTATTTATGTACACACAATAAATTTACAGGAAATTACATAATAATTAAAACGAAAGTACAAAGGTACTGCTTATTTCTTTTAGAAATTTCTGCCAGCAGACCCTCTAAAGGAGAAATTTGAAAGAAATGTAGCTATCTGGAGGAGGAAGTGGGTTGTACTCCATCATGCGGGCCTAGTGGTCTCGTAGATGTCACATGTTTTCGATTTTTGGAGACATACCGGTTTCTTCACGATATTTTCCTTCACTTTTTGATGAAATAAACGACATAAAATAATGCGCCTGACTAGGTTCGAACCTTGATCTCTTTTATATCATAAGGCGAAAGAAGAAGAAAGAGAAAACTAAGTACTTACTTTCATTATGTGCTTTTTTATGTGTGTATCAAGCTTTTAGGCTTAACTATCTGTTTGTGGTCTGTAAATTAATTAATATATCGTCCTTAAAATTATGTACGAGTAGAAGAGACTATTTCAAATCATACTTTGGTTATTAATGTGATTAGGACTCATAAATATCAAATCATTATCATTTAGTATTTTACTTTTCAGTAAGCTTTTACTTTTTAATTTTCCACCTCATGAACAATTTTCAGTGTTTAAGCCGTGGGAGGACTTTGTAAGTGAGAACATTATGAGCCCTGAAAACTGTTAAGAACGACAGGAAATGAAAACATTTGAATAAGTTTCTTATGCTAGGTAATAGAAGCTTATTTTGAAAGATAATACAATTGTTAAATGATTACCAAAGATTTTGAGGATGGATCGATGGTTACTCTTTCACAGTTAAACCACTTGTCCGGATTTTGATAAAATTTGGTACACAGATAGTTTATAACCTCAATTAACACAAAGGACACCTTTTAATCGCAATAATTATGTTGTGTCCGTGAGATAATATCTGAAGTTTAGGATAATCCTACTTCCTACTACTATTATAAAGGCGAAAGTTTGTAAGTATGGATGTATGGATGTTTGTTACTCTTTCACGCAAAAACCACTGAACGGATTTGGCTAAAATTTGGTACACACATAGTTTATAACCTGGATTAACACATAGGATAGTTTTTATCCCGATTTTATGTTCCCGTGGGATAGTTTTCGAGTTGTAGCGGGTGAAGCCGCTGGCAACAGCTAGTAGGTCATAAATACAAGACATAGGTATTAGGTTTCATTAGCAGGCTATATCAAGTTTGAACAGACATGAGGGATTGCTAGTTGTCTCCAAATGCTGCCAACATACGGATTACAGATTAATGTGCAATTAAAATGTTCGCAGCATCCCACGTTTCGCACGGGAGATGATTTTCATTCATTTCATTCAACTCGTTCACATTCACAGTTCTCTCACTTCTCTTAATTATAATATCGAGTTGAATGCCAATTAATATTGAACTGCATACGTCAATATCGAGATGTATATTTTGTGTTTATATAAACACACGTAGTATGACATTGTTAAAACGGGTTATGTCGACTGGAGGATCGACAAAATGACGGATTATAGACAAATTTCTTTCGTTCTAAAAGTGTCGATGATTATACATGGAATGTAGAAAATTAATGTCTATATTAACAGTTTATAAGTAGTAGGTACTCGGGTATATAAATATCGGATTTTACAGAAACAACTTTGTCTATTCTTGGTAAAAAGAAACAGAATTTTGAATTGGTCATGCTACGGTAATGTGTGTTTATTTTACCTTAACAGTAAAAATACGGGTAGGTAAATATGGTAAAGTAAAAATAGAGTATATATTTCATTGAGTATACGAAGGTAGGCTATATGATTGATGGTTCGGTGCCAATACGGGAGCGTAAGGAAATAACTTATCATTATAACCCTCGCGGTGAAATGTGAAGGACCGATATGAATCTACTAACAAAATAACGGTTCCCGAAGGATATAAAATATACTCGTTTGTGAAAGTATGTCCAGTATTTTTTCAAGTGAGTTTACTATTATAACTAAGTTAACTATATTTTATCCGCTGCTTTTACCATAGTAGAACATAGCCTATGGTACTCGGATTAAATTGTAAATTATGATAAATACAAGAATTTTCGATACCTATTCGATTTGATCAAAAGTTCGAAAGATCCCCTTTATAATATTTGTACTTCTCGGTTCATCAAATTTGCTTTTTCTTAAACTGTTATTGGACTGACCGTTCACCTCTACATTTTAGTTTAGCCCTAAGCTCTTCATTAGTGGGGTTGTGGGACTGTTTTATAAGTTACCGTTACCCTAGAACGTTAAGAACGACTGTCGGATCAGGTTAGTTTCTAGTCAGTCAAGTCTGGCATTCTATTCCACCCCATTCAGTAACCTAAGATTTTTCAACCCGAAAATAAAATCAGTAAGAAGCTATACATTTAACTCCAGTAAAACAAAACTTGATAAGGCGAGATTTAATTTTAAGGCTCACGGTACAAAAAACCAATAATTCAAAAACAAATAAATAAAGGTAAGACACCTTATTTCATTGCGACCTCGACCTCGACCACCTTATTTTATTACACGGACATAATATAAAAGTCTATCAATATAAGCGTCACAAAATCCGTAGGTACTCCAACCCTGAAACTTTATCACTTAACTAAATCTGCGTGATAAAAGCATCACATTTTCGCGTAGGCGTTATAATTCCCATCTCGAGAATTTGTTAGTTGTCGACTGCTCGGAATATTAAGTGCAGGCAACTATTTATCACACCAAATAGAATTATTGTCACGTTTCCAGATATAGACCCCACTTTTGGAGGTGCGAAATATACGCTATGAATATTCATTTTGTATTTGTATTAATATATTGCCCGCTTTTGTATTGCTGGGATTAATAAGCCGTATTAGTATGCGCCTAGTTGTGCCCGATTTCGTATTTAATTGTCTCGTGGAATATTGCTGATTCTGTACTAAAATTTTAAATGAAGTTGGGTTAGCACCTACATCGGGAGTGGGTGATAAATTATAAAATTTGAGCTTTCAGAATCTTTATCTAAATCTTAAAAAATAAATGATATAATGTTAATAAAATTAGATCTTATGTAAACACGATACGAATAAATTCTTATACAAACCCATCGTACCATCTGAACATCCCTTAAAAATTAACACCCCAATTTTACCAACCTTAAAAAACCACCCTTAAAATTACCGACTACACCCATAGAACTACATACATACTAAAAACTCAACACTCTACCTTAATCCGAGTTCTAAACAAAACACACGTTACACTTCATGTCGTAAGCTAAGTTCGCGTGCCGGGTTCGCGCCGTGCGCGTCGGCCGGGGTTCGTTCGCAGACTACAAGACGGCATGGCCCCGCACTCCCGCCCTCGCTGTTTTGATTTACAAACACCAGCCAGTATGTCATGCAGTGTTCGATATCCGGCCGCCGAGAAATTTGTAATAAAGAGGCTTTTATTACACGCTGATTGTTTATGGTCCTTTAGAATAAAATTGTTCCATATTCAACTGCTGAAATTCGTGTTGGCGCTGATAAAGTCGGACAAATAAGGTTTTAAATTCTGATTAAGTTTTTATGCGAGTTTTGGACGAATTAAAACCTGGAAACTGAAAAGGGTTGCAGACAACCCGAAAGTTGTAAGCTCTGTTTTGAAATACATTACAGTTTGGGAATACTAAAATGTATTTGAGTACTTTTTTAGTTCGCCGTCCCACGGCTGGGCCAAGGCGCAGTCCATGTCCTTCCTAATCCTAATAGGCACTTTTTCTGAGAGTGAATTTTGTTGAAAAAGTAAAAGTTACTATTAAGTTTTACTTTGAAATCTTGTTCGAATAATAGTGTCAAGACATAATCCAATTTAGTAGACGAGACTTTACTAAAAGTTTTCGTGAAAACTTAAATCAGTGACTAAGCTGTACTTACTTACCGTTTTGATTAAGAAAACGGTCGATGTCAATGCCCGGGTGTAATGCCCTGTAAGATATCTGCTTGACGACTTCGTAAGATTTGTAAATAAAGCTTTTGTTTCGATTAGAATTTGGTCCTTTTTCATTAAAAAATAACAGACGTGATTTTTTCCGGCAGAACTTATTTCTGCTATAAACCAAGTTGTCTTTCAGAATACACAATGAGCCAAATATCATTGTTTGGATTTTGTATTGACGATGTTTTCGATTTTTGAGTGGGCGGAGTTTTAATTAAAGCCTTTCATCTTTCCAATTTTTTTTCAGAGACACAATGGCTTATTGAAAAAAAAATCGGATACAAAATATCCGATGTCCGTAAGAAAAAAACCTTCATTAGTTATTTGTTCGTAGAAGATTCCTTTTGAAATACGATAAAGTTGAAACAAGATCCGTTCGTGTAATGTTTCAGGAAGGTTTCAGGACATTGTCGGGAACAAATTGACAACTAGCTGATCGGAGCCTATTCGAGTTCGAATAACAAAGTTAAGATTAATGTTGTATGAAAGTTTTGTTTGATTTGTAACTTTAAAGTTTGAGCTCGACGGTTGAAACTTGCCCTACATATTGTGTCGGGGCAATTAGTTCGGTAAAATGAACAGACGATTAATCATAATTCAATTTGTTTGACTGAAAATCGATGTAACCAAAATTCGGAAATCAAAAGCGCTATCAAACTGATGGTACCTATAAATGATAGTTGTTATTCATAATAATGTAGAGTTGACTCGAGTTGAATGAAACAAAGGTTTTGTTATAATTTTGGCGATTGAAAAAGAGTGTCCATGGAGTTTCTTGCCCATTCTTCTTCCATAGAGATCTACGCTTTGTAATGGGCATCCACAGTACTTTCACAGTTTTTATGTCTTGTGACTGGGACTGTAGCACCGTAACTATTTTTAAACTATTTTATTTTACTTTTGTCTTTTGACAATTTAAAAGTGCGTGTAACTGGCATACTTGAAATAAATTATTTGATTTTGATTTGATTGATTTTGAATGAACTATTTTTTAAGAAAATATCCATAGATTCACTTCAATTACACAATTTACATTGGGTTACCTTACTTTACCTTACACTGTATCATTTGCCAAACTAAAAATTCTACGACATCCCTTTTAAGGCGCTCCCTCACCGCGACCTCACCTGACCTGTAATGTAGTAAAAGTAAGTAATATAATGTAGCAGCAGCGACATTACTTAAAAAAATAATCATAGGATCAGTTTTTTTATAGTTGTCCCCTTAGTATAGTTTTCAGTACCCTTAGCACGAATTTTCAGTATTTGAGACGTAAAGTAAACTGGAAGTTTGACAATTTCAAATTGTCAATTTTAAAGGAAAAATTATTTCTTTCTTCGCACACCAGAGGCGCTGTTCCATTTTTTCATACAAAAACGCTGTAAATACTGTAAAGTAAAAGAGTGAAAATTCGTGCTAAAGGACAGAACAAAATATATTTGTATGCTCTAGTTGTTCCGGGTCTGGGTATTTGTGTATGTGAGTTTCTATGTTCGCAAACGCACCCACGTCACAGGAGAAATTCCCAGTGCGGGGTACATGTTTAAAAAAAAAGAAAAATTAATATCAGTACATATAAAACAGATTAATAAACAAATCTTGTATATCTGTTCCATCCTTGTTTCAAATCAGCGTTCAGCGTACCGTCCTAACGTTTTAAAGCGCACCCGAACGCGGTGATTTTCAAATCGCGTGAGTAGGAACAATATAGGAACGTCGCAACTAACGATAGCCTCTCTACTACAAAGTAGATAAGTTCAGAAGGTTTTCTCGACATCATCAGCCTATAAAAGTTCCCCTGTTGGGACACAGGCCTCCACTCTGTGAGAAGGAGTGGGCCATAATCCGCCATGCGGGCTCAGTGCGGGTTATGCAAAGTCTGTTATTACAAAAATATCACTACCACCATAATTTTGAATTTGTAAAATCTATATATTCATAATCTGCCTAACTTTTCAGAATTTTACATGGAGACTGCCTATCTGATCTCCACAGCTGTGGAGGTCAGATAGAGGAGGATAGAGGAGGCTGGTGTTTTGCCCAGTTCTGAGTTCAGAACTCAGGCAAAACGGGCGAAACCTTTATTGCTACATTAGATTTAGACGTTGTAATTCTGACGACACGGTTGGCGCAGTGCCTAAGCGATCAACTGCTGTGCAGCGTGTCGCGAGTTCGATTTCCGCACGGAAAAAATATGTGTATGATTTGCAAGTTGTTGGTCCGGGCCTGGGTGTATGTGAGTTATGTTTGTAAACGCACCCACGATATTGAAGCAATTCCTAGTGTGGGGCAACGTTATAAAGTTCCCTGGTTCTAACGGGTAATGCAAGAGCAGCAATCGCGGCGGTAAGACCCCTCTTTGAGGACTGGCTAGAGAGACGTCACGGCGTCCTGACCTATCGGATGACGCAGGTCTTCACCGGACACGGAAGTTTCGGGAGATACGTGTTTCGATTAAGGAGGGAAGAAACGCCCGGTTGTCACTACTACGAAGATCGCCCGGAGGACACGGTAGAGCATCATCATCATCATCATCATCATCTCAGCCATAGGACGTCTACTGCTGAACATAGGCCTCCCCTTTTGATCTCCTCCTCTCTCTCCTCTCGCTTCTTCTTTTGATCCCTTTTGATCGGTAGAGCATACGGTGCAAGATTAAGAACGAGATCTCCGTTGTCCCAAGTTGACCTTCTGATACTTTTATGTTGTGTTTCGACTCCGATTACTCTCCTAAATTGCAAACGGGGACTATTCCACGGACACACGTCATTGCATTTAACAGTAGCTTGGAGGACTTTAACGTCCATTCTATGCAGGAAACCTCCCACAGGTATTGTGAATATCAATATAGTCAAGAAAATGGTTGATAGTTGTAGATATTATTTTATTAATTTAATTTTTTAACCCTTTTTTTAGCAGTCGAATAATTTGACAAATCTGGTAGTTACAGTCAGCCTATAATGTTCCCACTGTTGGGATATAACGACAAAAAACGGTAGTTAAGTCTAATGAATGTCAAATTCCTTTAATAGATTTTCAACCTTATACTTTCGAAATAAAGTTGAAAATCTATTAAATGAATTTGATAACGATACGACTTAGCGACCGATTTTTGTCGCTGTCTAATGTCGAGACTGCAGGGCCAGGTCAGTTGGAATATTAAGGACGTTTGAAAATTCTGAATCCTAAATAACAGTGTGAATCATACATGAAAATCAAGCTTTCGTATATTGTTAAATTCAATAAAAGTACTTTTATTTATTTCTGCACGAGGTATCTTATTAAATAATATATTCTACCAAGAAGGTCTGACCTACGAATAATGGTATCGCGCGTGCGATGTAGCCGATAGCAATAAATCACTATGAAATATTCTTGTGTCGGGTAAATTGATACTACAACAATAAGCTATCCTACCAGCTATCAAGATGTAATATTGTAGAAGACGTTAGGCACTCTGTCATACTGGAAACCACGCTATGTCTTAGGAATATAGGGTGTCTGGTAATAAGTGCACGCTACTTAAACACGTGATTGTGCTCATGATAACCAACAACTTTTACTATCGGAACAAAACTGAAAACTCGAACAAAAAAACAGCTGTTCAGTACATTTATGTTTGTTTAATGTACTGACCAGCTGATATTTTTTTTACGATTTCGGCTTTGCTCCCAGAATAAAAATTGTTTGTTATCAATGAGCACAATCACATGTTTAAGTATCATACACTAATTATCAGTCACCCTATATATCTCTCTATATGTGTTTAGTATTTCCTACTCCTAAGATATTGACAAAAGGTAATTTTCAAATATAATTTTATATAGAAATGGGTTGAGTCTAGGACTTTGAAGATTGTTTTTTTGTGGAATAAAAAATCGTTTGTGAGCTGGACTTGAACCTGCGATCGATTCAGTACACCAGACGTCTTACCAACTAAGCCATCACAGTCATGCTTAGCAGGGCCGAATTATTAACTCGTTATTTTTTCTTTATTTTGACAACAGAGGGTTACAATTGTTAACGAAAAAATAAAGTAATTTGGTGGCGTTGGCTTTAAAAAAATGGTTGGAAAAGTTACAAGGTAGTCGAAACGCAGGCCTTATAATATAACTAGCACTTTGCCCGCGACTTCGTCTGCGCGTGTTTCTAATTTCGAACTCAGTGAATTTAATTTCCGCTCACCCTCCTTATAAGAAAATCTAAAAACTCAATACAAACAAACAATCAATCGTAGTAGACAAACTGATTTTCCGATTTACACCCCGTTAGGGGTTGATTTAAGAAATGTTAATAAAAATACGCATCCTTTATTCGATTGAGAGATAATTTATGCCCAGTTTAGAATTTATCGAAGCAAGCAATAAAATCCTTCCCTTAAAACTTTATCATCCCTTTTCACCATTTAGGGAGTGATTTTCGGAAAACCTAAAAATGGAGGGTAGTTTTAAAAAAAGTAATAATGCCCATCTTCTTTATTTACTTATACTCATATTCGTACCTAGTTTCAAGTTTATAAACCCAAGAAATAAGATTTTACATACAAAGGTTTTCACCCCTTTTCACCCCCTTAAAGGGAGATTTACGCAAAATCCTTTCATAATGTTCCTCTACATTATAAATTGTAACTACCATCCAAAATTCAGGTTTCTACGTTTAGTGGTTTAATACCCTCCCCTTAAAACTTGAATACCACTTTTCACCAACTTGGGGGGTTATTTTCGAAAAATCCAAAAACACGTGTTTGATTAATTCTTATCTAGTATTTAAATACTGATTTTCAAATTCATCCGCTCACGCGTTATGATTTTCCCATACAAACTATAACAACACCTAGAATACCAATGGAGGGTAGTTTTAAAAAAATAATGGTGCTAATCTTATTTATTTACTAATGTTCTTATTCGTGGTAAGTTTCAAGTATAAAAACCCAAGGAATAAGATTTTTCATACAAAAGTTTTTTCCCTTTTCACCCCCTTAGAGGAGGATTTTCGCAAAATCCCGTCTTATTGCCAATCTACATGGTAGACTGCAAATGCTGTCCAAAATTCAAGTTTCTGCGTTAAGCGGTTTCGGCTGTAGTCGTGTCAAAAGAAAAACCCCTGTTCTTTTATATACAGGGTGGAATTTTGTAATGCCACCTGGAGGGAAAGTACTCTTAATACTGCAGATAGAAAATTTTACTCAAAGGAAACATTCCTTTATTTTTGAATAGAAAGCAAACTGCATTCAAAGATTATCAAAAATTCTCTTCTCCCACACCCGGGAATCGAACCATTTTTTGTAAATAATTAAATTAATTTAAGATTTCCTGGTTTTCCTTTCATTTAATTTATCATGTTTGTTAGAGAGATTTCATCCTTATAATTTACCCTAACGATCGATGCAATAAAAGTACAGGGTATAATTTTTTCAGATTTTAGCCCGTTCGATTCCCGGGTGGAGAAGAGAATTTTCGAAAATCTTTGAATGCAGTTTGCTTTCTCTTCAAAAATAAAGGAATGTTTCCTTTGAGTAAAATTTTTTATCTGCAGTATTAAGAGTACTTTTCCTCCAGGTGGCATTATAAAATTCCACCCTGTATACACCGTGACTTTTTAGTCGTCTTACAAAAAGGGTCCACTTAATGTATCCGACCTAAAATACCTCTAGGCAAGTTATTTTTTTTTTAATCGTTAATAAAAAAATTTATTTTTAATAAATAGGTGCATTAGAAATATGAAACACCCTGTTAAATGTTTACATATCTAGCTGTAAAGTATACCTACCCAGCGCAATAGTCGGGCAGATCATTCTATCTCCATTTTCTATGAGACAAGGGTGTTTCTAACTACACCTTGCGTCATAATAACGAATTAAAATTTTATTTTAAAAAATTTCAAATCTCTTAAATACCTATTTTTTTATTATAAACGTGTTCTAGTCATTGGGTACATGAACTGGGCTGCTTTTGTAAGACGACTAAAAAGTCACGGTGTATAGATAACATCTGGTTGACCGAGCTTCGCTCGGTTTTTCAAATGTCTTTATCTTGGGAACCGAGCTTTTCTCGAACCTGGGACCTTGATAATTCGATTCCTTAAGCCGAAAAATCCCTAATTTGTAACTTTCATGAAAATCCTTGGAGCCGTTTCCGAGATCCTGATTATATATAAATATACAAAAATGCTCGTTTAAAGATATTAGATAGATAGATTAGATATACACCATGTATAAAAGTATAGTTTTTTATCATAGGAAAGAATGAGACATAATCAAGTATATACTGCCTACTTTTAAGCCCATTACTAATGTTAGACATGTTTAGCTTTAATGTGTGACATTTACTTAAGGGACATATTAATTAATTAAGATGTGTTTTTGCGGCAGTAGCGTGTTAAGCTAAGTTCAATGAAATACCTATTTTTATTGACCTGTTGTTACGTTTTTTAAACGGAGTTATAAAAATCTCATGGATATTATTAGGAAATTCTGTATTAGTCTGTTTACGAGTATTACAATAAGTAGGACCTTACAGTACTTTTTGCCCATTTCTCGTTTTAAGCAGCACAGATATTCAGAACACATATTTCAGGTTTGTTATTAAGCATCTGCAGAAAAGATTAAGAGCGTAACTTATTTTATTAACTAGCCTTAATCGACAAAAAGAGTGTCCATCATGGCCCATTGTGTAGAAACCTAAAGCCATTATGAGAGTTTCAAAACAAAGTTGAATGCACAATATTTCCATTTACACGACTGCGGGAAAGCGAAGTTTGTTTAATATACTTCGCTTCGCTTCGTAGTTTGCGTTGTTCTAGCTTTTAAGCTTGTGTAGACATTTATTAGCAGTTTTACGTTTACGTCAGGTAGGGCCAACTTTTATCCGTTGTAAAGCATTATTGGTGTTAGGCTTTTGAATAAATTATCATTTTAAGAATTTAGGGAGTGATGGCCATTGATGATTGATTTACGAGCATAAGCTTCATATGAGTCGCTGGACTAATTCATCAGGTAATCGGATCACCGGGTTTATTAATCGGTATAAGTCTAAAAGTCCCTTCCACCCCGCTCTAGGTTCGACGACGCCTTTGATGATTTTACAAAGATTTAAAAAGGCTGATTTCTGTCTGACTGATCTCACTGATGGCACTAGGCATCGTGTTGTTTTTAATTAGCAATTTTTATGGTATCCCACTTTTGGGCCAATTTCTAATTTCTGTTTGACTGATGTCAGTGATGGGACTAGGCATCGTATTGTTTTTAATTAGCAATTTTTATGGTATCCCACTTTTGGGCCAATTTCTAATTTCTGTTTGACTGATCTCAGTGATGGGACTAGGCATCGTATTGTTTTTAATTTGCAATTTTTATGGTATCTCACTTTTGGGCCAATTTCTTAAAAATTTCCTTCCAGGCGCTCTTCTCCTAAGCGTTCTTGAATCAGTCATAAAATCCTACTACTATTATAAAGGCGAAAGTTTGTAAGTATGGATGTATGGATGTATGGATGTTTGTTACTCTTTCACGCAAAAACCACTGAACGGATTTGGCTAAAATTTGGTACACAGATAGTTTATAACCTGGATTAACACATAGGATAGTTTTTATCCCGATTTTATGTTCCCGTGGGATAATTTTCGAGTTGTAGCGGGTGAAACCGCTGGCAACAGCTAGTATATCATATTTTAGAAGTACAGTCACGTCAAATAAGGTACCCCGACAAGGATAGTTTAGTTTTAAGGATATTATTATGAATTTCAATGATGGGTCCTGTGGACTTAGATCCAAGAGCGAGCGTAGCGAGCTCGGGACTCGTGGGCACCCCGACACGGACAGGTTAGGTTCGAAGGGGATGGCGGGGTCTGAAAGACCCCGCCTTCCCCTTCGTGTTAGGTTACTTTAAACCATGTAAGCAGAAAGAGAAGCCCCGCGAAGCGGGGCTTCGTTTAACTTCCTTTTTAGGTAATCTTCACCTATACTTGTTTTAAGTATCATCAGAGCATTTTAACATGTTTTTATGCCATTGGCTTTTAATTTACATCCCTGACTGTACTTGTTCACCAAACTCGACATAAAGGTAATAGAAAGCGTAAAATATCTATACTTTGGAGAACAATAGACTTTCAGACTCGACGTAACGGGACTCGACGACTAGTTTTCGTAGAAATACAAAATAACGTTTTCTTAGAAATATAAAAAAAAACTTGAAATGAATAAAGACGAAATTAATAATAATATATTGAAATTGACAGTATGAAGCAATTAGATATCCAATAAAAGTTTCGCACCAGTCACGTATTCTTGTCTCCTTTAGATGTCAATCTTTAATATTTTATTTTGAATTTATCGTAACGCTCGCACGATATCAATTTTCACAAATTCATTTTTGCTTTAAAAATTTTCTTTTATATAATCTTCAAAAGTATCAAATTAATCTGTGAAGTAATCCTTACAAAAGATCTTAAAAGTAATTACCTCTTACACTTCTAATATAACTAGTTCCAATTGATCGTGGCTTGTTTCACATCAGACTTTAAAAAAAAACAAGTTTTCAATTCAGAAGCATGTTTTCAGAGATTGCATTTAAATCATTTCTGCAAATATTAATCGAAAATATGAACATTGCTTTTCAATTAATCATAACTGTCGATATAGCCATCAGCAATAATTGAAAACGAACAATTGATGTCGTATTATGTCGAAAAAATATCCCACTGGAACGCCTTGTTTTTTTTTTAGCATTGTAAAAACTCTCGCAATATTGTAGAATCTTTTTTATCTATTTCCCATTGGTTTCATTTTCCACTGCTTGGCAAAAGCCTCTCACAGATCCATCCAAATACTATTTTGGAGCGACAGCTTGAACCAGCCGCCACAGAGTGCGAGTCCAGGTTAACTGGACATGTTGTTAACCTAACCATGTTGTCAGCAATTTTTAGTATAATAATAATATACAGTAACTATGTGATAAACAGGTAACGCCCGAAGCTTCGGCTGAAGTATGGTTTTCGTGCTTAAACAACGTGTAACGTTAATAGCACAAAACCTCTCGAAACAAAAACTTTACTTACGGAAATTTGCAAAAAAAAAAAATTGCTTTTTCATACAAAATGAGGAATTGATCGAGCTCATCAGTATGAAAAATCTTTTTATTTTGCGAATTTGCAAATGTCTTAGGACAAACATTGTTCTATAACATAGGCTGAGTTACCCCATGAGACGTTTTGCTCTATTAACGTAACACGTTGTGTATTAACCGTGATTAGTAGTTCCAAAAATTGCCCCAATCTTTACTTACTTATAATAATTAGTCTAGCTAGATGTAGAAGTGTAGATAACTTGTTCGTCCATACATCTGACGTATAATAAGAGCATCTCCAAACGAGCCGTTTCACGCGTAAATCGACGCGCAGACGGAAATGTGTATTACTTCTACATTATTCGTGTTAAAGGGTTTAGTATGGGTGTCTTAGACGTAAAGTCAGACAAGCGGCTGATAATTGAAAATGGGGCGTGTGATATCCTTTGTTAGAACAATCTACTGTTGATTTTCTTGGCATATTTATCTATTAATTAAGACAGTAAATGCATAATTACCTGTTTATTTAAGAAATATGCGAATCATTTATTCTGTTAATTTCTAAAATTGTAGATGACACGAAAGGAGGATGAAATGGCATCTTCATTGGGAAATTGTGTGAGTAAATTATAAAACCGTTTCTAAAACATTGTGTTAAGTACGTTATAGTAGTAATGTGGCCTTATTTTCATAAATCTGTGTTATTAACACACAAAAAAAACATAAACTTGTACTAACCCCGCAACAGTTGAGTTCACAATTCGAACATTTATTTACTGACCGTTAAAATTTATCAAGCATTATTCGCAACAAAAATAATAATAAACTCTAAAGCACATCTCATTATCCATTTTCTTAGCAAAAGCTTACTAACGACGTTTCCTCGCAGATATTTTTAAAAGCATCATCAAACAAAGAGAAAGAGGGACAGAAACATTAATAAACTCGAGGAAAAACGCTGTTTTCTTTTGTGAGAACTTGTTGCGTTTCTGTCTTGAATTTCACACTGGCCGCTCACAAGTACAAGAAAAAAAAAAGTGTAGGGCCCCGTATCGTAATAAATTTGCAAATTTGGTACCTAAGACTTTTTTATTGCGTCCCTTGTCACAATATATCTCGTCTCGTCTCCAAGGTTTAAAGGAGTCGTTCTCAGAGTAAAATAATGGAATAATGCTGTCTGACATTTACAAAAAACGGTGTTACAGCCCGCAATGTTGCTTTTTATTTCGATCCTTCTGTTTTACGTTTTTAAAAACGCTGTTCTTATTTGCGAATTCATCATTTCTTGTTTATATTTCGCAGATGTTCTCATTTTTTATTTGCCAGTCCAATTTCAACAGTATGAAATTGTCAACATGGTTTTATGTTTATAAAATTATAATTATGTTGCGGGGCCGTGTTGACATCAATTCTTGGTGTTCTTTTTCGCAATCCTGTGGGAATTTCTGTAAAAGAACATTGTTTTTGTTGGTTTAACTTTAAAACTAGAGTTAATCTTAATAAGGCTTTGAGAAATTCTGTAGATCCGTGAATTATTATGTGTATTCTTCAGTGTTCCTTCAAAAGCCCTTTACTTTCTACGATTACGGTTACCTGTTTAGAAAGTCCCGCGATCCCGGTAGTCGGTCAGGTAATGCCGGGTACTAACTGTTTTTATTAATCTTGAAATGTGACAATCATCATCATTATCAGCCTATATTGTTCCCAGTGCTGGGACACAAGCCTCCTCCCTGTGAGAGGGAGTCGACCATAATCCACCACGCGGGTCCAGTGCGAGTTGCTAGATGTCACATGTCTTCGAATTTTTGGTGCTAGGACATGGTTTCCGCACGATGTTTTCCTTCACTGTTTAGAGAGCAGTAGTGAAGAAATAAATTACACAAAGTAATGCGCCCGGCGGGGTTTGAACCCACGACCTACAAGTCGTAAGTGGTTTTCAGAAATGCGACAAGCAGGAAACCAATTTTGAAAGGCTTGGCAAAGAGGACATAATTTTTCCCGGAAAAATAAGAAATGTTTTCAAAAGGCCAAAATCATTAGGACACGTCGCGATTCCACACGTTAAACAATGAAACCGGCCCACGAGGGTGAGTGGCTGAAGTCTAGAGGTGATTGTCGAGCGGAATTCTTTGTTTCCATTAATTTTCCCTTATCATTATTGTTGTTGTGACCGCTGTCACCTATTGTTGTCTAATTAAACCAAATGGTGTTGTTGACATCCCTAAATGGTGGTCATTTCTTTGTTTGTGTTTAAATCTGGATTTCTGTATATTTCTAAATCCTCGAACGGATTTTTTCGAATTGAGATCGTGTTTAGGGTTATAATACCAAATAGGTGCCAGAAGACGGGCTTCGATGCTGTGAGAGGTCCTGAGCCTGTAGCCAAAATGTATTAGCAGCTGCTGAACGTTAGCGATTGTCGCTTGCCGTTTGGCTACAGGCTCAGAAAAGATTGTCCGTAGAAAGCTTCAAATGGGTAGAAATGGAAGGTTATCCATAGAGGTTTAAAAAAAACAAATTACAAATATTACAATTTTCAGTAATTTATAATACCATACATAACGTTATCTTTTGTTTCACAACAAAATGTTTTCTTCTCCTTCAGTTCGTCGACACCAAACCCCGAGAGAAACATAAGGCGAGATGTATTTTCACACATCGTCGTTACAAATACAGCAACATTATACCGGAGGGATGCTGCGAGGGTAAGATGATGTGACGGAATTACCAACCTGTAGCGTCTGTTGTAGGCAACATAATAAAGTTTGTTTTTAATTCCGTATTTGTTGCCAAAGATCAACAGGCATTTTAATGACATGTTTAATTACTATTTTGTTGAAGTAAATAAGACGTCAGCATATCAACCTACCTCAATCTGTCAAATTTCTTTAATAGATTTTTAATCTTATTAGAATAAGGGACTTTACTCATGGCGCGATGCGACGCGATTCGAACGAATTCTAACCACGAGTGAAAATCAACCTTGCCACTAAGAAATAAAGATGCAATTCGATTGACTTGACGTTGTTATGGCCACCATGTTTTGTTTTTCATCCGTAGATAACAACGTGTTTCATGTCTTATATCGTAGTGGTAAGGTTGATTTTCATTTGTAGTTGGAATTCGTTCTAATCGCGCCATGAGTAAAGTTCTAATGGGAATGTTAACATTCGATTTGTAAAATTTTACAGATTGGGGTAGGTTGACCTGCTAGCGTCTTTACATCACGTAACATAAAATGGGTAGATTAATTTTAATAATACGAAATGGCTATTATTGTGCAGCAAATATTTATTTAAATGAGAACGTTAGGTAATTTTTTTGAGTATCACCTATGCCTTTCAAATAATGAAGTAAATATTAAACGAAGAACGAATAGGTATATTTACAACTAATTCGGAAACTTAAAAAAAGAGATTTTTAATTTGATTCTATGGATTTTCTTGTGTAGATTCGGGAATAATTAAAACATGTAAGATGGATTTTAAAAATCTTTATGATTTACGTCTACATCGCACGTTTTGTAGAGCTTATTACTTGAATATTTTAGATGAAAATAATAGAAATTTGAGGGCAACACAAGACATTTGTGTCACAAAAAACATAATGGATTACTTCTTACCACTTCATTACCATACATTTCATTGATCAAAAAGCAGCTTACGTAACTAAATAAAGTTCTCTAACCAAAGTTCATTCACCCAGCTTTTCTACGATCTCAAACTAGAGTATATAACAGAAAACGGTCTTTGAGAAAGATTAAGCTATGGAAAGTAGGGCATTGTGAGTGCATGAGTAATTTCTCTCCGTACATAATAACGACACTGAAGTTTGTTCGTGTCGTGTTCTCGTATCATAAAGCATGGCAAACATAAGTACTAGTTGTATATACCTATGTGTGAACGTAAAGGCTGGCTTGAAAGAAAAGTGACAGGAAAATGCACACGTGTTTTTCTGAGGTTTCTTTTTTCCTCAATGTGTGCCTGTATTACAATGGTTATGTGTGAGGCTGTAGGCCCAATCACTCTAACACAAAGGTTAGTTCAGAACCAAGTGGAAGATCTTTTCACGGGTCTGTCTTATTTATCGGAAACCTAACCGTAACTCTGAAAATAGGGTTATTGAAGGAACATCGCAAATTTTAGTCAGTAGACAAGTCTGCCAATCCTTACCGCTACAACTAGTCTGGAAGGACTCATTGGAATATAATATACCATAGTAAAAAAAAGATTAACTTAATGAAGTTACTACCAAAGTAGATAAAATCCTATCGTATCAGTTCTAGGATACAACGGTTTCCTAACGATGTTTTTATTCACTTTTTTTAAAGCCGTGCTGATAAAAGAAATGACAGAAAGTAATGCGGCTTACTGGATTTAAACTCGAAACCTCATTGATGACTTTACTGACTTTATAGTTCTAAAGTCATCAGTCAGGTATCGATAAAGTTAGTCGAGGTCTTTAGGCGGAGACGTCAGCATAATGACGTGGCCCCCCTATAGAGGGCCACAGCCCCGCCGGGGTTACATACGTATACCACGAGTCCGGCACACAAAGGGCTACCGAAGGACACCGTGGATTTTAGTCAGTAAAGTCTGACAGTGGGGGTAGGAGGACTCTTTTGATGATTTAACCACGCTAAAAAAAAAAGTCGAGGTCTTTACCACTGTGCCACTACTGCTCCTGGTTAGTTGAATAAAATATTCAGCAATTTATTACTGAAAAAATGAATCTTGGTGAATTGAAAAGTAATTACCCGAATATGTAGAATATACACGTGGAAAATGCACAATGTGGTGAAGTCATCCCACTGAAGGTGGGAAGCGGGGAATGTCAGACTCTCTATCACTCTATTGACTAAACTTCACGGTGATCCTTCAATAGCCCTTAACGTTCCGGGGTCACGGTTACCTCATCAAAACAGTTCCGCGACTTAATCCAGTTTGGATTTATTTTAGTTTGCTTTTCATTATACGTTGTTTGGGAACAATTTTTTTTATGATAAAAGTGACCTATCTTGAACGCATATAGATACTCTTTAGCCAATAAAAGTAATTTAAACAATAAACGATGAACAAGACCAAATTCCATTAAAACGAAATCAAATTCTGTTTATTTGTATAGGAAGTTAGATACGTTGAAAAATCAATTGAGTGGTCAATCCTAAGGGAAATGATCGCTTGCCAAAGTAAATATGTTTACTTAGGAGTATGTAACAACATTTACTTACGGTTTTCTGCCCTTTTACAACTGTGTGCTAGCAAGGAGTTCCATTTTAAGTTATTAGAATTGTCTGGCTACGTAAAAAAATTCTTTAAATCGAAAAATTTTCACATGAGTCCTCAAGACCTGGGTAAAACGGAAAACGAACTGTCATACTCTTCAAAAAATATACCGTGTTTCTTCAGTAGTAGCCCTTTGCGTTCCAGGGTCACTTTTACAGACGGGTCCGATCCAGGCCGAGTTCTGGCTGCGCTCAGAAGCCCTTTCGACGTCTCTCGATGCTTCAGTTTTAAATAACTTTGACATGGCATTCCATTTTTTTACACGGTTACATTTCCAATTTGGTTATAATTAAATTGCTTTGTTTGAAGGTAAATCTAATTAGTATTCAACTAATAATTTCCTGTGAAGCCTGCGTGATTAATTTCAATTAAATAATGATTTATAATTGAGTCTTGTTAAAATTGGGTCAGTAGGTAAATATCGCATCATCAATGGCCAAAATCATGCAACTATAAGCTGCTTAACTAAAAACTACCTGGGTACAAAATCTCCCCAACTATGTTAATTTTCAATCACCCCTTAGAACACCTTATAACTCCCCCATTACACCCATGGAACTACCCATCACAATAACCGTTCTTTTTGGGACAACGGGGAACTACATGTACTTATTAATACGCTTTTGGCGAAATTTAATTCAGTCGTTGTTGACTTAGGACTAAAGTGGCTAACTATGAAAACAGTAGTTACTCTGCTACTTATGTATAGGTAAGTTAAATACTTACTAACTTTTTTTATCGTGGTGAATTCATCAAACGAGTCCACCCGCCCTGCCCAGGGTGGGAGGACGGTCAGACTGACTAAAATTCGCGGTGTCCTTCGTAGCCGTTTGTGCAGCAGAGTCGCGGTATACGTGTGTCCCGTCCCGCAACCCCGGCTGGCTCGGGCCCTCTAAAGGCATTCTGCTTACGCTCTTTGAGGCGCGCGTGTGACACTACGCGCCGTCGACCCTGGTAATACTTACCACCTTCAGGTTTTTCATTATTTTTGGTTTTTACCTTTTAAACTTTTAGTAAGAAGATTGGATTAGCTTAGCTTCAGCTTTCTTTTGAGAGAAAGTCATCAAATGATTGCGCCACATGAGTAGCGCGAGTGCGAATTTTAGTCAGTACGAGTTCGAAAGTCCCTTACTTTCGAACTCGTACTGACTAAAATTCACCATATATTTACATGTCATTGACCTTTATGTACCAGGGTCACCGTAGCTTATTTAGACTGTCAGTCAACCCCGAAAGTGCTCAGTTGGGATTTGATTTAAAGTTTTTACGAGAACTTGAATAAGAAGGAAGGCAGGAAGATAGTTTTGTATACCTACGTTCCTTTGAAATAGCAACTTCCATACCTGCGAATGAAAAGGAAAGTGTAATCTTATATCACACTAAAAGCGATCTAACTTTTTGAACATAGAGCTTAATTTTGACTGCGGTAATTCCTATCCCTGAATACTGAAACTTAGATGTTTCCTACCTAACAAAATTAGGTACTAGACCCAGCTTTTCGTGTACTAAAATTAGCATTAGCGTAATCTAATTAGGGATTTAAGTAGAAGTACCAAGAATTCCTTGGTTGAATTATTTTAATAGTTGACAAAGGATCTTCATGGGTGAGTCGTGTGAGTAGTTGCGATAAAGACTGCTAGGCTCTTCAGAATATCTAAGGGCTCTTGCACACGGGCCACAAAACGCCGCCACACGCCACTCGCGCGGTTCCGCATCCTTCTCTCTTAACTCAGTAATGCATTGGTTAAAAAAAGTTGAAGCCAACGACCGCTAGTGTGGACCACTGAATACAAATGGCTGTCGCGCGCTTCAGCTATCTCTGTAGCCGCGTCTAGCTTCTAGTAACGGCGTTTGTGGCTGTCGCGAGTGGCTCGTGTGCGGCGACACTTAGAGACGTCTAGCTAGCGTTAGAAAAATTGGTAAGAAGTGGATCTGTTCATATTCATTCTAAATTCTATTAGTGTCGGAAGATTCTCGTTAGGACATCTTAATGAGCCAACCGCTTGCAAGTAGAAAGAACTGTTTATAGTAATAACCGTCGCCGTCAGTCACTACAGATCACTGAAACTCTGAATTAAGCAAATGTAGGTGCCTATTACAGTCTTACATTGTAAGCTATTACAACAAACAACCTTTAGATGCATCCACATTTATTATGTATGTATAAATTTTTGTAGCGCAAAAAAATTGCAAGTTGAAAATATTTTAAACTAGATGACCCAGCAAACTTATTTTGTACCAGCCTCAGCATTAGATTTCTGAACGACTTTTAAATTGAATTGATTTCTGAACGACGGAACGAACATTAAATATTTCTCAGTTATGAATAAGTTCTAAGGGAAAAGGAAATTGTTGTTTTTTCTATTTTCCTAATATCAATCTCATTATGTACTCATTTACAGGATATAATCACCTTTATATCTTCCCTGGACTTCCAGAAATATATCAAAACAAAAATTAGCCAAATCGGTCCGGCCGTTTTCGAGTTTTGGCGAGACTAACGAACAGAAATTGATTTTTATAATAGATATAGATATAGATAAAAGAAGATAGATAGATAGATAAATAATTACGTTTACGTTTGTCGTTGCCCACTAAAATTATCAGCAAAAATATTAACAGAACAATGACCTTATTACCACTATCAGTCTATTCATTTCCACACAAATAAATTTATTTCCATTTACTGTCATAAATAACAGCATACATTAGTCCAATCCACAGTGATTCATACACGCACTGTACTAAATATATTCAAGGAAATAAAGCCAGGTAATAATTCCGGAGTCACGCGAAACTCGAAGTGAATGCTAGGAGGCAGGAAGTCGAACATTTATTTTGATAAGCGTAACATGGTAGTAAGGTTTTCTTGTCCTACACGTTAAGGAAATTGGTAACGTGGTTGTAAGTGGATCAGGTTTTTGGTAAATTGAAATATTATACAATTACAGAGTGGCATGGTGTTTAATTAAAATTAGAAATAAAAGTATAAAATAAACAATCGTACCTAAAATGATCTACGTAGCCTTTTCGGAACTGTGTTCACTGACTGCTTCTATTCAAACCGGAAACAGCATCAATATCAGTGTTTTACATGGTGAAGCGTATTATCTGACCTCCACAACCCAGTAATTGGGCAATACGATACCTCTTGGTAAGACTGGTTGTCAGAGTTTTGAGCAACTGAAAAACAGCAAAGCTGTCAAACATACGAACTAGAGCTGAAACCAACGGTTGTGCACACTTTCCGAGAGTGTTGAGCAGTTGGCCTGTTTTTTATAAATGACGCCCGAATATTTTTTTTAATAAAAAATATAAAAAAAACATATCATGGCGGAGCACAAATCCAAACTCAGTGGCCGTTACTGAGAATTCCAGTTCGGGAAAGTCAATAAGATTCTCTCTGCCTTACTTAATCATCGAACCCGGGACCTAATGCACAGCAGTCGTACGTACGACCACCAGACGAATGAAGATTTGTACTTTAATTTTTTTGTGGTATTTATTTTGCGAAACCGATTTGTACAAACTATAAATAAAAACTTACTAGCAATATGTACAGGAAAAATTAAAATCTTTACATATAATAAAATCGTAGAGCTGTCATTCCTGTACATTGAATATTTTTTTCTTTTTGTATTTTTTTCGAGATAAGGGATCGATTCTGATGCCAAATCAACTTTTTTTTTCTTTCGAATTTTTTTATGTTTTTTTGATTTGATCTATCTCTTAAACTACTGTAAAGTTGTCGATCAAATTTTCCTCATATATTCCTAATAATATGCTTCTGTTGATAGGCTATGTATCATTACGCTATTTTTCCTGGGAGATAAGCAATTTTAAATTTTGTTGTTTTTATCTGTTTGTTTTTAGTTGGAAGCTAAACCACTGGATATTATTTAGTCAATTTTTCCCCAAATATTCCTTAAACTGCTCTTCTATTAATGGGATATGTATAATTACGCTATTCCCTTTGGGGGATTAGCAATTTTATAATATGTTGATTTTCAGTCATTGTTGACATTTGTATAAGAACCGCTATTTGAAAACACTGTCAGCGTACTAGCCAGTCTGGTTGCCGGTTGGTATCCTACTTGACTTTCGTGCAAGGGGTCTCTGGATCAAATCTCGCTGTTTCTTTTTTTCACTTTTTGAGTTTTCTTATATTTGTCCTGAGAGGCTGAGAGTTTCAAATAATTAAAAAAAATGTGTATACTTTTATTTCAATATTATTCGCGAATTAAAATTATTACTATTTTTTTTTCAATAGTTTTCTAGGATATAAATATACACTGATTTAAATTGTAGGTAGTAAGTTGGAGATTTTTTTAAATTGTAATTGTTTCGAGGTGTGGAATTTTAAAGATTAGAAAAAATTGTGTTTATTTATGTTTTGAATTGGTGTTCAAACCAGTGCATAGATTCTGTTTTAAACGACGACAAGTTGTACTCATCGAGTCAGATAATTAGTTATTTTTTAGGTAACACGCGGAATGCAAGGGAGAAGAGCAATACTATCGTACGTTCAATTTGCAGCGATACCGTAAATCAACCCAAAAATGATAGTCTAATGTTTAAAATAAACACGGTTCTTTGAAATTAATGTCGCTCAAATAAGGACGTTTCCTATGCAAACTATGTACCTAGATATAACATTATTGATCTAAACTAATAATAAAAATGCAAGTAAGTATGTTTGTTTTTTACCTTTTCACGCATTACTACCTACTGAATCGATCGTCCCAAAATTTAGCATATACGTTGTCAGGAGTATAGACACGGATATAAGGTATCTTACATCCCGAATAACAGAAGAGAGCTGTTGCCGAGAAAACAATTACGTTCATATTCCAGATGGCGCCACACGATCCGTATTGTTTCTCAAATTCTAAAATAACGCAAGCGAAGCCGCGGGCAAACACTAGTAAATAAATAAAAGAGAAAATTCATAGGGCGTCAAAGAATACGTCCACATCGCTGTCAACGGGAACAGTGCCCAGAACGCTGGCAGCATTGCCACGTTGTATGGCAATGCTAATTCGTTGACCTAGGAAAAGGCCAGCCTTCTGGTCACCTGAAGAGTCGACTAAACGCCTGGCGATATCTTTAAAAACGTTGTGGGCACTCGGACCCCATGGCCCCAAGGTTTCAACCCCAAACGGCTCAAACACATAGCTACTGGCTAAGCCAATGTATTTGCGCCGCTTGGAGTTTTCAGCACTTGCAGCAGCAGCGCCAGCACAACACGCTGAACTAGGAAGATGGGATGGCGCAAGGGTGTCGACACATGTTGCATCCCACACCAAAGGCCTACCCAGCTTCCATGGCATTATGGACATACCATCTGGTCTCTTCCCATCGTCGCGTGCCAAGCCACTGGGTTCTAATACGGCTGGCACCCCGGCGGTGACAAGAGCACGACGGATTATATCATTTAAGCTAGCGTGTCGTGCTAGCCGACCTGCACTCCTGCTGCAGGAAAGGCCATGGTGCCCGAGGCAGTCGACTACTTCACCACATTGACAGCGGTGTGGAGCACCTCAGGGAGCGCCCAAACGTAGGCAAGTAGCGATCCTGAATGTTGTATCACCCAACATAGTACCTATGTTGGGTGAAGGTAGCGCCTGAAGCCAAAGGCCCGATTCCCACTCACCCACAGCCAGCAGGCGGGCACGCTCCGCAGTATTGGTGGACGTATTAAGGAGATTATTCCGTACCAACCTGCAGAGCGGCTCATCCCATTGTCTCTGGGAAAACGGGTTCACGGGCCGATCCGTGTTTGGGCAAGCCACTTTCCAGGCGTCCTCGGCATCTGTCAAACACGGCACCTCAGGGTCGACCAGGGAGAGAGATAAAATTCTCCTGGTCAGCTTTTCAGTGCTGTGGACAGAGGATAGGAACGCCGGTAAGCTAACACTGGAAATTTTGCGGACACCGAGCCCACCAAAACGAATTGGAAGTGTGGCTTGAAGCCACGCTCGGTCATCCAGGGCCACATTAAGAATGGATGTTAATGTATTACGAATAATTTTGTCAATTTTGTCCAAGAGTTGTGGATGTTTGAAAAGAGGGGATGAACGAAGAAAATACATGAAATTTGGACCAAAACAGCAATATCTAATTAGGGTGAAAGCCGAATGTAAACTAATTTGGGAGAGTCTTTCTGAAATATCATTAAAATGTTTAATTTTGTTGTCAATGAATGATGGGAAACTTTCTGCCAAAATTGGGGAACCAAGGAGGTGCAGGGAACTTTTATCTAAAATGGTGATATTTGGAGCTATTTCATTAAATTTATCTAATGTGGATTGTCTGTCAGTAGTGTCAGTAACAAAAATTTCGCATTTGGATGAGTTTAATTGAAGGCCTATTAATTTCAGCATAATATCATTGTTATGCAATATTTCAAACTAGCAATCAAGAGCTGCCACAATGGAAAATCTATTTACATCCAACGAAGTTTAATCTGTCAATATGTACGATGAATATTTGATACCCACGTAGTTAATTTTTTTATTAAATGTCGCATTGTAATTAAAATAACGACACTCAACAAAGACGAAAAAATCTATATATATAAAATTCAAAACTGACTGACTGATCTGACAACGCACAGCCCAAACTGCTGGGGCTAGAAACTTGAAATTTGGCATAAGCCCTCCTTATACCACGTAGGTGAGCACTAAGAACGGATTTTGCGAAATTCGGCCCCTAAGGGGTTGTTTTTGGGGTTGATAGTTTGTATGAAACTTCGCTACTAAAGGTGCTAGGAATTCCAAATTTTGCATGGAGTGTCTTTTTATAACGTAGATGCTCACTATGATGGGATTTTGCGAAATCCGACCCCTGATGGTTTTGTTTTTGAGGTTGATAGTTTGTATGAAACTTTTTTTGTACAAGTGCTGGGCGTCTCAAATCTTGCATGGTGGTACTTTTTAAGATGTAAATGCTCACCATGGTGGAAATTTTGAGATTTCGACCCCTGAGGGGTTTGTTTATGGGGTTGATAGTTTGTATGAAACTTTTTTAGTTCAAGTGCTAGGCGTCTCAAATCTTGCATGGTGATACTTTTTTAGATGTATATCTAAGCTCAACAAGGTGGAAGTTTTAAGAACTTCGACCCCTAAGGGGTTATTTTTGGGGTTGATAGTATTGAGATTAAAATTTTTATATAGGAACCCCTATGTAAACTAAGATGCGATTTTGCGAAATTCGATCCCTAGGAGGTTGTTTTTGGGGCTGACAGTTTATATGAAACTCTGTTACTACAAGCACAGTATAAATATCTACAGTAGTTGATCTCGGCCGCATGATAGAAATAAATACCTACAGCCGCGCGGTACGTAAACATGCGTTAGGGCTGTCCGACCACTGTGCGGCGCATCGCTCGCGCAGGCAGTCGGCCTAATGCAACCGAGTGCGCACACTCAAACACGGAGCGAACTATGTACGCGTGAGCCCTAGATATACGGTAATCTACGTTCCTAGAATAATATTCATGACTGTGATATAATTTATGTAGTACACTGAATATACGTTGATTGTACACCGTACCGTAGGTAAATGAAGCTCACTGCTTCATTTCCGTGTCCGCCGACAATCCCACCGCGCTTTGAATTACACAAACTAACAAAACACACATGCACCGGAGTTTTAACACAAGCGTAAGTACCTACCGTATTATGATTCATTCAGGACCGCCTTTAGCTTACTTATTTCACTTGTCTCAGTAACTTTATTCATATAATTTACTGTATTTATTAATCCAAATACCCTTTTTTTCATGAGATAAAGGAAAATACATAACCATTAAAAAGTCACACATTATGTTCCTACCTACTAGTTACTAATAAGTAATATTTTTTTATAGTCAGTACTTACCTATCAGAGGTTGCAGGTAATTTAAAAAAAAACATATGTCTGGATGCGTTATTGTTGAATTCATACACCCAAAAACAGCACAATATTTTCTACTCGTCATATTAATCTAAGTACTTTAACTGGTTTTGCTAAAAAAACAACGCACCGCCCGTTCATCACTACGGTACGGCCGTGACTGTCAGCGCCCCGAGCGCGCCCCGACATCGAGTCACGTGGTATAGCTCGCGTTTCGTCCGTTTGTATGAAGATCAAATACTGTAGATATTATTACCGTGCTACAAGTGCGAGCAGCCTCAAATTTTGCACCGGGTTCCTTTATAAGACTAAGATGCATACTATGGCGGGATTTTTCGAAATTCGACCCCAAAGGGATATTTTTTTGTGTTTGATAGTTTGTATGAAACTTTGTTAATTACACGTACTAGGCGTCTCGAATTTTGTGAGGGTTCTTTTTAAGACCTAAATTTTTACTAAAACGGTTTTGCGAAATTGACCCCAAAGGGGATTTTTCGGGGTTGATAGTTTGGAAACTCAAATTTTGTATAGATTCCTTTTTAGACGTGGTTGCGGGTGTTTTGTGGAAATAGACCCCAAGGGGTTGATATTTTGTATGACTCCGTTTCTACAAATGCTAGGAGTATTACATTTTGCTAGGTTGTTATTTTATGACGTAAATGCACACCAAGGCACTATGTTCTGAAATTCTACCCCTAAGGGGTTGTTTATGAGGTTGATAGTTTGTATGAAACTTTGTTGCTTTATATGCTATAAGAGTTTCAGCATGGGGGTTGTTTTAGGACCTAGGTTCTCACTAAGACAAAATTTACAAAATTCGACCCCATAGGGGTTTTCTTTGGTGTTTGTAATTAGAGAACTCAACATTGCAAGGGGGTTCTATTTATGGGGGGGGGGATTATTTTTATTATTTTTAGGACCTAACGTGTTACCTAAGACGGAATATTGCGGGTTGATAGAATTTTTGTTGAATATTGATTTAGTTTTTCCAACAGTATCCCATATAGAGGGTGGCTGGGATTAGAAATTCATAAAGGCAAAGTTCAAAAATTACGCGGACGAAGTCGCGGGCGTAGTGCTAGTTAATTATAAAATGCCGCGCAAAAGTGTTGCGAAAAATATTTCACAGAAAAGCGCAAAGAGATGCTTCGACGCTTTGTAAAAGTGTTGCATAATATTGAATATTTTTACCTGCTATGAAAAAGATAAAAATATTGCAATATCACGCTGAACTTTCCCGAACCATACTTGATACTTTAAAAATGTTGTTGATAAAACTGGGATGCCACCTATTACATTGGTTTTTGAACTTGCAATATGTACATTATTAAACTTTTGCTACTTATATCGCAGTAGTATTAATAGGGGAAATGATAATTATGATAAATAAATAATAGATTAGAGATTTGGTAGCTGGTTCTATAGGAAAATGGCAGTTTTATTACAACATATATAGAGGAAATTAAAAGTAAACAATAAATATCCCATTTTAAATTCAAGTGATAGTTATAGTGACCATTTGAATACACTACCATGCTTGAAATTGATTAAAATGATCTGGGATTGCACAGGGAGTTGCTTTCCCATTGTTGGTGCCTCCGTAGACTATCATCAAAGTCATCACCAAAAGGATCATGACACTTAACGAAAAAGGCTTCAGCATTCATTTTCACAAAGATGTTTACACACCTTACTTGTTTTCTAGTTTAATAAAGCGTGTTGTGTTTCCATAGGGAACCACAAAACATCTATAAACATCACCTAAGCTTATTACGTCTACTCCATAAACATTTTTTTGTCTCACCATCAACTCCCTATAGAACGCATATCACTTCATTGAATCTAGAGCCGAAAGCGAAATATTTCTACTGAATCCCAAAGGAGTCCTAACAAAGGCCTGAACAATATCTAGATAAGTACTCATAGCTAAGTATATAGACACACAACAAATACATTGATGTGACATCATAGATGCTATTTTACGGAAACGTAAAACAACGGCTGCGTGTTGTTTTATATAGCCAATAGTTTAATAGAATTTCGGTTTTAACTAAACACTGGACTGCCCCAACACCCAAGCTCGCTTCGCTCGGGCTTACATTCTTAGTTCCGCGTGCCTTTTTCAGTCATGACAAAATTCACCCAACAACCAATTTTATTATATTCGTTAAAAATAATTCAACAAGCATATCAAACAGATTAGTTTGTTGAATAACAAAATGTGATGATGAAAATCATTTAATTGCCTTTCTGTGAAAAAAGTTTCGTTCAAAAAAATTGTTGTTGAAATTAAAAAGACCAAATATTGTAATTACAGTAACATGAAACATTTTCTGCGAAACGATACGAAACTCTATGTAATTTCTGTGTAAGAAGGATACACCAAAAATAACAGAGAAGTATGTGCGACGTACATTCAGACCATTTGCTTATTATTAAGAGGAGTACCTTGCCCTCAGGACGTGCCTCCCGCTTCGTTTAGAAATTGGGTCGGCCCTCTCCCTTTAAAGTAGGCACCATTATGAAACGGCTTACGAATAAATCGATGACGCGTTTTTCGTCACAGTCTGCGTAGTATGAATTGTGATAATTTAATCTGATTATTTGTTTACTTACATGCTGGTACATTCTCTATCGGCTTTATGGAAAATCTCTTTTTGAACAATTTAAGAGAGTTTAATTTAATTCTAGAACAGTGATCAAGAATTTCTCTTTTCCCTAGTGACTCAAATCTCTCAATTAGATTTAGATCAACATTTTACGCTTACATTCTTCAATTCATAGTTTTACGAGTATATTTTAAAGCAGACTGACCTGAATTTATCTATCAATTGAGAGTAATGTTGGGTTAATTTACTATTATCACTAAGTACCCCAAAAATGTACCCCTGAATAATTAAGCTAATATTTCAGGCAACGTGTTTATTTTTATCTAAATTGGGTTATAAATTACGACGTCACCCGGGGTCGGGCTGGAGGGCCTCTCACACACTTTTCGTATCAAATTAATTGTCGCATCACGCTTTGACACAGTTGTTCGACGCCCCTTGCCTATTGACGTCACGTCAACCACAAAGGAAATGAAAATTAAAAATAAAATTTTGAGTTTTTAAGCTTCTTTTTTTAATACCGACCGTGAATAATTTTGCTCACCTGATTTATAATTTTCAACGGACATTACACGCAAGAGTTTTTCATATGTAGCGGAGTATAATCATCCTCTCTCTATACCAGGTTTCCTCTCTGTAATGGACTGTAATTCTACCACATGGGGCTCAGTGAGGGTTGATAGATCTCACATGTCTTCGAATGTATATCGATACTCCTAGGAAACAAGCAGTCTAACTAAGGAACAATCTGTTTATGATCCAGTACCTAACGGGTTGTATAGATCAAATAATGCAATCAATCCAAGTCTGCGTTCGGTAAGATTCGAAGCGAGACTCCAAATTATAAATAGAAAAGGAAGGGACTCATAAATAACATAAGCACTAAATTAGGCCCTAAAAAGCCTTGGTCATAACAAAACCATTACCCTAAGCATAAAATAACAATTTATTCAAGTACCCTTTCAAAAATTTTGCATATTTTATACAAAGTGTGTCCTAGTCTTAAGTGTGCGACGATTTCTTTATTTATGTCAAGTTTATCCTGTTCTAGAGCCACAGGTGGACCAGGAAAGCCTTATTGAAAATTGAAATTTATTTTATGCGAAACTTGCTTCACTTTATACGAAGCGACTACGTGACGTCATGTTCTCCTTTATAGATGTTTTTTTTTTGTGAAACTTTTTGTTTCTCTAAAGTCAAGTAGGTAATAAAATTCGGAAAAAATAGGTAAATAATATGTGGGCTTATAAGATACAGGGCATAACATACAACAGGGTTTGTAAGAGTTATTTTGAGAAATAATAACAAAAACAGTAGCATTATCTATATTTGAAAATAATCTTTTGCAAAAAGAAGTTAAAAGATTGAGGTCAGCAGAAATCGAAATCATGTATCTCAAGGATTTTCAGGTCAGGAATATAGAAATTACACAACCTCTTTAAGAAAATATTGTGATGTGATTCGATGTGCGTGTGTCTCATCTATTTAATTAGATTTGTTGTAAATTTGCCACAAAGTTAATTCACCACGAAAAAAAGTATGTGTAAATTAGCTACAGTTTTTGTTTTACATATACAGACTGACTGTTTTAGCACCGTCCAAAATTTTTTTAGGCATTAGGTATCAATCACTAACCCCATTTTTGAAAAAAAACGATACTTCAAATTGTCATATTAAATCATTCTCTCATCCGCTCTGCGTGGTCACTAAGCTAAACGTTAATAATATACACTTGCCGACGCATGAAACGGGCAGAGCGCACCCCGCGCCCAGATTCATTAACTTTTTATAGATAACATTGAGACGTGATATCTCGATATTTTTGTATTGAGTGATACAAAAAGAAAAAACACGTATTCAATGATTTTCGCCAAAGATTAATATATTAAAATTTGGATGGTGACTAAAAATCACCCTGTATGTGTATTATTAGTATAAATACGCCCTATTTTTTATTCCGCACGGATAGTAGAACAATTAAATAATAAAATCCAACACAAAACTACAGAAAACGAGGAAACAATGTGGAATGAGAACAGAAAGTACTAGGAGAACTGGGTCACGTGGAGGTCTTGTATCCTCCGTCATTAGAAATAAATATATGTGAAATGTAGCAAATTTACAATAAAAAAATCAAGCTGTGACGAATTAACTTTCAATGTATGAAGTTTAAACAACTGTGGCAAATTAATTTTGTGGCAAATGTACAACAACCCATCTATTGCAAACGTGTTGTTTAAACAGTTACTAGTCCCTCACTAATCACGTCTTATATCTAATTAATAATCAGCTCATTATAACCACTAGTTGCTGCCATAGATACGTCATTCTAATGTTGTTAATTACGCTTGACAGTACCAAATTATTAATCAATCATGAACTGATACGGAGGCTAGGATAGTATGTGTTTGACTTGCTTTAATTAGTTGTGAAAACGTATTGATTGATGCTTCATATGCTAATGGATATAGCAGGTATATCTGAATAGGTACCTACTTAGAAATATATATAATGTAAGTAATGCAAGAGATCCAAATAGCACTGTATTGTCTGTACGGTTGCAGCGGCTGAGCGGTCGCCTGCTACGAAACGTGTCGCGGGTTCGATTCTAGCACGAAACAAAAATATTTTCATGATTTATCAGTAGCTGTTCCAAGTCTAGCTGTTTTTAAAGCACTTAGGACACATGAAACATTCAAGGTATTAAAGTTTATCGTATTTTGACAAACTACTTCACAACAATTATTTACTTATTAATTGTCTTAGCGAAATGTTTTTCACTTTGTCCCCAAAAACATCAGTTTGAAAATAGACCCACGACGATCTTTCGATCCAGAAATAGCTGTCACCCTATAAATAGAAGGAAAACACGGTAAAAAACGTAAGGATAAAAGGGAACGCCACACGGAAAAGAAAATAAGGATTCTCTCAAAAAAGGGTCTTTGAAACTTGAACCTTGAACTTAAATAGGGTGCATTAAAATGGCCGAAAAAAGTGGCTTTACTAACTCGAATGTCTTTAATACGGTACATTGTTTTTGATCAATGATAACGTGTTTGTATAGACCTGTTTGACAGATTCTTTCTAGGGGACATTTATTTTATTTTGCCATAACCGAATTGAAACAACTAATAGAAAATCGTCAGTCATCATCAATTCTACTTTTCGGAATTAAATGCTAATAACTTCCATTCTATTTTAAGTTTAAGATAGAAATAAATTAATGATAGTTTATGTAACCTCTTCAGTACAAACATAAAATAAATAAACTAATTTCTATACAAGTTGCAAGTAGGGTGCCACTAGATTTCCTAGACTCCTGAATAAAACTGGGTACATAACCCACAAACGATATGCGTGATCTCTTTAGTACCAATACGAGAGAGGAGACAGGACGTGAACCAAACACGACTTAAATTGTGGTGGTTCTCTTAATCAACGTCGCGATAAATTCTCTCAAATATTTTCATTTAAATTTTGTGAGTCTTTATTGCCAGGTACCAACGTCGAAAGTATGCGAGTCTAATGAAAGGCATTCCTTGGAGTTTGGGTGACGTGCGCTACTCACGAGAAACTGTGCTGAAAGTTTACTGGATCAGTTTTGGGGAGCTTTTGACCTGTTTTAGGTTTTAATTGCTGGCTGCTATAAAACGCAACGTTTCTTTTGGTTTGTTTGTAAGATACTGTAAGGTTTTATATATTTTTACATTTGGGGTGGTAAGAAAATCCTGCTCTCATTATAATTTGGTTTTCTCCAACAAAAAGTTTAAAAGATTATACACATACAGACGCCAGCAGGTGAATCTACCCCAATCTGTAAATTTTTAGCGATTAAACATTAACCTTTTTTACATTTGTGATAAGGTTCAAAGCTATTCCGTACAGACAGATGTGTTGCTGGGGAGTTTGTCCCGCCACTTCTTCTTCTCAGCCAAAACACTAGGAAGTGTCGAAGGGGGGGGCGCTTTGGGGTACTGTCTTTTGTAAAAATTGACCTTCAAAAGCTGATATCTGCCTGCCTGCCTTTTCCCAACTATAGGTCGGCTTCCAGTCAAACCAGATTCAGCTGGATATCAATATTTTACATCGAGCGACTGTCTGTCGGACCTCCACAACCCAGTAACTGGGTAATACGATACCCCTTGGTAAGACTGGTTGTCAGACTTGCTTATAAATCAGCCTAATTTAAATAAATGACTTTTGATTTGATTTTTTGATTTATTAAAAAAAATTGACAGATTGAGGTAGGTTCAGTGCTGATGTCTGTTCCTTACAATACCAATTGATCTTGAATAATGAAAAAGTGAAGGTGCTTAAAATAAAGGTGGCTTACCTATTTTGTGCGGTGTTTTCCTTTAAAACAAACACGTGACGTGTTTGATATAACCGCAGGCAAGTTATACTACTTAATCTTTAAACTGCGGGAGCGAGAAGCGTCTTTTATTTCATTAATAATGTACCATATCTCATTATTTCTTAAAGCTAATGTTAGAATTTCTTCAACTTAAGTAAAGAAATTCTAAGGCGCGGGTCACACTGAAAAGACGTAAGACGCAGACGGGGCGGAGACATAATTATGTCTCTTCGGCGTCTCTTTCATACAAAATTTATAGAAGCGTCGCGATGTAAAACACACAGAAGTGACGTGTGACGGGGAGCGCGGGCGCGACTCTCATACATTTTCGCACGTCCGCGACGCGTCCTCGTCTTACGTCTTTTCTATGTGGCCCGTGCCTTACTTTAACATCAATACATAGTCATCAAATCTATTTGGATAAGATCACGTACTGTAATTGACTGAAAAAGTTGCATGTTCTGCATTCTTACGTAACCTGAAGGTTCTCAATCTAGCCGACTCTAATTTCCATTATTAATTAGAAATAGTGACACAGAGCAATATAAGTTTACATAATAATTATGTCACTAGGGAATTTTGAACACTGGGTTTGATCCAAGAAAAGAAATTTCAACAATATTGAGACATTTCTTTAAGTTTCGATAAATAAATCACTCTTACAACATTTTTTAACTAACAGCACATTTCCTAAAATGTTCTTTCTTATTTATTTAGAAACATAAATATTTTATAACACTTTCCACAAAATTAAAACTCAAAATTCCCAGTATCTACTCCTAACTTCAATAAACACAAAAAGGCAACATCCAAAACGTGCCCTTATCCAAACAGGTAAACAGGACTCTTTGTAACTTTTTCAGTATAACAAGCAATGCTTTTAGTGTGATTATGTCGTTGAATCTTTTGCTTTTTGCTCGGCGCGAGCATTATTAGAAGTCATTCCTGGGTAGCACGGAGAGAAATTGCACGGTAACGACTATGGCCCAACGTGTAGGATCTATCGCAGTAATGAGACCATTGTTTGAACTGCGCCGGAATCATAGCTGACGTTTCTATACTAATTACACTTTATATTCCAGTTGTTTTTCTAAAGAAAAGTTATGATTCTGTTAGCTTCAGATAGGGAATGTTTTCAACAGAATTCTCGGTGAATGTGCAAGTGCCTGATTAAAGTAAGTTAGTCAATGTTTTTTAACTTGACAGTGAAATTTGATACAAGAGCAAACCTTAATACCTGGTAGACAATATTTCCATAAAGGCATAAAAGAAAACATTGCTAATTGAAAATTACCAAAATATTAAAAAACAAGGAAAGCGAATTACACACAACAGAGGCAATTTTTATTCAGGCTACAACACAGCAATTAGGGAACGCATTTGCATGAAAATCTCACTAAAACGAGCTGTTCGTACCGCAAAATATGTAAATCATTATAATATTTATTTCACAAAACGAGAGAGTACGCGAATAAAAGGCAAAATGCGAATTCGATAATAATCTGTAGAAAGCTCTTGACGAAACAAATCAACATTTCGTTCATAAACCATTTTCCTTAAAATAAATTGTAAGCAAGACATTGCTCTGACGCGACTGTTTGCTTTATTATTAACGTAGGCGCTCATTTTCATGATCTAAATGACGTGGTTCGTATTAAAACGTAATAGCTGAAATGGTTACTTTACATTAACTGCTTGTGTAAATAGTTTTAATTGTAGCCGAAATAATTATCTGAAACGTAGACAGTAGGTAAACATATTCATTCACATTTTGAGGCTAAGAGGTGGGCCTCAGCAAGTGATATTTTGAACTATCACGTCATATACATGAGCTATTAAACCACAAATACAAATTATTGGTGTAACGCAAACTTCAGCTTCAGGTGTTTATCACAATAATAATGTTGAACTTGAAAATGTCAAAGTTATAATCAAGTTTTGCCTATTTATGGCAAAACTTGATTAATAATGTTTTTTTTTAATATGTTTTTTTTGAAATTAAAAAATACGCTATATCTGCTACTGTAGAATTATAATTATCTATTGAAAAGTTTCAATTAAATATCGCTACTATGTTCATACCACAAACACCAATAAATCCGAGTAAAATTATAATTATAGTAGGTATCTTTTCACTGAAGTGCCTTTCACACATTATTAAATTGGCATCAAATTAATTCAGTCACAAAGACGATAAGGTAGGTGTGCAGACTAATTAATTCAAACAAAATTACGACTATATTTCGTAGTAGCTACTATGAAATATGATTTCGTAGAACCAATGGGTAGTTACTGTATTTAGGCCCTTCGGTTCTAAGGAAACAGTCAAATAATTCGTAATTACCTGGTGTTAATTAAGTAAATGGCTGACTGGAGCGATTGTAACGCAATCTGTGCAAATCGTGGGGAACCGTGGTGGGGCATGGCGCATGGAGCATGGCGCCAAAGATACGGATCTAGCGTGGCGGGCCGAATGACCGCCGACCGCCGACCCCTGCGCCGCTCATGCTATGTGACGTCATGGCCGAATAGTGCTGCCTGTTTGAATGTCGATAGAAATACAAACTGTACGATTTTGTATGAAAAAATTTAACAGCGCCGCTGGTGTGCGAAGACAGAATTAATTTTTTCCTTGAAAATTGTCAATTTAAAATTGTCAAAGTTCCAGTTTACTTTACGTCTCAAATACTGAAAATTCGTGCCAAGAGTACTGGTTTTCAGAATGAATTACAAACCTCGTTGAAACTGATCAATCAGGATTCAGGTAAAACAGCAAGCCTCTTGAAAGTAAATTAAGTGACACAGTGATTTTGGAAGCAATAACTTTAAAATAATTGTGCCTTTTTAAGGCTGACTTTGTGAAAATTCATTGACATTTTCGTACATACCTTCAAATAAAGTGTCATAGATCATACCAGGAAAGAGATTGATTATAATGAAAATTGACATATAACTATTTTTACTTTGTAACTAACAAAACATTTAAATATGTTGTTTAAGATGCTACCTTAATTCAATTGGAAACAAACGAAACAATACCAGTGGCTTTGACATAATTATTATTATTACTTAAAATATAACAAAGATAACTGAATTCTTTTAAATTAAACTAGATGTTTAAACCTAGTACATTTTTATTATCCCACGTTTTCAGTAAAAGACTCACTTCGCCTCGTTGAACGTTGGACTAGTAGCCACAAATATTACTGATCATGAGGAATAGTTTTACATCAAATATTTCTCAGCAGCTATAAGAAAATATACAGTAAAATGTCACTGGCAAAACGAGGATGCATTAAATGAACTCTAATTAATTTCGAGAGACTATCCTACAAGTGTAATTTTGTGCATATTTTAAGAAACTTTTAGATTATCGATATCAAACAGTATCGACAACTCTCCCTCACTTAACAAATCGTGACTTATATCCGAGTTTGCCTCGGTCGTTATGGGTAGGATGGACGAAATATAGAAATTGCAATCTAAACTAATTATGCAACAACAGCTACTGGTTGTAAATTGTTGTAATTAAATTAAACACTATCATGTTGTAATGCACCCGGACTTGCAAGTTGCATTTTGACAATTACTTACGCAATAGTCTGCTTCATAAATAGCAGAAGCAGTGGTCCCCATGAAGTCAGTTCTTTCAATCACGGTTAATTTAGACCAATAATAATTGTCGTTGGTTTGGTTTATAACTAGGCCTAGCGACAAGTAGGACCGCCAGGCTCGTGACCCCATCCTTTCGGAATCCGATGCCAATAGTTTTTACTGTGTTCCGTCTGCGGCCAAGAGTGTCATTTCCTTTTGGGTGAGACCACTCCATCTGTAGTCTCATCTTTGCTTCTGGACAACATTGAAGCCAAAAGATATAAAGAGCCCCAAATTCTATGACTTTTTAAGGGGATAGGTTAAGTCATTCTGAAACAATTTTGACTTTCCATGCTTGTTATGGTTCAATCATTTTGTCGAGTTTGTGTCTTGTATGGTTGTATCTAGTGAAGAATATTATCAATAGGTTTTATTGCTTTTCTGAAAAGCATTTTATACCATGTCATTATTGCTTGGAAATTGAATAACATTGCACAGTTGTAAAGATTCTAATAATAATTTAATTACAAATATTTACAGCAGTTGAGCAGTGGCATGAGGTTTCATGAGGGTGTACCAACGGTACATTGTTATAGTTATTCGTTTTAAGTTTCATTGATGTAAACTCATCATACATGGACTATGACTAAAATATGTCCTTTTGTATCTATCTATTGTTTGTGTTATCTCAATATGTCAGTACTTAAGAAATAATTGATGAAGTTAAATAATTTTATTGCTTTAAAAACTGGATCCTTCTTTGAGAATTGGAAGGAAATAGCAAACAATCGTGACCGTTGGAAGGTATGGAGGAAGGCCTTTTACCCAGCGGTGGCTAAATGGAATAAAAGAGACCGAAGAGTGAAAAACAAAAATGATATAAAAGCTTTGCACCGTAACTCTTTCGTATTTGATATATAATAGATTACGTTTATATTCTTTTGGATGAAACTCTAAACGTATTTATTTATTTAGTATTTTGAGTTAAAAAAAAACTTTCCCCGAGCTTAATTTAAATAAGTAAATAGTCCTAGACGTTAATTAAATTTGTTTTTATACCCGTAAAAATAATTGCCAATCTTGGAAACTAATACAAAACTAAATTAACATTTCTACTTTTTGTTGTCCCATAATTGAAGAGTCATATTATTTTGGTATTTCATTATTCTCGCCCATTCAAAAGGTTGGTTTGTTCGCAAAATTAAGTCATTAAGAAGCACAATGATACATTCAAAGATTAATAAAACCCGATTACGTTCAGAATGTTAACCCCGGGTTACCTAGCTTAGAACGGACCACTCCAAAACATTCCTGGGGCCTGTATAGGCAATAAAGCCATGTAATTACGAAATAACTTTGTACCTGTATTTGCTGCGGGACTATTTATTTAATCACTTTGACGGGAAAATAATGGAGAGGGCAAGCACGACGTACTCCCATCAAAATTGTACGAGACCAATCTATCGCGAACCGTGTTGGTTGATGGGACCCCTTGTACGCTGGTGTAGGGATTAAATAATTTCCGTGCTTACCTATAATGGGTTTTGAATAGCCTGGACAGTTATTTTGGATAAACAGGCCTGATAAAGTGGGGATTCTGATTTTTGTTGGATTATAAGTGTTGCGGGAGCTATTTTATGTGGTTTTCAAATTATAGAATAATTCTTGGTGATGTTTTAGCTCTATTAATTGGACCATTCTAGCTAGAGCATTTATTTCTATTTTTTTTTAAACCGTTGTCTCACACTATTAGGAATTTCTCTTTTATCGTTTTTTTTTTTGAGTTGCCAAAAACTTAGGCAACCGTGCATGAAAGTTACGTCCAATTTGTTTAATGGTTGCAAAGAGCTGTCACATACCTATACATATATCTGAACTTTATCGCGTTGCAAATTTTGTTTGCATAACCCCTTTTTATTGATATAGCATATAGCACTTATTTAGATTATAACATAAAGTTTTAGTAGTAAATAGTTCATACCTGAAGCATTTTATGTTTATATATTGTATAAGTGGTAAAATTATATTATAGTGCACATAAAATTTTTGATGGAAATTGGGGTCGGTATTGCCTCAGAGAAACTAGTAAGATTAAGCATAATGGTGTAACAGTATACATAGTAGTCTTCTATGAAATTATAGTGAAGCTTTACTACAACTAATTGTTAATGTAGTTAAAGTGTATGATTGTAGTCCAACATGCAATTTCGCTGTATGTATTCTGCATTGATCCATAATTAAGTAATGAACACTAAATCAATTAAAAATAAATTATATGAATGATCTTTCATGTTTTTTTTTTACTTTTACTTACACCTTTGCTTTAACTTTCAAGCGTTTAGTTTTTGCATTATTTTACGAATAAGTCTTAATTTCAATAAAATTTTAAGAGGTCTCAATATTCCATTTATTTTTTTCGATCAAAACAAAAAAAAAACTTGATCAACGCTCTCTAATTTTTTCCAAATTCGTTACCATAAATAGAACAAACTTGAAACCAGCACATAAATAATATCTGTCATCTTTAATCTACTGTTACATCAGCTTAACTCTAAAATAACTCAGCAGAGCGATTTATAATGACAGAACAACACTATTAACGGTGTCTCAATCTTTTTTGCGAACGATTTGTCAACGGCCATAATTAATAAAATTACAAAGCCCGGTACGTGCTTCGTTACTTTGACAGCAAAATCCCCATCAACAAAATGATCCGCCATTTATTGAATTAATTTGTTACAAAAATGTGATAAAAATGAAGAATCACTTGACCGATTTTGTGAAAACTTCACATAAATTATTTACTAAATAGTCCAAATAAAGCCTAAAAATTTGGTTTGGATAGGTGAGCCCGTTCTTGAGTTATGAAATTACGACGAAAAGTGGCATTGATGTTTATGTTATTGATTAAAATACGATCAATTTTGTCCATAAAAAGACAATCGTCTTTCGACAAAAGTTTAGCTTAATTTTTTCTGCCTTCAACTTTTTTCTCTGTCAAAAGCGTACAAATAAAGAGATGCAATTTCATTTATGCCAAAAGTGACTTTCGTAATACAATTTACGATCCTGTGAGTTCCCGTAGTGATGCAACCACTGATTTATTCGATTACTCACATACAAATGATTCGCGTTGAATGCAAATTGGAAATGAATTTCGTATCTGTGCTAATAGAACGTCATTTAAAGTGTAGCTCCTTTGTTTTGATGCATCAAACTGTCATTTTCTGGTGATAGGTAAGTTTTGTAAATGTCTGTTATATGACGTTTAAAGGAAATAAAAACTCTAAAAGCTTTCTTAGAAGCTTGTAGACCCAGACAATTTTCGTCGCTTTTTAAGTTTTTTACAACGACATTAATCTGAATTACTTTAAAGTAAGTAATGGCAGACTCGCTGGTCTAACCATGGACCATGCCCGGGTCGACGGTGCGTAGTGTTCCACGCGCGCCTCAAAGAGTGTCGACATTATGACGGGGCCTCTCTATAGAGGGCCAAAGCCTGCCGAGGTCGCGGGAATAACGAATTACCGTGACCCCGGAACGTAAAGGGCTATTGAAGAACATCGTGGATTTTAGTCAGTACGAGTCTGACAGTCCTTCCCGTCCTGCCCTGGGTGGGAGAACTCATATAATAACTTTTACACGCAAAAAAAAAAGTAGAGTGTCATCCTGGATTTAGAAAGTTAATTAATTCGATAAAAATATGCACAATGGAAAGAGTAGAAAAATAATTATGAGACCCCAGACTCCCCAGAGTGAGTAGATATACATTAGTTGTACTACTCACTGTTCAATAAAACCCAATTAGTCAATACATTTTTGTTATTCCTATTAACATTGCCATTTTATAATAGCCTTTTAGTTTCCTTTTTCAACGTGATCTATGGAGCACCAGCATAGTCATCATCTCTTGTATTCACGACCGTTTTTGTAATTTCCCTAACGTTTGCTCTCCATAGAGATCCCGAGTTGAACCATAATTTCCTTGCCTAAATATACCATGGACAAAAATGAAGAATGAGCAACCAGATTTTTAGGAAAAAAATAATGTTAACTTTCTGACCGTATACAAGGTAATATTTGTAGAAAAGTGTAGAATGACCCGATAGTAAAAATACTAAACTGATAAAACTGAAAGTCAAAGCTTGAATGACATTCGAGAAAATATATTAGTTTTTGTTTCCACAAACAATTTCAAATGTACAAAAGGAGCAGAAAAGAAAATAATTACTAAAACATCTCTCATCGTACACATTGACAGGACACTAAAAGTAATACGCTTTTAAACCGCCTTCAATCTACAATAACATGTTTTATTCAGCACTCATTGTTTCTGAACGATCAACTATTTATTTCCCGTCTCCCCTGACAGATAACGCTTGCATCGGACGTACCTACTGGTTTTATATAGTAGTTTTTAATAATTCAATGCGTCAAGTCGCAATCACTTGAAAGATATTGATGTTTGCCTCCGTTTTGCGGTAATCGGTGATTGGCTATTCACTTTGCGTCTCAGATTGGTTGTTGATTGTTTTTTGTTTCGCGAACTTTATTTGAATATCGAATGTTTTGAGACGGATGTGGATTGGAGGTGGTTGTGAGAAATGTTTGCTTTAAGTGATCATTAAACGGCCTTTGACCGTTAGTTGCGGTCATTGGAAGGCCGTTCGGTTGATGTGATATAATATTAACTCATTTCACGATAAAAATCAACATAAAACATATCTATTCATTTTAATTCAGTCAGCACTTTTACCCGTTTAAAATTAAGTTACGAATCAGTGCTTTTTGCTCGTCAATAATTACTAAGAACAGTTCCCCGAAACGTCTACAGTTTAATATTTCTTAGTATTTCAGATGAGAAGAAAAACTAACAAGAAAAGTTTTCTAGCGTATTTTCTACTCGTTCTTATAGATACTATGTTGGGAGCATTCGTCTGTATTTTTTTTGAAAAAAAAACCACGATTGTACCTTTCTAAACCTGAATTACTTTCCGAAGTTCAAAATGAAGACTCCCGTTACGAAGGAACAGATGCTCAGTTAACACAAACTTCCCGGATTATGCAATATGAGGAGAAGGAAATGCTCCGTTGAAGAGTTATGGTGTTAAAAGATATTTGTCCGAGTTAAACTGTCGATGTTTGTAAATCCTGCGCCAGTCACGTCACGTCTAGCACGTTTTATACGTAAATACTTCGGTCAAGCTGGACTAACAAGTTCCGTAGTCTGGACAAGTTTTATAGGAAAAAATAGTGATGGATACAATTATGTAATGGTAGAAACTCCTTACATGATGTAAGAAGCCAGTTAGTAACTTTAATCTAATGAAATAGGTAAGCAAAACCTTCTTGTTCAAACGAAATATATTATAATCCTAATAATACGTCTGCGGCATGGCACGTATCTGTTATGGTTTTGAAGTCAATCTTATAAATCAGCCATGATATGCGACCTTATCAAAATTAAATTAATTTTAGAGACTGGCCGCAAAAAAATAAAACAAAAACATTAAATGGAACACACGTCTCTACATCATACTAATAATAAATCTTGTTCTTAATTTAAAATTCCGGATTACCCATTTCAAAATTATAAATTCTTAATTTAAAATTAAGCTGCAGTCTTGTCCGACTCATGCCTGCTTCATAACTTATTTAACCCATAGCTAATCTATTTTGTAGAAATCCAGTCCAATTTATTTCTAGACATTCGATAATCTTGTCTAAAGAGTTGCCCTTGCGAGTCCTTGAGAATAACTTGAATCTACCTGACGGCTAACCTAATCTTCCTCGCTGTCAGACTACCGTGTTTATGTCAAGTTCGTTCTTTTTTTATCAAAACACATGACTTGAGAATTTGGAAAAGGTCAGCCTCTAAAAATAGTTCTTACGTCAGACTTGGATATAAGTTTCGTTGGTCTCTCCAGACAATTCATATGGTTGATGCTAACTTTATAAAAGTTAGTGTAAAAGAAAATATTCGAACCATTAATATACTTTTCATAAAAAATAAGAAAACACACTCTTCCAAAGTTCAACTCCCACAGCAACACAAATATTATTTGTACAACAAAATGTAATTCTCTCGATAAAACAATAAGTTTTCGTACAAACCCACGCACCTAAAATTATTACTTCTGTTGGATTTCATTATTAAACCACGGGAATACGTGAGCCATTCGTCCAGCCAATGTACTGTTCGCAGTTCAAATTCAATTACAGAATCGTGCTAATCATAATTCCATTATCTAAAGTTGGTACATTTTAAGGTCTTAACACGTTGGTACGTGACGTTGATTACGGGAATTACGTCCATTTTGCGGATTGGAACCATGCTTGGTACTCAAGCACGCGTAAAGTTCGTCGTTCATTTAATGTTTGGGCGTTTAAGATAATGCACGGATTAGTTATCTTAAAAGAACGGCTAGCCTAGCGGTGCGGTGTTTAAAGAATGTTGTTCTGCGGCAATTTTGTTAGTGTTTTTTTTAGGTTGTTGCTATTTTTTTGGAAGTTTAAGACATTTTTCATTCATAAATGAATGTTGCAACTAGTAGACTTGATTTATATTTATCTTTGCATCACCTGTAGGTTGCCTGTGGAAATAAAATATTATAGCCTTCATAACAATGTGCAGTACCACCAATAAAAGAAAATTGTAAAACCATACTTAGTTTCGCGATTAATATTACATCAAACTTTATCACTTTCATCATTTTCTATCTTTAGTTATTTTACATCAAAATCCGGAGTCTCCTTTGTAAGTACAATATTGTATAATACAAGAATTTATGAGCTTACAAAAAAGGTATAAAATTCATCCTTATATGCCTTCGTATGGTATCTGATGATGGAATCTTCGGTCCTTATGTACTTGCGAACTTTTCACTTCGCTCGAATAGTTGAGTAACTTCAATATTTCAAAGTGGGAAGTTGGGAAGTGAATTGTTGGCGATGAAAGGGGCTTCGGAATATTTTTAGGCTGTTCTAGTAAAAGTATTATAAGTCTTAAAGTGTGTAAATAGCTTTAAGGTGAGAGGGTAATTGCTAAATCGTGTTTTAGGATCGTTTTTATCCAATAACTAAAAAACTCAGGTTTTAGGATTTTCAGGCGATTTAATTATAGCATAACTTAATCTCACTTTTTTACCCAAAATTAAAATTGTTTTTCATAATTTCGTTCTAAAACAGTTCACAATAAATGCTTGTGAAGTACATACCAACTTCTGCACTTTTAATGAATGAAAAATAATAAAATATAAGTATTAAGTAATGTGATTGAGTCTGGCATAATCACTAAGAATGCACTTACGTCTCGACAAAACACGCAAAAAAAAAGGCTTTTATTTCATGTCTGTAATGATATTTACTATCCCATGCAGGTCGTAAAATCAATGAAAGGAAATGATTTATTGGCCTTGCCAGCTTCTAGGCTGCAACCAGAGGTCCTTTTCCTTTTCCTAAGCCTTTTCATATTTTATTGTTATATGTATTTGACTGTTACTGATATTCTATGAGGTAAATAACTTTAGGAGTTTATTCTTAAAAAAAAAGCAGAATGGATGTTGTGATACATAAATACATTTTTATTGAGCATTAATTCAAGTTACAATCAAGGAGTTTTATCGTTTAAGTAAGTCGTTTTGTGTTTTGCTTCTGGTATCCCCTTTTGGTGTTGTCAGTCGTTAGAAACAGTAGAGATGGTTTATTAGAGCTGTGTTAGATAAGAGCGTATAGTTTTATTTAGGTGATTAAGTCATCGAATCACTTATCCCTCCTTTTATGGACCGGAATGGAATATCAGACTCTTAGCTACTGACTGAAAATCCACCCTGTTCCTACTGTTGTACTTTGCGTTCCAGGGCCACAGTGTCCTTTTAAGACAGTCCCGTGACCAAGTGTGTATGAAGTTTTAAAAATGTCGGTTCTCAATTCGGTCGGTTTTTTTTTTGGCAACACTGATTTCTCCGAGGTTTCGGGTCTGATTTTTGTCATTCTTTTTTGTTCGATGCTGTATTTAAGAAACGTTATTTGAGACATTTGTTGTGGTTGTGTTGGAAGTCAAATACCCACATCTTTTATTTCTAAAAAAATAATTAAATAAGTATGCGTAAAAGCAGTACTTGCATCAATCCTAATATCAACAGATAAAAGCTCGTCATTTTAAAGTCCATGTTTTAATTAAGTTTTTTTTTAATCCTCAAAAATCAATATTAATAAACCAAACACGAAGTACAAGAACCACTTAACAAAATCAACTTTCAAAACCTAATCATATTCTAAAACAACACGGAAGTACCAACAATCGCTATTAGATTATAGACTATTAGATTATAGACGCGAAATCTTGCGCCGACACATCGTTCGTTCAATATTAATACGCCATACTTCGTTAACAGAGTATAGGGTCTGGCTAGCCCCCGTGGAGCAACGTCCCTACAAGGATATCTTTAGATTGGAGCCTTGTTCTAATCTCAAACATGATATCTAGGATTAAATACTGCTATTCGTTTAAAATATGGCCGATTCCCGTTTAGACTGTAAGTATTTTCGGCCTGTTTCATGTTTTATTAGCTGTCCTAAGCAAATATAATATTAGGAAGGATTCTGATTACGGCATACTAATATGGACAGAGATATTGGATCATTTTTCTTTGGGAGTTATTGAATGACGGGATTAGTGATACGATCTTAAAATAATATCCACTCCTTTTATTTAGGGTATAATCGTTTCTAGAGTTCCATCTATCGGTAATGATATAATGTCTTTGGTCACGAAAATGTGTTACGGTCAAGGGAATATTTCAAGAGGTTATCACGCCCCTGGAACATAAAGAGCAAATCAAAGGACATCGTGGTTGCTCATCAGTCAAGTCTGAAAGTCTTTTCCGTTCCACCTCGAGCTCAGGACTCATTTGATGATTTTCAAAACAAACAAAATCAAAATATTTTTAGAGAAGTAGGGATTATTCATTAACAGATATTTCCATAAAATCGTAACTAAGATTTTGAAAATAATCTAAACTTTAGCGGTGGTACCACAAAAACTTTTAAACGTCTGTTTAACACTTGTCAAAAAAAATGTCAGATTATGACGTTGAAATAAGGTCCGTTATGCAGTCACACTTTTTTTAACCGACTTCAAAAAAAAAGTAGGTTCTCAGTTCGACCTGTATGTATGTAGGGGAAAGGTGTACGAGATGATCCGTTGAGGCAAGATGATCCTTTGATATTGCAAAGAACCCAGTAGCGTTATCTAGTTGTTTTCATTGGTAAAACATAGTCCCCGATATTCCCCCGCCTCAGTCAAAAGTATTGGTGTCGAGAGTGACAATTAAATTTTTCTTAAAAAACAAATATTCCGTGACTTTGATCTAAGGTAAGAGTGAGTTGAAGTTTATATCTAATTTGTTCTAGGTACTTTATTACTATGGTGTGGTATTAGTTAGCTTTGTATATAGCTCTATTTTGTTTTTTTAATAGCATGGTAACAGTTGAAAGCACATTGTTTAAGTTATCGAAAATTGAACAAAAAAGTTTATGTTGGGGCAAGATGATTATGTTACCGGTGTACAAGATGATCCCCACAGATCTTCTTGTAAACCGGTAACATACCTACTATTACGGGGACATTTGTATGGTATTATGTTAAAGTTTATATATTTTGCTTTTAGACAATGCCTCGTAATTATAAAAAAAAACTTATCGCGGGTTGTGGTCGGAAGACTCCATGATCAAAGCACGGGATGCTGTTAAAAATGGCATGCCATAAAGCACAGCAAGTAAACAGTTTGGGTTGCCTGTATTGTCACTAAAAACGCGGGCTAAAGTCAAAAATAAAGTGGCTGTCAGTAGAATCAAATATAAGTGTAAAAATAAACCCAGATTATGGTTTTATTTAGATTATTCTCTTCCTGGATCCTGGGATCATCTTGCCCCTACCGCAAGGATCATCTTGGACACCGGGGTGTACAAGATGATCCTTTGATAAAGTTTTAAAAATGTGTTTTTTTAATAGTAAAGCATCTAAAAATTAAAATTTTGAGTATGCCAACAATAAGATAAATAAATTTACTATGTATATACGTGTTTACATTCGCGCTAAGTAGAATATCATTGAATCTACAGGCAATCTCCCTTAAGGGGATCATCTCGTACACCTTTCCCCTATGTATGTATGTATGTATGTTTGTCCTGATTATTTCACGTTTGGCTGAACGGATTTTGATGCGGTTTTCAGGAAAGTGTTCATTACATTCTGGAGAAGGTTTTAGTATATAACACTAATAGATATCCCGTGACGTTGCCCGCGTGGACCCGTTTTTGTTTACTTAGGTTGAAGATTTTCAGAGACGATTGCATGTTTGTCCGCAATTATCTCACGTTTGGCTGAACGGATTTAGATGCAGTTTTCAGGAAAGTGTTCATTACATTCTGGAGAAGGTTTTGGTACATAACAATAATGGATATCTCGTGAAGTTGCTCACATAGATCTGCTTTGCTAATCGCTGGCGTCTTTGAAAATCTACGATCCTATTAGGATGATAGGATTGTAGATTTTCAAAGACTGAGATTTTTTTTTTGATTATCTCAACTAAAAAGGGAAAAATAAAAACTTTCTGAAAAAAAGAGAACCGACTTCAAAACCAAACACAAAAAATTGTAAAATAACTTTTCTTTCGGAAGTCGGTGGCCACAGTCAATGAAATAAAAAACAAAGCCACCGACTTCCGAAAGAAAAGTTATTTTACAATTTTTTGTGTTTGGTTTTGAAGTCGGTTCTCTTTTTTTTATACAAGTATTCAACAGATTTTTAAGTTTTTGTAGTAAGGCTGAGGATATTTCTTAATTTAGCTTCAATCCTAATCGAACTTAGTAACATCCTACTCTTAGTTTTTTTGGTCCTTAATCCATCAGCAAACTTTGTTGTTCCACTATTTGTTTTACGACTGAATTGATTGGATAAACTAATTAAGGTTCAAGTTAAGTCATTTGCCTTAATAGCTTAAACTGGGTAATGGCGAGCAAAAAGTTTTCCGAATACTGATTTAAGTCACAGTTTTTTGTATGCGGCGAATTTGGTCTTTAAAGGCGGTATCAACGATTTCATCTCATTTGTATTGTTTTGTGATAAAATAATCTGTTTAATCTGAATCTTATCATTAAAGCCGCATTTTCACTAGGGGTTTATCCTTCGACTCTGTCACTTGACACAAAATACACTGTCACACGTGATGTCGCCCTACGTCACCTGAAGGGTCGCAGAACTTGTCGCAAGTCGACGCTAGTAGTCTTTGTCGTAGTGTGAACAATACAAATGTCGAGCGAAATCGCCTCACGAAGTCGCGCGGATATGTCTAATAAAAGTCCAGCAACATGTCTTTGCTACATACCCCCTAGTGAAAATTCTGCATCAATCGAAAGTGTTGACCATGCAGTAATTATGCTTTAAAAGATAATTTGTAGGCTGTACATTACGATGAAGTCGCTGTCGAGACAGTCTTGAGTTTTTGTTGCGTTACCTCCTTGCTGTCAGTAGCGAATACCAAACTATTGTTTTTACGGTGAGGAGCTGCAATCAAGACTTTTATGCTTAGATATTATCACTACTGGAATCATCATCATCATCGTCATCAGCCGGAAGTCGTCCACTGCTGAACATAGGCCTCCCCCTTAGACCGCCACGCCGAACGACAATTCGCCACTTGCATCCATTGGTTGCCCGCGAGGCCGCGACCCTCACGATGTCGTCCTACCACTAGGTACTGGAATAACATTCATAATTTCAATAAATTCTCAGTTGAAATCTTGAAATTATCATGTTCATTTCTCTTCCCGATGAATGAAACTTTGCACATGCGTCATCTGTATTTAGCGTTAGATAACTTTGTACTAGTATAACAGGAAACAGTCTGATTGCGCTTCCCTAAATGGTACGCCTCGTATTCATTAGCAGACGTAGGAACAGCTGCTGCGACACAAAAGGCAAGCTTCGACTCTGGAGTTGTGAGACAAACTAGATTTTTCACTTACAATTAGACCATACTCATCAGATATAATCTATGTTCCCTTTAAGAACATGAAGATATGATGTTCAATTACCATTGGGTGGTCCTAAGACTATACTCTGCATCTGTGCGGGAACTCGGGACTCTCGGTTATCAAGTTTTAATGCGCACCACAACCTTTTTAAGCTCTTTTAATTTTAATAAAAAAGCTGATGTCCTAAAATGTTAATCAAAATATCGTACTAGCAAAAAAAAGCATGAGACGCTGTGTTTGCACGCCACTTACAACGACACCACTTACACTGACAGCGTATAGACATAAAATGAGTGTACAACTTGTTTTTTATGATCCAAAAACAATACAGCATGTTTTATAGTAAGAGATAAAGACGAATAACACTCTCGACAGTTACTGTTTCAAATAAACGTAGACTTATGACTTCACATTGTCTGGTGACCTGGATATGTGTCGTGGAGTTGGCATGATAATTGCGTCTTTGCGTATGTAACTATGTCACATTTGGGCTTGGTAACAGTGTGACCTTTCACAGTAGTTCAACATGAATTTCCTATTTTAGGTTCTTAATTCTTTAACTGGATGACTGACGCGACGCTTAGATTCAATTTTGCGGAACGGATATGATGCTAGTTGTCTCTATCAGTGCTTAGTCATAAAAAACAGAAATTAAATGACCTAAAGTAAAAATCACACGATGCAAAAAATGCGGTACGATTGGAAGATGTGTTCATTGCGACAATTTTAGAATGTTCTCCAATTTTAGTTTGTGAAACATTTTTTCATAACCAACACAATCCGTAGAGTGACAGTACCCAGGTGTAGCCTGTTCATTGAAGAGATTCGGGGCGTATGCATTTGGTAGTGAATTACATTATTTTCTGAGCCCATAATACGTCTATTCCTCGCAGTTATGCTACTGCATTTTACTTCTCTTCAGTGGCTCAAGTATAGTATACGACAGAATATTATTAGACAGAACGACAGTGGCAATGTATCTCTAGATAAAATTAATTTAGCAAGTTATTTAGCAAGTTGTTAGTGCCCATTTTGTTACTTGAAATATTTATCAAAATATTATGGTGAGGTTGGGCTGTACTAACCCGAGTCGTGACTAGATAGCTAAGTAGTTATATGATGGGTAACAACTTTTTCTTAATTATATAGGGAACAACATTCTAAATTATAACTGATTTAATCAATTAACAAAGCTGAATGACCGTGTTTGGATTAGGGATCTGAAGAATAGAACTACTAACCAAAGTCTGGCAACTCCATAAATGAATAGGTTACTTCTGCCGACATGCAATATTGTCAACCATATCATTACTTACCAGCACACAGTAGCATGCCACCGATGGAAGAATAGATAACATTATTTAGAATGTAGAAAGATTTTTGTTCTCTTAAGCACGACGTTGTTTAATTGTAGAAAAAAATGTTTCTATTCCAGTCAAACTCATGACTCGTGCAATAAAATTCAAATTGTTTACAAGTCACTTTGTTTATTACTGGTAGAACAAAGATAGAATTATGAAGGAGCAGTGGTGGCCCAGTGGTATCGGTCCCGACTTACGAGTTATAGGTCGTGGGTTCGAAACCCGCCAGGTGCATTAACTTTGTTTAATTTATTTCATCAGCACTGCTCTCAAAACGGTGAAGGAAAACATGGTGAGGAAACCGGTATGTCCTAGAACCAAAAATTCTAAGATATGTGACATACTACCAACCCGCACTGGGTCCGCGTGGTGGAATATGGCCCACTCCATCTCACAGAGAGGAGGACTGTGTCCCAGCAGTGGGAACATTATAGGCTGCTGATGATGATGAAAGATAGAATTATCCACACATCGAATTGCTGTTAAAAGATAGTACTGATGGTTTAAAAAAACATACGAGAGTCTTGAGATTTCCAAACCTAAAATTTGGGGATATGTCGTAATGCTAAGCAATTTAGGGTTCGGGTCAATGATGTGCAGATATCAACGAATCTTGGATAGATTGAACAGGCACCCAGTCGGTTTAAAATAATGATGATGTTGCCCAGAAAAGTCTAGATAAAAGCTGCACTTAAAACGTTCGTGTTTTGAAAACAACCACATTAATATCTCAACGATCATTTGCAAGACCAACACGCATTTAGAAAATGTCTCGATAAAAATCGGGGACGGTGGCAAAGGGTGACACCAGTGTCATAACTGACATTTATGTTAGAAGATAAGCAGATGATGCCATGTCCGGTCAGGGGAGAAAAATGCAGTGCCGGTTTTAGCACTACCAGCGCCCTGGGCGAGATTTTCTACGGCGCCCCCTAACAATAATACAAACCCATAAAAAGAAAAAAAAGGAAAAGGATTTAATTAAATTACCATTTATTAAAAGAAAGTAACGCGACTCTCTATTATGAATTTGTGCATGTTTGCAATGCGTTGCAATAGATGGCGTTTTGTGTTTTCTTTAGACGGGTTTTGGGTTTATCCCCTAAAAATGGGATGAGAGAGATTGGGAAATCTTCAAGAAAGTAGGCCTGCGGCGCCCCTTCGTATTCGGCGCCCTGGGCGGTCGCCTAACCGCGCCTTGCCCTAACGCCGCCGCCGGAAAAATGCAGAATATCCTCTTTAGCTACAATCAAATCTATACAAACCAGTGTTAGCTGACCGTTAAATGTTTGGAAAGATTATACAAAGCGATACAACTGGTCCACTTGATACCACGGGGATTCCAATTGGAAGCTCACCGTCTGATCAAGACCCGAGTCGATGGAGCGTTGTATTCCATCCGCGCCTCAAGGAGCTGTCAGGAAACCGACAGCTCCTTGAGGCGCGCAAATAAAATTTTAAACATGTTTATCCGTTGGTAAAAGTCGTCCTTAAAGTCCGTTTTTTAACATATTTTTTAAGTTAACTAATGTATTTTAAATATTCATACAGTCTATATTTGCCTGCAGCCAATTACCAAAAGAAGAGATCTTTTTAATTTAAATTCTTCACTCATCAGTGCACGTCTTATTCAATTTACCTAATAAGCATTAAGTGGTGTGCAAAAAAAAACGTTGAAACAAGTAATCAGTAGCTTACTTGAACGGCCATGGGCGGATGTGTCACGTTTCTTTGAGTCTTTGGTAATTGGTAACTGCTGTAATGAATACCACCTGGCCCTATAGCCAAATTGCAAGCGACATTCGCTAATACATTTTCAACTTTATACCACATTGCATAAAGTTAAAAATCTACCAAAGATAACAGATCGTTTTCGTTTGTTTCGTTCGCTATCGCTCAGCAGTCTTTACTAGATTTTCAATTTTATGCGATGGAGTATAAAGTTGAAAATGTTTTAGCGACTGCTGAACGTTAATGATTGTCGCTTGCCGTTTGGCTACAGGCCCTGCTGACTTTTATGGTAACCAAGTCGTCGAGCTCTTTAAATAAATTGACAAGGTTGTATGTGCTTATAAAATTGCAAATACAACCGTGTTGAAATTGCAAACTGATTTTAATGATACGTGTGATGTGCTGTGATGTGATGACTTGGCCGTCAATTTTGATTTAGAAATAGTTACATTTATCTAAAATCATTTATTCGGATTTGCACGACACGTTCAACTTTGACGGCACGTTTGGCCCAGTGGCTGAGCAATTAGGGTTGAACCACATCTGGCAGACCGAAACAATGCGATAGCACGCGGCCGCCTCGAGGATTCCGCCGCGTGCTATCGTATTCTGCTTTCTGTCTCGGTCTAGCAAATGGCAGTTCTAAGCAACAGAAAGAGAAAGGGCGACAGAAAAAGGCGATTCCGTGCTGCCAGATATGGTTCAACCCGACTGCTGCACTGTGTGTCGCGGATTTGATCCCCGCACGGAACAAATATTTGTATGATCTGCAAGTAGCTTTTCCGGGTCTGGGTGTTTGTATATGTGAGTTTCTATGTTTGTAAACGCAGTCGCTCCCACGATACAGGAGAAATTCCTAGTGTGGGGCAACGTTTAAAAAAATAAATCTAATAAAATTCAAAAAAAGAGAATATTTTTTTAGAACCTGACATGGTCATTAATATTATAATTAAAATATAAACGATAAATATTTCAAAATTATACAGTGATACAATAATAAATAAGTATATTTTTTAATATCTAACATGCAGTACAATGCTTTTCCTAAAAACTTATTAATTATATTCGCTTAGTAACTATGTCCCTTTTGTTACAATGTTTTACTTACAAAGCGTAGCAGAATTCTAAAAACTTCAAGTCTCATAATTTATTTGCCAAATCTAAATGATCTATATCATAACTGTAGTCATAAACCAAGCCCGATTTAATCACCGATATAAATCTTCCGTCAAATTAATTTCTAGAACAATCTTCTTAGAAAATAGTTACCAAAATTATTAACTAGGTTTTTTTGATAAATGTAGTAACGTTTGCAAAGTAAAGCGAGAGGGAAGTTGGTAGACCCAGATTTATTTTACAGGGGTTTTATAACCCAGGGGATCTACTCTGTCCGTAAACGAAGAAACGGCCTGGCACGAAAATGACTCGATGCTTGAGTGAACCCTACTCGTTATTAGTTTTGAATTAATAGGTTTTGACAACACTTCCGGAGTTGGACCAACTGCCCAATCTAGTCTTCATCGAGTTTTAGTAGTTCTTTTGCAGGGCGGGAGGGACTGTCAGACTTGTACTGACTAAAATCCACGGTGTCCTTCGGTAGTCCTTTGAGTGCCGGAGTCGCAGTATACGTATGTCCCGGCAGAACTGTGGCCCTCTATAGGGGGGCCCCGTCATTATGCTGAAGCTCCTTGAGGCGCGCGTGGGACACAACGCGCCGTCGACCCGGGCATGGTCCATGGTCGGGCAGCGAGTTGCCCTTTACTAGCCGCCCGAGTTTTAGTAGTTTAGTAGTTCTTACTATAACCTAATGTCCGTAAGATAAAGTGTAAGAAACGCCCGAAACTTTGGCCGTAGCTACGGGTTTCCTGCTTACAATACATGTAGAACCCCTGTTCCCGAACTTACCCGAGGTTGGCCGAACTTAGCCGAACATCGGATCTGATTAATTGTTAAATATTGGATCTTGATTTATATCTCTCGTAGTCCTACTTTATATCTGTGCTCATCTGGGATGGAACTAAAATGTGCAATCTTGTTGGTTTAAATAATGGTTATTTACTTTAATTCAAGTAAACAAGATCAAAATATAATCAAGGAACATTTTAAATTACAATAATCTTCACTCCTATTTTGCTTTGTTGATTCGACGTCTCAAATGATACTTATAAACGGGTCTGGCTTTAATTCTTAAACCAGGCAAACATTTTTTTTCATCAAAAAATTCTAAGCATATTCATTCGAAACTTCGAAGTTTAGATCTACTAGACTACATTTAGTCGGTGCTTTTTGTAGCCGTCAAGACAAGTCGGCCAGTATGGCAACTTCACAGTCGGCACATCTCTATCAAGGACCATGCTATTCGTTAGCAATATGAGGATATCCACTAGCTGCTATAAAAAATCTTCTTCGAGGAACTATAGGAATCGCGGATTCAATTTATAAATAGATGAACTATTCATCAATTGACTGGCCTGTTGGTCTAGTGGTTAGTAACTCTGACTGCTAAGCCGGAGGTCGTGGGATCGATTCCCACCCAGGACAAATGTTTGTGTGATGAGCACGATCATTTGTTCTGTTTCTGGGTGTAATTTATCTATAATATGTATGTATTTAGAAATATATAAGTATGTTTGTCAGTTGTCTAGTACCCATAACACAAGCTCTGCTTAGCTTGGGACTAGATGGCGTTGTGTGATAGTTGTGTAATAGTTGTGTAATATTATTATAATATTATTATTATAATTATAACTAAAACGATGTTTGACAACGGTTACTATTGTTGAATATTCTCAGGCTACGAGTGAGCCGATTTCAATGGAATTGTTTGCTAACTATCTAGAGAAGATTTTGGGTTCGGTTTCAGACCATTCAAATTGTTTAATTCGGGGTTACCTATATGCCTATTGATCTATACATGTTACAGGTTCTGAAAGCCTTTTCTAAGAAGGTGTAGGTATGAAGTACATTGTGAACTGCTGAAACCAGTCGGCAATAATAGACTTAGTACATACAACATAATATGCGGCCATGATATGAAAAGGCCAATGACCTGCATCTGAAAACGTCTCATCATTTCCGATTCATGTACGATTATGCAGTACTCTGGCACAGCCAAAAGTAGATCAGAGGGTGTAACGAAAGTAACGAAACTTTTGAGTTACCCTACTCTCTATTAGTTCTGAATTCAAGTTCTGACAACACATCGGGAGTTGGGACAATCACTGTTCAATCAGGTTGCCACCACTAATCTTATGTCCGTAGTAGAGACCCACAACTAGTTGGATAGAGCAGTTGGACCACTGCCGCCCGCACTCAACTAATCTTATGTCCGTAACACATAAAGAGTAGGAAACGCCCGAAACGTCTGTCGAAACTACCAATTTCGTATTTACATCGTGTGAAGCCAACATTATTAACTTCCAAAATATATGCTGCAAATGAGAAAATATTTTAGGAAAGTGCTGAAAAACACTTGCGTGAGTCAGTATAGGCTTGGGAAAGCCAAATTGCACATGACTGGGTTCTGAAAAACACTTGCGTGAGTCAGTATAGGCTTGGGAAAGCCAAATTGCACATGACTGGGTTCAAAATACATGGGTAAGTTACCAAAATAGGCCACCGTAACTCCAATCATACATATTGTCACAGCCCGTAACTCTAGTCATTGACAGCAAGGTGTGAAATAGCACTAATGTCGCACTATTTGTTACTCCTAATATATTTAGCTTCGTTATTAAATGTCAGTGCATATGTTGAACTTTGAACCGTGATATGTTAATGTTTCCTGGTGCCTGAGTTATGAACGGATTTAATTGCTTTTGCGTAAATACTCTACATTGGAGGCTAACTAACATGCAATGTATGAGAATCTATAAAATTAATTAGAAGCTTAAGACTGGTAGCTCCGTTAGTAGATTTATAGTTGCAGTTATTAAATCTGTGTAGTTCATTATGTAAGCGAAATAGTTACAGTTGCACGGGTTTATTTCAAAGGTTTAAGCAACGCTTGTTAGGATCAGTCGGTAGATGGGTGACCATTCAATGATGTATACCGAGTTTGCTATGTGTCACGTAAAGTGCAAAAAGCCATTTGGTCACGGTAGGTCAGAGAAAATGTTTACAAATTTAATATGTAAATATTGTGCTAACCTCAACTATCAGGTTGAAGAATGCCTAGTAATGATAACCACAATACAATAAATTCTTTAGATCGTTTTAGGACATTTCATGATCATCATAAAAAAAGCAATGTAAAAAAAACACTTATAGGACTCCTCATAAAGTAAACTTAAAACCAAAATTTACCCCATTCCTACAATCAACAAAAAGCTTCGACACCCATTAACAAGTCACAAGTCCCCATTGAACGTTTTAGAGAACAACCATTCTATAAACATTATAGGCTTCTTAATGCACCAATTTGTTCCACTCCAATTGCTTGGGTCTCGGGAAGTTCTGAGACCCGGTATCATTAAAGTAATGAATGGCATGCGACGACACTTCTTGAGTGACGAAAGGACCGATTCCGACTAATCTCGACTGTACATCACTCCTTGCAGAGACCTTATAAACGTCATGCAAGTGTCTTATTAAAGCAGGGTTTTCACAGTAAGAGTTGGCTCGGACCGAGTGTACTCGTACGAGTCAGCTTCGTACGAGTGTACATGGATAGTGGTTTACACACAATAGCGAGTGCACAATAGCGAGAGCACTTTTTCTTAATTGTCGCCATATTGTTTACATAAAAATGATCCACAGAGTACATTCAAATGATCCGAGTGAGCTCGAAAAATGGAGCAGAGTCCGAGTCTTCTCGTATTAGACGTTGGCGTCCGAGTGCGCTCGGATTACGGGTTTACATGATACAAGTAGCATCCGAATAGACATCCGAGTGCACTCGGTCCGAGCCAACTCTTACTGTGAAAACCCGGCTTAACAGACTACATTCTTTTTAATGATAGGCAAAGGAATTTACGAAGAGCTGTCCGTAACTGTACTTTTCAAGATGTGTGGTAGATTTTACGAGGACGACGCGAACTTGAGCTTTAATTAGAAGCGTGAGAATTATGTGTGTAAACTAGATGTTATTTTATGGATATGGGTTTTCGGTGTCTTGATGTAGGTACTTGCAGTTCGGGGAATGGGCTCGCTTTTGAGGAATTACGGCAGTTTCTCGTCTGCTTCTGTTTGTGTGTTTCTCGGAAATTGTGTTGGGTAAATATTTCTGGCTTAAATCTTAGAATCTGTTCGGTACGTAAGGTAGCCAGTATAATACATTTTAGGGTTTTTTCTTTATTGATTTATTTTTATTCTATATTTATTAAAATTTAAGTAGTTTTTAATATTAGATAATACCTCCGATTGCTTCTAGCATTTCCTTAACCTAATACCTAGTATAACCACATTTCACATCATTTTATTATGTCCTATTTAATAGAGGTCAAGTTTAGCACCATTTAACGAGAAGGAATCTAGAGTACTTATATGACTTCTATTGATAAATTCCTAGTGGGAAAACCCAATAAAACTTTGGCCGTCTTGGGAATTGAACCAAGGTCTTTATGTTCAGCAGTCGATCTTACGATCAGACCAACCAGCTAGAAGTACAAATCGGGCTTGATATCTAGCTTATTCCTGGCTTAGAGGATCTCAGACAGGTTAATATGATACCCCCACAACAAAGGTCAATGACCTACAAAACCGTGGAACACAAAACCTCACCAGCGTCTCACACTTGATCAGTTTTGTATTAAATTTAGTTTTATAACAATAATTTACCGTAAATAAGTGTCATCAACATTATGTGTCCTATTACAGAGGCACTAAGGTTAAAGTACCTGCTTAAGTTTCTAACAGTACTGCACGTTGTTTATCTCAGAAGTCCTTATCGATGAACTTATTCAACGTTATTACGTTTCGTGAGATTATGTGGAGAATGATACGTTTAAAACAATTGTAGGTTGATTTAGAGCTGAGAGTTTATCACTGGGAATTGCACTAGAGGACAAAATAATCTGTTCTTTTTTAATTTTATTTATAAGATAACTGCAAAACAAAGCAAGAACTGTAAAAATAACTTTTCAGATGGATAAGAAAGATACCTGTTATAATATTACTTCTTATTTATTTATTTAATTTTAGGTTGACGTTTGACCTCTATGTCGCCTGATGGTAACGCTCGCCTGCCTAGAGAGAACGTGTTCACTCTTTTTTAATTTTTTTTAACGTGGTAAAATCATTAAATGAGTCCTCCGACCCCGGGCAGGGCGGGAGGGACTGTCAGACTTTTACTGACTAAAATCCACGGTGTCCTTCAATAGCCCTTTCTGTTCCGGGGTCACGGTAAGGAAATAATCCCGCGACCAACGTGTTCACTCTTGACTTGAAGATCCCAAAGTTATAGCTGTCTTGAAATACAGATCGGGCAGGGAATCCACTCCTTAGCTGTACGCACAATAAACTTATTGGCAAAACGCTATGTATGCACCTTTTTTTTTAGTTCTTGTGTCAAATAAAATTAATCTCTCGTCTTTTAGTAGCTTAGTTTTTTAAAAGTGTCTTGTTGCAAAATTGAAATACAGCCCAATAAATCCCCCGCACGATAATTTATGTAACGAAAAGCAGTAAGTGTTCACTTTCCGAATGAACAATATATTGTAAACAGCATGTAGTTCGTACCGCAACGAATGAATTGAATTATACTATTTGACATTTGATCGCGCCGATAATTGAGGATCGCGGTCGGTCGAGTGAACAAATAAATCAATGCACTGATTTCAATATATCACGGTAATGCAAATAGACTAACTTTCGAGTGCCATACAGTGTTACATCACCACCCGGTATTTGATCCGAGGGGGCGTGGCGTGCGTGCGCGCACAGAGAGTGAAAGCAGAAATCATCACGACTACCATACATTTGAATTGTCCTACATCAATAAAATTTAATACCATTTAAGTCAGAGATAAAACGGCTCGCTGAGGCGAAATAAAACAATTTGTTGCGACGTGAAATTATTTTTTATTGCTCACTTGAGATTGAAGCCTTAGAAGAACGTTTAAGGCTATAATTGTCGGATTTAATTGTTTTAGCGGAAGGCGAAGGTTACATGTCGCGTTATTCACAAACGCTTTCATTAACTACATTATCTTTGTTAATGGCTGTCGTTTTATGTAATAAGGGGTTTGAAGATTATGTGCGTCTAATTATGATGTAATTAGAGTTCATTTTATTTTAGATTTTGCGGTTGTAGAAAAATGGTGTCGTTTAAAGTTATGAGCAAATGATTGTTTTTATGTTTCCTTTTCTAAAATGGCGACTAAAACCGCATTTGCTACGGGTGCATTAAAAGCTTTCTACTATAAGAATTATATAAAAGTAAAAGTTATTTACTATTGTAGATCACTATTTTGGCACTGCAGTGTACGTTGGAATAGGTAGATACCAATCGAAATTTATGATTATTGCCATAGTTAAATCTCTGCACAAAGGTGTGTGTTTTTATTTTAATAATTTAATGATACCTATGAATTTTATGATAATTATCAATCTACTCTAGCAATGAATTTCCTACCAACAATGTTAATATATATAATTCAAATTTTCCTAAATTAGTCTGATTAGGAACAGAGTCTGCTGTTTTTTTCTAAGCACACGTAAATAAATGATCATTTATCTCAGATTTACGAGTATTATTATTTTAATCTACTGTACAAAAATAAGTCGGGTTTTCCTTCCTGACGCTATAACTCCAGAACGCACGGACCGATTTCCGCGGTTTTACATTAGTTGGAAAGGTCTCAGGCTCCGTGAGGTTTATAGTAAAGAAAATTCAAGAAATTCACGAAGGCAAAGTTCGAAAATCACGCAGACGGAGTCGCGGGCGTAGTCCTAGTATATTATATTTCTCCTTTAAACTTTCCTTAACAGTCAAAAACTTTCGTAGAGACGTTTTTTATGTGTTCATCAAAAATTTATCTTTAACAGAGCTATCGTCGTCATTGAGATTACAGAAATGTTTTATTTCAAACAAAAACTTAACAAATACTCCATTGTCCTTTAACACATACAATTTCGAAATACGTAATGAAAAATATGCAAAAAACTAATAGTGTTGCAGGTAAAATCAATAATGTTCTAAATACGTGCCTATCTAATGGGGTCAGTTTTTGTAGCTAAGGTCTTTTTTCACCTATGCTGTCTAGACTAGAGGTGGGGCGGACCGGTGCAGTCGTAACAAAAGAGGTTACGTGAAATTATTTCTGAACTATACTACGACCAACTAATCTTAATCCGTTAGGTTGATTTGTGGGTTTCACTTTCTCTGTTCAACGTGGTAACTTTACCAGAATGTTTTACATTTTTATCGTTATTAAAGTATATTTTGTTTCTTTTTAAGATTTCGAAATTAAAACTACAATTTGATCCCTTATCATGTAGCTATTATCTTTCGGTAATAGAGGTTTTGTTTCGAAACCTATGCTACGCAAAGTGGAATTTGGATTTTAAACAGTTTTAACTTATAATGATGATTGGGTCATTAAAAGATATTTGACAAAGTTTTTATGCCACGAAAAAAAGACACCGCTCCAAAAGTAAAACTGCGGAAATTAAAAATGTCGAAGTATGCAGCTCCGGATATAACAGTGGGGGAGTCGATTGCACACTCGATTAAAGTGTTGTCACCCAAACACAAGCAGAACGACTCTCACAGTTTTTATCGAGTTTTTTGACATTGGCGCTCGATTGATTCCGATTCGAGTTGCATTCGGACCACAATGGATGGTGGTCATGGCCGTCAGAGCCGAGTGGTGTGGACAATTTGGTAACGGTGGTGTTCCATAGCCTCCCATGTAAATTAACAATCCTTCCTGCGATTTAAAAAAGAACAGTAAAAAACTTATTGGTTAACCTGATTCATTTGGCTGCCAGACTTGTCTTATGCTTGACAGGTTGGATTAACCGACGATGCTTTAGTTTTGGGGTCTGTGCCAGACTTTATTTTTTTCGGTTCATCAGACTGGTTGCATACCAGTCTGATGAACCGAACTGATTCTGTGTTAAATTGCAAACCTAACCAAAAAGTACATGACATCAACTTAAGCACTGTTTTATGCTATCACGGTTTGTTTCTAAATTTAAAATGCCACTTATGGGATATTTGCCGTGATCACGGCTTACAGTATCACCAAATCTGTTGCCGTGACTATAGCCGGTCACATACATCAGTTTTCTATCCGAACAAAGTGAATTTATACAAGTGTGTGCATGTTATGTGTGTGTTGTTCACATTTCATTTATTTTATCATTTCGAATTCCGAACGAAAAAAAAAACTGATGTCTGTGGCCATAAAGAGGGTAGAAAGATTTGTCCTGCTCCCAACAATTTATTTTCATCCACCCGCATTCTCCAGTCAACCCGCGATCATGGCGCTCGCAACAACGGTGAAATATCGGGAACTCAAAGAATAATTCGCGGATTACTTGTCTCGGAGATTATGATAAAAGTTATGAACTAAATAAACAGTCTAACACTGGCATAAATGTGCGTAACTTTACCGTAAAAAGAAAAGTTTGATTACAATTGTTTGCCCATGTCTGTTGGCAACATAAGAGCACAAAGTGGTAATTTGTAATTTAACTTATATATACCAAGAAAAGGAGTTTGTGAAATAATTTATGACAAGAGTTTTAAAGCTGTGAATGACATCGAAAGAGTACTTTGTAAACTGATGTCCCAAGACAGTTATATGTCACAGATTACCTTTACATTTTTTTTTCCCTATTTGGTTATCATGGTGAAATATTTCCAGTCTTTTATTCGTCGGTGGCGGTTACTGTTGGGGTACTGAACATTATGTTCTGATTAAAACCCTCTGATTACAGACTGGTGACCCCGGAACCTAGGATCTCGGGTTATATTCTGCTGTACCTGATCTCTTCTCAATCAGGTTGGTTTGCCGAATCATCGAACTACCATAGAAGGTAAGAAAAGAAAGATTTCAGTTATGCCTGCGCACGTTGCTCTCACTGCAATCATTGCATTGTACTTTGATATCTCCCACAACAACTTTATGAATCTCCTTTTAAATAAGCCTCTATGAATTTAAAATGTCACTTACGGGATATCTTCCGTGAGTATATATTGTTTGTTTGAGTTCCCGATATTTCGACGCTGTTCGAGACAACCCGCGATCCTGGCGCAACAGCGTCGAAATATCGGGAACTCAAACAAACATTATTATAATCACGGAAGATATCCCGTAAGTGACATTGTGAAAGCAAAACAGTGTTTAAGCCTCTATGGTCGAAATTCGGTTATAAAGACTCGTAGATGAAAACAGCTCACCATAGTCACCATATTCTTCCAATAAGCCAGCAATGAACCGAGCAACCAAAGTTACCGCAGTTCATAGATAACTAATCCATTTACAAAGTTCATGCCCAGTAGGTTCTAATCAGACTCGATACCGGCAATATTTAACAAATCACTTTAAACTTTTAATGGATATTCCGTGGAGCGTGAACTTTGGGCCGGTAATTAATACCTTATTAGCGATCGGGTTGGCGAAATTATCTGTTGTCATAAATTTCTGGGGTGTAAATAATCGCCTTATAGAGCAAGAGCTGTGCAGTAACAGCTTATCGCCAATTACAAGTGGTGTGTGACGTTTTGCCTGTCAGGCACTGGGTCGAGATAGGGCTGATGAAAATACATCAGACTAGATAGTTTAACTACAAAAATCTATCTCTTCAATATCATACATAGACGGCCGAGTTTCAAAATTAAGATATTTTACTGTACATGGACCTCAATGGGCCCTTATAAAACGTCGGAAAAAATGGCACTGTTTACGTTGGTCATTTCTTTGGAAAAGAACCGGCAAAAAACTCCATGGTTGCTCCTTTAATTTTTTTTGTTTTTACAATTTTATTGTTCCAGTTTGTTATTAGGTAAACAAGAGAGAATATTATAGGCACGTTAAGAGGAAACTTCATAACAACGAAATTTTACTATTCTATGTTTTATACTATCTTACGGGTATCGTATTATCCAGTAACTGGGTTATGTAGGTCAAAGAAGCAGTCGCTCCATGTAATATACTGGTATTCAGTTGCATCCGTTTCAACGAAAGACTCGGTGCCGAATCAGAACTTTTTGGCAAGCAATAAAAAAAATAAAATAAAATAAAAAACAGAATCCGGACATCCCTAATACTTACGCGTCAACCATGCTTGTCGGCATTCATTTGTCGTTTCGACGTCGTCGAGGGAAGTCGCTCTGAAAGTGAGAGTAAGACCGGTTTGCAATAAAATTAAGCGAGTAATTAGCGCCGGTCAGGGACAGCCGTTTGTGTTCGTACATCTGCTTGGGGCTACCGTTTAAATACCTTGGTGGGGTATGGGAAGCCTTCTGGTTTATTTGGATTGAATGATTAACCTGTTTTTTTTTTGTTATTGACGATATGGTTGGTGCAGTAGCCGACCGATCGACTGCACTTCGTATCGCTGATTCGATTTTCGTACGGAACAATAATGTTTTTGTGATATACAAGTAGTTTTTCCGGGTCAGCTGTTTGTGACTTTCAATGTTTGTAAAATGACACACAATATCAGAGAAAATTCATACAGAATGCAACTTTAGAAAATGTTTGTTGGATTCGGAGCTGTATAGCATTCAATTGCAGAGTACCTTAGTATCTTAGTAACCTTGACACTCACTTGTTAATCCACCTGTAGGTTCGCGATGATAATAAGATGAGATAAGACGATTAAAATCTAACATGTTTATCTAGATTTTACTAAATCTTTAAAATGTATAGTAGTACTTATAAATACTCTCAAACGCAAAAAATCAGTCTTCAAATTACGAACAATCCTTTAAAAAATCTCGAACAAATTCATTGTCCGCTTAAGTGCAAAATAAACTAATTTGTAAAGGGTCACAGACTGAAACCATCTCCTAAATCTTATGTTCCAAACACAATATTCCTTCGGGGATTTCTTTTACAACTTTTTTACTATTAACTTTCCGGTGCCTTATTTATTGACTCCCTACGGAGTTCCGTGATATTCAAAATGCAGTTTCAATGAGACGTAATTTGGCTTATTTGTATAACAACTTTATTAAGAAAGTTGGAGCATGAATGGAATATTATTTAAATTTCGAACAGTTGTTGTGTTCATTTGACCTCTTTCTTTGGTTCCAAAGAATAAATGTACTAACACCAGCTCACTGTGTAAACGTAGTTTGTTGAGCAAATATTATTTTATGAATTTATTGAAATTATTTAGGGCTTTTAACAACCTTGCTTTTGCCCATAGCTTCGCTCGCGAAAATTCCTCTATTTTTGTACCAGAAATTATCAAAATTGGTACAGCAGTTAAGCCGTGAAAGCGTAGCAACAACACTTTCGCATTTGTAGTAATATAAGGGTAGTCATTAAAAAATTGCGAATTTTGAAAACAAGAAGGTTTAAGGTTTTTTCAATTAAAAAAACGTGTTTGTACTGGAGCCTTAGTTGTTCCGAAATCTCTACAAGCGTAATCTTTACAACCTTTTATTTGCATGACGAATGCATGGAGAATAAAGAGTTTTTTGCACATAATTTCTTTTCGAAATAATTATGCGATTCTTGTGGTTGAAAAATTTCTGGTATTAAAATCGCGATTCTTTTGAGTTCGAGTTCAATCGTTTCAATTTGACATGTTTACATACTTTTTCTGCTGCTACGATCTGGATGGTAACCAAAAAAAAAACTGAAATGATATAAAATATTACACAAAATGTAAATTCGCAGAGAGATTGCAGTTCGCGTGCGTGTTCCTCCCTCAGCCAAATCAATTTACACGAGCATAAAAGATTCACAACAAAACGTGTACACGGCTACACATCAAGAAATACAAAACTAGTATAAGCTGACCGTTCAATGTGCGAAAAGATCATACAAAGCGAGATCAGGATAAACTGGTTTTGTATAGCTTGCTGTGTAGCCGTGTGTACTATGCTGCATACAAAATAAGCATTCTCTGTCTGCCCCGGGCTATAGCCAACAGGATCACGATGGAAGTAATACCATAATGACTATACTTGGCAGGCGTATTAGTGATCTCAGTACGATATTATTAACACACCGGGCTTTTTGCTGTTTTTTTTTTTTTTTAATAGCTGTTTTTGTTATTGCAGTCACGAAAAGTAATTTTGTATGTTTTCTGTAGAAAGGGATGGGGTTATTCGTGTTTTGTGGGTCTGACTCTTACTTGTAATGAAGAAATAATGGATGTACTAGTATTATTTATTTATTTACGATTGTTTTGCTCTTGGGCTCGGTCGTAATCCAGAAGCAAAGATGAGTTAGCTTACCCAGAAGACTCGCAATCCGACCATGGACCATGCCCGGGTCGACGGCGAGTTGCGTTCCACGCGCACCTCAAAGAGTGTCAGCATAATGACGGGGCCGCCCACTAGAGGGCCAAAGCCGGGGTCGCAGGACTTATCCAATTACCATGACCCTGGAACGTAAGACACCGTGGATTTTATCCAGTACGAATCTGACAATACCTACCACCCTGCTCTGGGTGGGAGCACTCATTTGATGATTTCATCACGATAAAAAAAAGCTAAGCTATATAGGATTGGAACTCCTGCGCAACGACGGAAAGCAGTTGAAACTGTGTGGCACTGGGCAACGATATAATGGTGGACACGGGGCAGGTGACCATAAGTCTTGAAGTTTCTTACAAATTGTTGTGTTAGCAATAAAGGTATGTAAAGAAATCTGGGACAGGAAAACCCAATATTTTAACGACATCACATACCTAGCACCGAATTGCGTTTCTCATCGAAATCACCAAGGAAATGAAACCTTATTAATGACTCTTTTTTACACAGAAAATAAGTACGTTCTAAATTGCTTTGTATTTTCAAATTGAAAGTAATTGTCACTACTAACAAATACTTGCGTTGCAATATTTACGTCACTGATATTTTACAGCAGATACCTAGTTTAAAGTTTCAACGCTACAATAGGCTTCAAACAATACTTCACTGTCTCGATAATGTCACCTAAAGTTCTGCCTACCTTTTCGGTAACAAACGTAGGTGTTACAAATATCTTGAAAATTAATACCAACCAAAATGAGCCTTATGTGACCCAACCATATATGTAACTTGGTATAAATTGCCACTGTCGTTTATAAAGCTTTAAGTAAAAGGAGCAATTAGATAAGGTTTAATTAATTAATATCGAGTGCTACTAATTGAGCAGGAAACAGTAACTTTCTCGCTCTGTATTTACATAATGTTCTCGTTACTACTAACATATTATTATACCGAATATGGGTGTCCCCATTGACCGGACAACGAATGGTTTTAGAAGGATTATATTGAGAGGGGTAAAATAAGGGTGGACTCTTGTTAGTAGGAGATTCTCATTGCTAAGCTGATGGATTTATTTGGGGTTTCTAAGGGTCTGTTCCCAACGACGATATAATACTAGACTCCGCATGCACGATCTAAAGAACACAAACTATTCTGCCAAGTTGCTGAGGTACTACGTAAGCTAGAGGGACGGGGTACTGCGTTGTGATTGGCTAACTAAAGGTCTGTGAAAATATTTTTAACTTCTTGTGTTTTAAGTATTTATATGAATTCAGAATTTATTAATGTCAACCACAATAGCTGTCTCAACGTACGTTTACGGCTCACAGGATTGGTCGAAATGAGACGAATATAAGACTTTTTTGCCTAATGTGTTGGCAGACATCGGTCGCCTGTTATTAGGAGTCTAGTATTATATCGTCGTTGTCTGTTCCTGATCAATCAATTTGTAGTCAATGATGGCTTTGACTTCAAATTGGTTGAGTATTTTGTTTTGGGTTATAACAACAATTAGTCGTCAATGGCACGGTTGACTGTGCGATTGGACTGCAACGCTGCATGTCACGCTTTCGATTCCCACACGAAGCAAATAATTGTATGATCTACAAGTAGTTGTTTCAGGTCTGGGAATTTGTGTATTTGATATTAGAAAAGAGCGTCGGATGTACTGAATCCGGAATTTGCAGGTTCAAATCCTGCTCGCTTTTCGAATTTTTTAAAATTTAAAATCGTATATGTTATATACCTACAAAAAAAAGGTAAAAGCAACTAAGATCCTACTATTCATTAGTTAAATATAAACCCTAAGCCGTTTAACGATACTCAAGAAAACAAACTTGAATAATATCCAACAATGGTTTATACAAGCAACACACAATATCCGGATATATTTGAATAACAAGAGAACCAGTAAAACACATAAGCAGGCATATCTCAAATAACACGAAACCAGTATGTGTAGGGATTGCGTGAACGCAACAAAGGCGAGCCAAGAACGGTCTCTGGGAACTTATCCTGCAATAAGGAAATCGTTGGAGCCCCGCACGAAAATCGCAGCGGCGTGAGGCCAACACCCGGGAGATCGGTAGCTTTAATGATTATATTCCGACGTTATTAGTGGAGCTACATATGGGTAAAGTGGTTGAGGATGGTGGGGTTAGGAATCAAATGAGCGAGAGAATTGGCTCAAGCCATTTGGAGTTGATTGAGAATCAGTTAATAGGGTATTTGACTGAATAACGAATAAGTCCATCAATCAAATTATCAATATGTAAGCAACCAAAGCTGACGAAGATAGGACACTTTTTAAATTGGCAAAATGTCTTAAGCAAGTACAATTTTTCGAGTCACGAGCATCAAATTTCGACTTTTTGATGGCTTTCGAATTTTGATGCGTTATCTTTTTTTTTTATATGCTTTGGTGTAACGAAAGGAAAAACGCAACGTGTCCATTATTTTTCATAATTCTAGGTTTCGAACTAATTACTTTTGCTCTGCAATTTATTAATGCTGTCAAATTTCCTATTGATTAAAGTATTCGATAGCATCGTACTTGATACAGATACATTACAAAAAATTAATAGGTAGAAGTAAAGACAATAAAATTATGAATCCGAATGCTTGTCAAAGAATGACGAAGCTTAAAACAATAAACAAGTAAAGACAAAAAAGAATTAATGGGATCAATACAGCCAATAGAAAGCTTCAAGAATTCCTCAAAACGCGACGTGAAACACCGCTTTTAATGTGACGATTCTATTAAACTTGCTCCACAAAATATAAGAAAAAAAAAGCGAAAAGCAATTTACACGCAAAGACAGATAAAGTAAGAGTCCCTCGTAAAATAACCGTTCTCTTGATTGATTCCGCCTTTTGCTTTTGTTCATATGTCGTAACGTTAATAGTTCCTTATTCACGTAATTATTTTATTTTTCTTAAAGAACAATGTCCATTTAAACTATCTCAAAGATCGTATTCAGTCTATTTCCGCAATTTTATTGTTTTAGTAAATCTTCGTCTATTGTTGCAATATAATTTTGAAGTGCTTTGATACATTTCTCAATTCGGGTACTATAAACATGACATAAACCTTTTTTCTGTTTCAGAAAACAAGGCCAGAAAATATTATTGTAATTCATTGATCCGCAAAATATATTTTTACTGGATTTTAAAATAATCTGAAGCATTTGTAGCATTATAATTACCTATTATTTTATTATTTATATTATTAATGTGAAAGTGTTTGAGGTTGGATTAAAAATTACTGATCGGTTTCGGTTCGTAAATTGATTAATCTCTATTTATACAATGTGTCATATGACTTTTTTATCTCGATATAAAGTTCTCGAATAATAACTCCACGCGCTCAAGAGCGGGCAGGAGACTCATCTGCAGCTTAAAAAAAAAGATTTCAACAACCTTAAAATGATAAAAATAAATAAATAGTGCTCAAATTACTTTGTTAGTACTAAACAAGGCATCTTGTTACCCCAGCTCAATGTTACGGAGATTGTTCTGGACGTAGAAAATTGCGAACAAATGATTTGCCCGGGACTTGAATACGAGATGCATCCTGACACGGTTTTCATGTGCACGCATCATACATTTGTTCTTTACATGCACGAGCGGTAAGGGTTAAGGAATCACGGCTTTAAAGTTGGCGGTAGTAAGAAAATATATCAGAATCGATTTTAACGGAAAAGTAACGATGTATCTTACTTACTTCTAACTACTCTTAAAAATGCAAAGGTCTGTGAGGATGTCCATGGCTGTCAACTTATTTATTTTTAAACGTTAACTTCTTAAAGTTTTTTTTTTTCGTTTAGATTAGAAATAGGTTTGGGCACTATCTCACCTGATGGTAAGCGAAGGTGTGGTCGACGGTGAAGCACGCTTTCATAGAAGTATTGGATAAGGAAAAACAGTTAAAAAACGAATAAAGCAATTTAAACACTAGCAAAACTGTGTACATTAAACATGAATTTCGAGATCTTATATAAAGTAAACAAACAACTACAACGATAGTTACTCAACATGAAACACTATGTCGAAGTGGAATTTCTAACGGTTAGTGTTTCTGTTTGCTTCCCAACGATAGTCTTAGCACTACACTATTTAAGTGTTTGCTTCACTGTGGATCCCAAGATATAGGTAAACACTCTCAACAATAGCGCTTTGATGAGAATTGCAGCGCTGTAGCGATGGAACGATGTAGCGATGTAACATTCCAATTCCATCTCTAAGTTTCAAAGTTCTCAGTCAACTTGATCAATTGATTCATACTAACTTCGACCTGCTAACTATTTATATCCCACTCATGTTATAAATGCGAAAGTTTAGCCTGTGCGTGTTTGTTACTTTTTGACGTAAAAACTACTCAACAGATTTGCATGAAATTTGGTACACAGATACTTTATAACCTGGATTAACACTTTTTGAGATTTTTTTTATCTTGATATTATGTTCCCGTGGGATAATTTTCTAATAAATCGCGGACTGTTTCCTAGCAGTAGTTAGTTATATTATAAATGTGAACTTTTGGATGGATGGATGGATGGATGTTAGTTACTCAATTACATCAGAATAGCTGACCAGAGCTTGATGAAATGCTCAGAAAAAGAACCGCTTTCGCTTGCATCTCTTACAACATACATAGTGCTACACTACCTTAATGTACTCGCCCAAAGATAGTCTGTAATAACTTATAGGGATACCGTTTATCCCGATATTACGTAACCGTGCGATAATATTTAAGTTACATGCGAGCGAAGCCGCTGGTAATAACTAGTTATGTAGGCAACATGTAATCGATGTGAGCCGGTCTTGAATATCAAAACTAATATCGATCACCACTTTCAATGGACCTTGACTAAAGTAGAACACCAATTCTATTCCAAATTAGGTTACTAATTGCCATATTTTTTAATGCCACATCGTCCCGCCTTTATCTTGTCACTGTCTTAGAGGCCACAGCCAAACATATGTTGTAGACATTGTGACGACTGTACTTACTGAATCTGCAACGAAGCCTGAACACAGTAATAACATTCTTTGGAATACGAACTTTATATTCGACAAAACAAAGTCTTAAATCGCAGCCAAGACTTGAAGTCAGGAAACTGGATACACTGACTGAAGTGACAATGACAGGGACCCATTATATGAGAACTAGTTCTAACTTGGCTTTTAAGAGCAAACAAGTCAACATTTTTTCCATAGAAACTTCGTTGGGGTTTTACTCCACTATTTCACAAAGTACATCCAAAGTTAAACATGGTATCGTTTTGTCTCCTTATAAATTTTGTCGGTACGGAAGCAGAATTGTAAAATATGAAACCATTAAAAAGTTACGAGCTTCTAAAGATTCATTATTTTTTGCTAATTTTAACACAACTTTGGGCGTAAATTTGAAATAAAAGAAGCATCAATTTCCAAAACGAAGCCTGTACCGACACAGCAAATTTATCGAAGAATTTAGTAAATGTTTCTTGAAATTGATTGATGCAGTGGTTGTTTCATAAAACCCCAAATTCCAGAGGCCTTTTTGTATTTTATCACGTGCGCCTTTTACTCGTGAAATATCGTGCATCTCACTGAATAGTTGCCTTCGGTGCGGTGCGGGAGGGTGACGCGCACGCACACATGCATACTATGAATAGACATGGCGCCGCGCCCGGCTGTCTCCGTAAGTCCGTATGACGTGTACGTTGACAACCTATAATATCTATGGTTTACGATAATACTCTTTTGAACCTGGCTTGAATTTTGGATTTTGATTAAGCCGATATTACACAGGTCAATTTCGGTTCAATATTGCTTTCCATTCCATTGCTTCAATGGCATTGACGCATCTAAACACATTTCGATTTGATTGTCTAATATCATTGAAAGTTTAGATTTTTAATTGCCTTTCAATGGAATGGAACCAATATTGATCAATCGAAATGTCGGTTAAAACATGTAAACACGAACATTGAACAATGACCAATCCGCGAACGGCAGCGAAGGAATCGGACGTATAGGATTGTGTAGTTTCTAGCGTGCGCTAATGTTTATAGTTTTAAAAATGGTTTTTGAGTGGCGTGACAATCATGTTCCTCATTTTCTGGAAGTTTTTCAAAAATAATGAGTGTTTGTGGAATACAAAATCCAACTATAATACTTGTGACGCTCCTATGGTCGCTCTTCGCTAAATCCACGGACGTACCCACCAACGCCGAGTATTTTTTTATTTAGCTCATTCATTAAATACAAATAAGGGAAACACCTGCACGCACGACTTGACGACGCGACATCGCTAGGCAAATGACATTGAATGTCTTGTTGACTGTTTTGTTTGTAAATAGGAAATATGTGCAATGTTCAATGCTTTTCAACGGAATTGCTGTCAATTTAATTGAACCGTGTATATCGTTTAGACCTACTTTATCTGTTTGACTTGAAATTGTTTGGACTCTGAATTATTATAAATTGGACTTGAATAGCTTTGAATGGATTTTAGTGCCAGTAAGATTGTGTTGGTTCATTGTAGAACACTTGTAAACAAATTAAAATCAACATTGGGTAAGTCTATAATTTGTTACAACTAATCTCTTACCAGTATTTGATGATCTTTTATGACGTGGTAAAATCTAGTAATATAGAATGGGTAAAATCATCAAATGAGATCTACCACCCCGGGCAGGGACTTCAGTCTTTTACTAATCAAAAACGAACTGCGAAGATCGCCCGGAGGACACGGTGGAGCAACGGTTCTGCCCAGCTTGGGCGGAGCACCGACGTTCCTCGCGGCTGCGATAGGCGGAGACCTCTCGCGCCCGGCATTGGTTGCGGCCATGCTGCGGGCGAGACGGAGTGGGAAGCGGTCAGCTCCTTCTGCGAGGCAGTAATGCTCGTAAAGGAGGAGGCAGGCCGCGAGCGAGAGAGGACAGCGTTCCCTCCGCAAGCCGCAGTGGTAGGCGCCCACGGCGACGGATCGCTTGATGATCTCCGGCCACCGTAGGCGCGGGCATGCGAGCAGCGAGTAAAGGGCAACTCGCTGCCCGACCAAGGACCATTTTCGCGTTGTGTCCCACGCGCGCCTCAAAGAGCGTCAGCTAATGACGGGGCCCCCCTCTCAGAGGGCCAAAGCCTGCCGGGGTCGCGGGATTATTCCCTTACCGTAACCCCGGAACATAACACTATGAAGGATACCGTGGATTTTAGTCAGTAGAAGTTGACAGTCCCTCCCGCCCTGCCCGGGGTTGGAGGACGATGATTTTACCACGCTAAAAAAAAAACACAAAATCCACGATGTCCTTCAATAGTTTACTCCGGGGTCACTGTTACCTAATAAGACTGTCCCGCGGGGGCGGGGCAGCGAAGCCGAGTTCGGCTGTAGGAACACCAAGGCGATATAAAAGGGCGCCTAGATCGAAGTGACCCACGCACCAAAAAAAAAAAAAAAAGAGAGCATCGAGTGCATGGGTCATGAATAAAGAAAATATTGCTCCTTTATTGGATACGTCTCCACCGTAAGGATTATTTTGAGTTTATATTAAAAAAAAAATGATTTTGTTGGTGCGTAGTTTTGCTTGATAATTTAACCCTGAATCCATGTTTAGATCAACACGAAACGCATTGACATCGATTGATGATTGACATGTTTGTAAACGATCAGTTTAATTTCACGAAAGCTGAAGGAAGTCTGTAGTCAGCTGAATCAAGCCATAGATTCAGAAGGCAGTTCTCCTGGTCAAACGCGTATTGTTAGAAGGTTTGCTGTCTCCGATTTGATGGGCTCTTATTTTTCTTTGTGATACATAGTTTAATAAAACTGTTCAAAAATTTAAAGAATAAAAACTAATTCAAAGCCCAAAAATGTGTTCATACTTTTTATTTTCAGTTTAATAAATAATCAACAAATATTTACGAAACAGTTTATTTTATTTGTTTTATTCAATAAATATAGTTATCTTAGCCGTATCCGGTAATAGCGATCCATACTAATTTTCTTCTGTTTCTATAAATTGGTAGAAGGAACTTTCAGTAATCAACTTAGGTACAACCTTGTAGCAATCTGCATTACTCGCTCTAATTTCATAAACATGTTAAAAAAACATTTCATGACACACATGTGTCACATGTCACAATGTCATGTGGTGACGGCGAGGCGGACGATGTGTAGTTCGTGTAACTTCGTTTTTATTCGGAACGGATCGGAGCGCTATATGTGTGGGTGCAAAGCAGACGTGCGTGAGGACTAGCGACACTAGCGTCTAACTGCTCATCACTGATACTATCTCTTTCGGGCACGATGACAGGTGAGACAACATGCTTTATGGCCCCGCCTGTCAGTGAGTTCGTGTCCGCACAAAGAGGCACCTTAACTTGTTATCTCACATCCTCGTGGGAAAATATAGATTACACTGGAACTGGTATGATTATTCATGTTACATATAATTACTGCTATGTCGTCCATGACTGATGATAGACTGACGCAAAAAATCTTAGCTGGGTGGTTTAAATATACATGAGCTGGGGTAATTATTGTTCGATCTCACACTCCACATACATTATTATGTATTCTTGCATGTTAGATACCTATGTTACAGTTGACTTGATATTTTAAACTGATTACTGCACTTGAAATCGGCGTTAGAAATTGTAGATGAAAGTGGTTTAAAAAAAAAAACACAAATTGTTCGGCATCCCAATGCTCAGCAAGGATCTCCACTATAGCCTTTAACTTCTTTCTCTGTGCCGTTAATTTCTCCAAGAAATCACACAAAAACGTATCTAAGTAGTCACGCCTGCCTTTTCTAGGTCTCCCTCAGTAACGCCAATCTACTGGCACCCACTGCATGACGACTCTGGCTTGTCGACCCTGATACGTTCTTTCATCATCATCAGCCTAAACACAGGCTTTCTCGATGTGAGATTGAGTGACCTATAATCCACTATAGGAGCCAGTGCGGGTTGGTAGACGTCAGTCTTCGAATTTTCGGTTTCCTCACCTTTGTTTAAAGCAGTGGTGATGAAATGAATTACAAAAAGTTGACTGGGTTTGAACACACGACCTACAACACGTTAGTTGAAGTAGATACACTGGGCCATCACCGCTCTGATCATACATTCTTTCAAGGGTAACTCCAATCTAATCTCCGTGAAAGCCACAAACTTCTCCAACAGAACTCTTCACTCACAAACATCTAAGCAAACAGTGAACCATTAGCCTCTGCACTACGCAACACTACGACGTCCGTCCAACTAAAACCGTCAAGTCTAAATACGGAGTATCGTGTTGTCGTTTCAATAGCATTAGTTTGTTGTTGTTGAGGCGCCTCGCCTGACGTCGACAGCCCGCGGACATAAGGACTTTAATATGGAAACAGTCGATATTACATGGTGGTATTTTGGAGTGTGATAGGACATGATATCTAAAATCTACTGAGCATCGATTCTGTATTTGAATATGTTCTAGACACACTGTAGCGTGTCAAGCCAAGTTCTGGAGATAAAACGTATACAAGTTCAGACTTCATATTTTCTAGTAAGACCGTAGTAAGTAAAGTCGGTTCTACTACTTTAAACTGGCAATTTAAAAATGAGCTGCGTCAGAAAAACTTGTGGTCTTTTTCTTGAAAACATGACAACTGAGATGAAAATCGATTATAATAAAAATGTTTCAGTATACAAACGTAAGCGCACTCATTTAAATCCATTTTCGAGAACGACCCTCGAGAACACTGAAGTCGAGAATTTCACATCTTGGGTCGTTATTATAACAATTTTAATTGATTGTGTAATTATTGCAATGAAATTAATGTACCACTGTTGTTACGAGTGGACTTTGTTGATTTAAAGATTTCGCGGACAAAAGGAGTTTCATAGGTAAACAGTATTGCACTATGAATGTTTCAATAGTTGCAAGCGAAAGCGATTCTATTGAATTAATTTGTTTAAGGAGAGAGTCAATTGAATAAACACTTTGTAGGGAAAATAGTTTCAATCAATGTAGATAGAATGTACAGAGTAGCTAATATAATGTGTGATATTGGAATTGTATGAACATCGTCTCTCTAGAGTACAATCAAAAGAAAATCAGTGAATGTTGAAGAAAACAAAAGATAACGTAACTGACTTTGTTGGTTTCTTCTCCCTCGAATTGTCTCAAAAGTTTTAATATTAATACCCAACTATAAAGCAATCTTGGAAACACTGGGAAGATTAAACGATTCAAAATTCTTTTTTCTTAGTAATGTAAATATTTTTAAAATAAACTACTACGGTTTTACTCTACCACCATACCAAGTTTTGTTATTAAATGTGACCTGCATTCAGCTTCATATTACATTCCTTTCCAAAACTTTTATATGAAAATATAAAGCTCACATTTCAAAAGCCAAGAACTTTTCACATCATTTCCAAACATTATGTAAACATGCTAATATGAAAATTTTCATAATCGTCGCCGTCGTACGTAGTGAGAATATTTTCTGAAATTAAAATGTAAGAAATTTAATCTCGCGAAATCTCAAACTCTTATTTATATGACGATTGCAAAACATACAAAAGAATCTAATATTCTATTCTAAAACCAATCGAAGTGTGAACCCGGAAAATAGAACTACGCGATTTAAAATCCAGGCAACACACACATTGGAATAAGCTTGTAAAAGAAAATCTAGTCGAGTTTTCAACGAGCGACGTACAGAATAGGGTCTCAATTTCAATACCTTTCAGTTTGTTTGCCTATCTAGTTTGTATGTGACGTTTTGTAGTTGATAGGCTTGACACCTCGTACCATGAGCTCGACCCTTGCTAGTTGCAAAATATCTTTCGTCTATTTCGTGCTAATAAATCCAGACTGTGCTACTATATTTACGGTCTTGTTCATACCCTACCTTTTCTTTCTCAGTGCACGCATTAGATCGTATCTTTTATATTGTAAGTAGTACAATTTCAAAAACTACTATTTTATTCCGTCCCATATTACTAACTCAGCATTATAAAGTCAGAAACTGTCTCATTCAATAACCACTTACCGTTATCTGTCAACGTTTTGTATGAAGATTGTATAACAAATCTCTGTTTTGCTTATCTGATGGTAGCAAGCGGGCTAATGGGCGTAAGAGATCATTTCAACGGACCATTGTTCCTATGTAATATACAACAAAAATTATGATATTGCACCTAGTGTTTTTTTGGCACTTAGAAACTGTTTTTGGCCTTATCGAGTCCATAGGTGCGATTTTTTCTTATGAAACCGGTAAAGTTTGTACTTTTAGTTCCGTACGTTTCGTAAAATGTACTTTAAATAATGTTACCCAATAAAAAATACTAGAGTAACAGAATGACGTGGAGCTTACGTGAAGGCAATCATTTTACAATTGTGAGAAAAAGTCAATGTATGATATCGGAGCCTATTAAATCTAAATGCCAAAAGAGAAAACGTACATTAGATGTATGGCAACATTGTTGGTGTATTTCAGGTTCCCACAGCAAAACACATCTTACGAAAAAAAAATTGACAGAAACAGACATTCGTGGGTATTTTTGCTACTTCTGTGACGACGAAGTCCCCTCGAAGTATTGACCTAATAATTCAACCAAAAATAAACTATTCTCTCTTTGAAACTATTTTTGTTTTAGGGTAAGGATACCTTCTTAAAATTTACATATTACATTACATTCAGAACCCAGTTGAATAGACCAATGACCCAACTACAATATGGTCCAACGAAATACAATATACCTAGTCTTAGGTCTCGACCTTCCCCGTGTCCATGTCCTTCAATTTATCTTCCCGTAATTTAATAGGGGACATAAAATAATGTCTCAAAGAACATTAAGGAAACTTGGACGCAAATCCACAGGAATGCTAAAAAGGATTGTTACTACGCACTGATATTAATAGTCGAAACACTTTGGCGCCAAGTGTCGAGACAAAACCATTAACGCTTTGGGTATCACTAGAGTAACCATAAAGCTGGGAAATTGGTCATTTTAGTGCATAATAATTTGTTTTAATGCAGGGCTAATTTGATGTTTAGACGGTTTTGAATGGTAAGGCTTTGAAATATCTTTGGTTAGAGCTTGCTAAATGCTATTTAATGGTTAGGGAATTAGTAGTGTAACTCTAAGCAAAATGATGTAACTTGATTAAAAGTCACTACTGTAGTTTTGTTTAAAGTTGACAAATGTTTGAAATGGTATCTTTTCTTATATATTTTTAGAAGGTATAATAAGAACAAGTTCGTCAAAGGACTTTTTGGAATCACCTTAGTCACTTACATTTATGTTGTCTTGTTTGAGCTGAAAGCTTCTGTGTTAGTATAAATTATTTTATGCAAATAACACAGATTGAACGGAGGAAATATCTACTTACTAAGCAAATAAATTGCAAAATAGACTAAGTGGTCGCCCATCTCACGGTGCACCTAAATTATTAGCCCACCAACCTTTCTTATTCAGATTCCTGCTTCGATTTAAAGCAAAACGTGGCTCTGATTGGTGAGAACATAATTAGTACAGCCACTAATTGAATTTCTGTTCACTTTGGACTGTAAATCGTGAAGATATAGATAGCTGTTACAAACTGACCATATATCCTGGGAACGGAAAAATCGTGAGTTACACAAACGTATAGTTTGCTAGGAAATGGTAAATGTTTAGAAAAGCTAAGTTAACCATTACTTAATAGGGCAGTTTAAATTAGTATTGAGATAATTATAGCACGCTTTCTAACAGAACTTTAACATTGTTTTGCTGTATTAATGTCTTGGATATGCACTTATTTGCTAAGTGCTTCTAATAGGTACTTCCGTGGTTTTAACAGAAGTGATTGTATCTGTTAGATTGTAGCTCACTGAGGGTTATTAAATTGTGTAACAATGATTGTTGTTATGCATGTACGTAAGCTGGTGTCTTTTTAAAAATAGAATAAGGGACTCTTAGAAATATAATATTACTTTCTGCCCTTTCTGTAGACACAAATACAAAAAACCGCGTCATATTTGGCATAAAATGTGGCTGTGTTTGTTTCAAAAATTTGGTAAAAAAGAATATTCTAATCGCTAATGATTTCGGCATTTATTTTATACATCATCTACAAATATTATTTCACTCTTATTGTATCTAATTGAAATATATGACAATAGTAGTTAAAACAAAAAAATATTATAACAAAGTATCCATCAACACAGAATTAGTAAAACATCATTTGTATTTCTCTCTACTCGCCGGTATTCAGGAGTTAATTTGACGTATAAACTAATAAGACAGATGTAGGACCAATCCCGTTATATCAGTACAATATGGTTGTCCTACAATATCACGTGCCGTGTTAGATAGCACTAGAGACGTTCCTATTGTCGGTGTTAATTGAATATTATTATTATTTTATTAGGTTCTTTTGATGATGTGAGATTTAATGTTGTTACATTTCATGGAAGTAGACAATTACACAGCATTATATAAAATCTTAGAACGATAACAAAAATTTACTATATCTTAATAAGATAAGATTACGAAACAAAAGGAATATTGACCTGGGCTGGCTTTTAAAACAAATCTCCAAACAAGAAATTTTAATGCACTTAAAAATCATAAAGCTAACAGTCTCTACAAACTCTACATATATTATTCACTTTTCCATCGCTCTTTTATCTACGCCTTTTATGTATACCTTTTTATATGTCCCTTTAATAAGTATCAGAACTTATCCGAACTGATAATGACAATTTTAACGACCCATAAAAAACTAATCAAGAGAAACCCATACTTAAAATTAAACAACAATAGGAAAATAACTCCCACCTCGTTCAATTTTACGATGCCTCTCATGAAACAAATGCCGACTACGAGTACTAAACTTTGAAAGTATCTTTTCTAAACAATCATGCAAGCAACGAAGTAGCTAAACAATTCCCATAAGAAAATTATGATATATGAATAGGGATGCGCGGGGTAACGTACTTACATCGACATCAGTGGGGACTGCACTAGCCGCAGTACAATTCATATTGCATGTCCAGTACCATCGCCCACAGAGAACCGGAGAGTACGACGGATTCGAATACTTTGGTACTACAGTACCAACAGTCTTAACCACCTAAATAACTGCAAAGGAATTTGAAATTTAAAGGCGAGACGACATGGTTTATTTTCAGTTGATGGCGGTCAGTTATAGGCTTTTGCTAGTTTATAAATACAGCCCTCGACAGAGTAATAGAAAAATATAAAACAATTGCATAAACATCAACAAACGGACAGACATACCACGACTCCTTACGAAGTCAGAGCTCAGGTGACCTCTGGTAACTAAACAATGGCTTATAATATACGAGGGAACGAATCAAAGAGGATGCTATTAAAAACTTGCTATAGGTAACTACAAAGTCTCCGTAAGTTTATGAAGAAAGGTTTATGAGACATTTTGAACGTAACTCAATTTAGACCGATCATTATGGAGTCTTTGTATCTTAGAAATGAATTTTACAATCGTGGAAATCTACCTTTAAACGTTTGAAGCTGCAAAAGGTCCACGTATCTCTTATATCATCAGATGATACATCTGACTTGGGTAACCGGTATGAGATGAACCCTGACTGTGCGAATTGAGACATGAAAAGATAGGTATCTTGTACATTCTTCGGGTTCACAACTTCACACCGGTTTGATGGGACTGGCTTTACTACCGAGCTTCCGAGATGGGTGATAGATCCTTGCCGCTCTTTGGTAGATATTATTTGGCATTGTGTTCGTATTTTTCGTACAATTTCTGAATGCGTGAATCACCATCGTCTATTCTATTTTTCCTTTTTATTACTTTATAACGGTTTAGAGAAATGAACTGTTCATTTACAAACTGCTACCTTTTTACCTCCCCCTTCAAAATCAATTCGGCGAATTTTTGTAAACAAAAAAATAAAGAGAATAAAAAAAACTTTTTGAAAAAAAGAGAACCGACTTCAAAACCAATCACAAAAAATTGTAAAATAACTTTTCTTTCGGAAGTCGGTGGCTTTGTTTTTTATTTCATTGAACGGGCCACCGACTTCCGAAAGAAAAGTTATTTTACAATTTATTGTGATTGGTTTTGAAGTCGGTTCTCTTTTTTTCAAAAAGTTTTTATTTTTCCCTTTTTAGTTGAGATAATCAAAAAAAAAACTTCATAAAATTGGCGTCTTTGAAAATCTACAATCCTATTAAGCAAAGCGGATCTATGTGAGCAACTTCACGGGGGATTCCTTATTGTTATATACCAAAACCTTCTCCAGAATGTAATGAACACTTTCCTGTAAACCGCATCAAAATCCGTTCAGCCAAACGCGAGATAATCGCGGACAAACATGCAATCGTCTCTGAAAATCTACAACCTAAGAAAACAAAAACGGGTCCACGCGGGCAACGTCACGGGATATCTATTAGTGTTATATACTAAAACCTTCTCCAGAATGTAATGAACACTTTCCTGAAAACCGCATCAAAATCTGTTCAGCCAAACGCGAGATAATCGCGGACAAACATACATACATACATACATACAGGTCGAACTGAGAACCTACTTTTTTTTTTGAAGTCGGTTAAAAAAGCACAATACATATTTTATGCCTTGATGATGTTGCTGAGCTTAGATTCCATATCGAAACCACATAATTATCTTTCTTCCCAAGTTATCACAACTGTAAACTTCCTACAAAAACCTTTACCTAGGAAGTTAGCGTCCAATCTTATAACAGAACGTAATGTAGGTATAATGAGCCGCAACATAAATTCACTTCATTAGGCGTTCCGCTGCACAAAGGCACCGTGTTTACTGTTTACACGTGCTGCTAACGCAAACTTACGCGTTCACGGTTTACGTTTTACTGGGAGTTAGTGAGTTCTTTTTGTTGTATTTCGTTTAGCGTTATTTACCATTCGCATCAAGAGTTACTTTTTAATTTGTGGCTATATTATGGCTTAATTGTGTGTTCAGTGCTATTTTTAAAATTGTTAAAAATATCTAATATTTTTATCTGCGTGTTGATGTTGCGGGCTGAATCCATTATCTGCAATATTGCTTGAATATTAAATTTTTCGAATTTTATCGTATTCCACAGTCATTATTATTTTGATAAAGTGACCTTTTAAGACCTAAAGATCTACGATTACACGTAGCTTCATGAAAATATGACGGACTGACAAGATTTTCTGGCATGTAGCACCCCTTAATTTTCCAAGATAAGAAGGAGAGAACTGATCTTTGTTGTGGACGATAAGAAAATTTTGAAATTTTAATATTTTTAATTTGTCTTTTGCCTTGAAACACTCTTATAATTTGATAGACCTATAAGTATTCATTATTTACCTAGTATCATTATACATATAGTCTCAAGTACTGTACATGTATTTGAAATAGATACTTACATACACCTACTGGATTGCAACCGACAATTTACAACAATATTAGCGATCCTCCTATGCAGTGTGGGCGTTACAAATCCAATGACAATCAATAAAGTCGATAGTGAAAGTCTCATATCAATTGAATGAGTAATAACCGGTATATTAATACCTTGCCGATAGGGAATGCCATAACCTTACCATATATGGTTCAATGAAGATATGTAATTTTGTTTAGAATTTAAAATAGATGTTGTTTTGAACAGTCTAATAGACACTTTAGTCCCATGGGCTTTTATCTTGGCCACGCCAGAGTTTAAGCATGCCACGGCGATACTACCATGACTAGTTGAATTAATCATGTGAATAGTAGGTTTTTTACAGCATAGTTATTTAATATAATGCATCCGTATTTCATGAAGGCATGAGCTTCCCCAAAAACAATTTTGGATGCGACAAGAAAACAAGAACACACAATTGTTTATCTACTTAAATATTGTTTTATCACGAGGACTTAGTAAAACAATTAGTACACGGATGAACAGTTACGTTAATTTTGCGAATTTTTTAATCTTAACTAAATCCTAATGGCTTCAGAAGGTTTTATAGGACTTTAGAATCCTTTCAAACAATACCTTTGGAGGAAAAATTAAATAAAACAAACATTACAGGTCTCTGATTTGAGGTAAAACAACAATGTTACGACGGCGACGATGCGGTCTTAGATAAAGGAACCGAACCAATTCTTGCACCCGTTGTCCAGTATCCCTTTATTATTCCTGCGATCAACACAACAACTATAAATTACGAGGAAACAACAGCTTTACAACACAACAGACTACTGTTGTTGGTTGCTGGTCGGGTTGCTGACTCGTCGCGTGACTTCTCACATTTGTAAACGACTGCAACTAGTTGCTTAGAGATAACAAGACCTCGGGTTAGGGTGACCATACGTGCGGACATGTCCAGATATTTTGGACTTTTTTTTACGTGGTAAAATCGTCAAATGAGTCCTCCCACCCAGGGCGGGCGCAGCAAGGTGGGAGGGACTGTCAGACCCGTACAGACTTAAATCCACTGTGTCCTGAAATAGCCCTTTACGTTCCAGGCACACGGTAATTTGATAACTCCAACGACCCAGGCTTTGGCCCTCTAGAGGCCCCGTCATCAAGCTGACACTCTTTGAGGCGCGCGTGGAACACAACACGCCGTCGACCCAGACATGGTTCATGGTCGGACAGCGAGTCGCCCATTACTCACCGCCTGCATGCCCCGCTACACCGTGCCGCGTCCGGGCCGTGTCCCGCCCGTGTTCCGGGCCCCAAGCAGGAATAACTTTACATAAAAAGCATACCGCAATGTTCAACCGTGCCCCATCCGGGGCCCGGACAAAGCACGGTGTAGCGTAATGATCTTTTAGATAAAAAATAAGCTAACTCGTAAAATGGCAGGATGAAGTAGACCAGCTAGAGAAGTGGAAGAAATAGGCCTTTGCGTGGCAATGGCATATAAATAGGCTATATAAAACTAAAAGTAAAAAATATGTCTGGACATTTTTGCATATTCATGTCGGGTCTTTTTTCAACTGGTAACCCTACCCCATACTGCCTATGAGGCTATGATTCGCCAAGATTCTCTGGAATTTAATTTAGATTTACTTAGAACAATTTGTATTCGATTTATTGAAAGTATTTTTGAATGTTAAGTGACGATTTGTTTTATTTAATGGTTTTTTAAATAAATGTGTGAAGATGTCTCTTGAAGAATTAATGTTGGTGGCTTATCTGTACTTGGGATCGCTACTGGCTGTTTGGTTATTTAAATACGATAGGAAATTGTTTATGTTCTTTATTTGTTATTTATACGTTTACTGTAAAAGATTGATATACCCCGAGGAATTACTGTAGGTAATTAAAAATTATGTTCTCTGTTTAAAATGTGCTCATTAAATGCGATCCTGTACCAGAAGTTTCTGTTAAGTGGCAGTTGCTTTCAAAGACTTTTAAATTTTTTCAAAGACTTTCAAAAGAATTCGTCGTCATCGTCTGCTTTACTGCTGAAGCTTTTCGGTAGCATTTGTCAATTCCACTTTTTTTTTTTTAATTCTACTAGTGACACCTAGAGTTTAGAATTTAACGACGGTGTCAAAAAAATATAACAAAAAGAATGTGCCAGAAAATTACTAGTTCACATTTCACTTTCGTTTTAGAACCATTTTTGGCTAATTCAATTCCGTTGCAAAACTACCAAGTACGTATAAGTGCTTTGACCGTTTATTACAACATATATTTTGAGTCTCAATATTCCGTACTCAGTGAACTTTAAACAGGCTAATATTGTGTACGCATGATGATTCTTACCTTTATAAGTGACAGAATAATCGTACGAAATATTGTTATGGACATTTTCGTCTATCTAGTCTATTGTAATCTCTACGAAATATATAAGTAACATGATACCTATTCATGTAAGACCTCGGTATTGATCTTCTCACAGGAACAAAAAAACATACGTTACATTTAATACTACCATTACCGAAACCGATTTATTGGACATCGATTGCTTTTTTAGTGTCACATACATCTTCCAATAATATCTCATCATATTAAAATTCCGATGCAATGTCAATGCTATAATAAATGCTAGTTCAAAGACCCCTCATAAACCTTCATATTTTATCTTTTAAACATAACAGAACCGATTATAAGTCACGTCCGACATTATTGATCTGTTGCGTTCATCGGTTTGTTGCATCAGCGAGGCTTCACCGCATCTTGGACCGCAAATTGAGATATTGGCATAACCGGTCAACCACGCGTCTCTCATAATTATATTTAAAATATTCAAATGAACCTTGTCTCGGGCATTCCTAGAGCAAACATTGTTACTCTTGAATCCTTACTATGGATGGATGAATGGATGTTTGTTAATCATGTCAAAACTGTTGGACGGATCTCGATAACAATTTGGTACACATTAGTTTATAACCTGGATTGGCACTTAAGGTACTTTGTATTCCGTGGTATTACGTTCCCGTGGGATAATAACGAGAAACTCGTGGGCGAAGTCACTGGCAACACCTAGTTTAATAAAGTGACAAAACGAAGCAGTTACCTCTCGACGCATCGACGTCGTAATGACACCGTAATACGTCCCATAAATTTTGAAGACGAGTAATACACACCACTATAAATATTACCCCAAAGTGGTGATTTACCCAACACGACTGACGGTTAGACGAGAGGGAGGTAAAAGCTCGTTTTACTTCACTCTAAATTGTTACTAAGTTGTCTTAAAAGCGTTGAAACGGTACTCTAAAGTTGTCTAAAGTTCCCTGTAATGGTTGTCGTCGTTGACAAAGTTTTTTATGTTATTAAGATCCTAGTTTTTGATAAACAGGGTAGTTAAAGTAGAAATTGATACGGGAAAACAATATGCTCATGGCTTTACTTGTCCCGATAATAATAATTTAATGGATCGTTACGACGAAGTAACTGTTCGTGTGTAGACAGAATAAGGAAGGATTTGTTGTGTTTTAATGTGTAACATATAATATAATGCGCTCGCTTATGGCTAAGCCGGAATTCGTATGAACTTCATGTTTGTGCACTAAACTACCTAGACAGGTAAAATAAATCCTTTATAGGGGACCGCTGATTTGTTATTAGATAAAAATGTTTCGTAAGATGCCGTTTGCAAAACCTGTAATAAAAGTGCCGACAAAGTTGTACGGATTTTTTTATTCTTAGTTATTTAGGATTGTTCGTAATGTGGGATGTGTTTAATCGGACCGGTGTCGGTGGTAAAGTGACGGAGAATGCTTCAAGATATCTGGTTGTTGTTGATGTGTTCCAGAGATGCGTAGGTGGGCCAGTCTCATTCTACAAGGTCAATGCTTTGGTGCCCTTCGGCTGTCCGTCGAAGGCGTCAATTGTAACGGATTACCGTCAGGTGAGCTGACAGCTTATTGACTTTTTTCATTTGATACCATACGATGGATGGGTTTCATTTCGTCCTACGGATTGGATGGAAAGTTCGGTTGATTCATTATGCGTCTTTTGTCTTTTATCATTTCGATTTGGGTCAGCTTTTAGTCATGACTTTAAAAATGAAAACATTAAGGACGCTCGTCACGAATATTCAATTTCATCTGCAGTCCGGATATCCAACCATTTATCCCTAAAACAAAGTAAATCAAAAGAATCCCCAAAAATACAAACAAAAGGAAATTGAAAGCAATCAAGAAAATATCATCGTCGAACTATTTGCCGCTACTCAGTCCGTTTCGACGGAACCATTTGAGTGAGGAGTGAGAAGTATGGCATTCCGAAGGCGTATCGTTTGACCTATCTTAATGGATCCCACTTCGCTTTAGGCACCAAAAAACTCAAGGATAAGGAACAAAATAAACGTCCAGCGATAAAGCGCTTCATTCTTTGGTGTGAGACGTTTTTTCTGCTGAGATTTAATTTGTTTGGAAGATTTGGTGTAAAAAACTGGGACGTGATGGTTCGTTTATAGATTAGTTGGTCGTCTTTGTTGTAGAACGAATGCGTTGACCGAAATGTTTAAACTTTTTAACTCATCAAATTATTGGACAAAACTTTGAAGGTAACTCATTCGTATTTTGATATCCGTGACAAAAATGTTATAGTGTTCCGAGGACTAAAAATACACATAAAATCTTCATTCACAGAAACCCCCAAAAGCGCTAACACCGCTTTAATTTCAAACCTCAACAAGGATCTTTACAAGGATGCTCGCCATTAAAAAGTAATAAATTCCAAATTCAAAAAATCCTCCAACAAATAAAAAAAGAACAGCTTGTATAGTCGTAAATTTGTGTATAGGGTTGGCCTAGAAGCGCATATCGGTTTATGGCTGGACCTTAGTGAGTCCTCGCGATAAATTCATGGTATCGTGAGGCCGTGGATAGCCAATCGCAGTCGTAATAATAAAGGTTAGAACGAGCTTTATTCATTTGTGAAGTCGCGTGGGAACCCTTTATTTGTTTCATTTGACAAGGACGATCGGAGAATACGAGGCTAATGGGAAAATGGCGATTGGATTGCGCATATATTACGCATAGTTTTATCCTTTTGCGACTCGACCTTGCCTAATGATTGACTTTATATGGAAAGGCGTAGTAATGTAGTGACCCGCATACGAATAATTTGTAACGATATGCAATTAGTTATATTGCTTTTATGGTGATTTCTCAAATGGTGGAATTATTATCGAATCTTGCTGGTCGATTGAATGTGGATTACCAATTAATTAAGGTGTGACATAATCAAATGTTTGTAGGGCATTCGGTTTTATTGGTACTTCAAAGATATTCGGTAAAAACGTAATCAAACAATTGTACTCCGATTGATATAGCAAAATTCCTGACATCACATCGATCCTGAGACTTCACGGTTTGTAGCTGCGCTTGCCACTGCAAGATCAACAAGGAAGTTCCGGTAATACCTATATACACATATACTTACCTACAAATTAACAAGATTCCGTGAAGACTGGAAAACCACTTTAGTATATACAAAGATGAAATCGACACGGACGTCGGACACTGCAAAGTGCAAGGCTATTCGCCACTTCAGAACAACAATATACGCCATGTTTTTATGTGAAAAAGTCAGTTGTTCACAACTCCGCGTAAATACCATGAGCCAATCAGGTTATTATAAGATGTTTGACATTTTTATACTTTATTACTATCTTTTTTTCTGCTCTTCTTAGATGACTTGGAAAAACGAAGAGTTTCTCAATCCCAAGGATATTTTTTTATTTACGTAAGTTCCCCGATTTCCCAAATAGTTCTTTTTTCAAAAGTTTTATTAAACGAACTTTTTAGGGTGAAATAAAAATAATGTAAAATATTTTTGCGTTATTTTCTAACACTTGCATCCTCTCAAAAGAGCATTCATAATCAAGGAACTAAAAAAAACATAAATAATTGATTTATTGAAAATTAATTCGCATAATTTATTTATTTACACCTTTACTTATAAATGTACACATACATACACTTGTACAATAAAGCTCCACATTTCTCATGTACCCAGGCACATTAAATTTACATTCAAAATTATGCAAAATTAAATTAGCATAATGTATTTTTTTGCTAAACCCAATTTTCAGGTGACCCTTTTCATGGTCGCATAATATTTTAGCTAATAAAGGCAGTCTCTGTCCGCTTAAGAAACGAGGTTGATATCACAAAAAAGAATCTGTTGGGTTAAAAAAAATCCCATCCCCTAGGGAAGGGATAAAGCTCGCCCTTGTCAATTTGTCGTGATAGACAAACTATAGCAATAAATAACAAACCTAAAGGCGTGACGGTTATATTACAACGTTAATGAATAACACAAACAGAATAAAAACAACCATTAAAATGGAATAGCTTCTTCGCAAATGATAGACATTCTTTATTATATACAGTAATCACGCAATGCTCAATTAAATGACGGCTTTAGAGGGCCTCCTTCCAGGGTCATGGGACTGGTTCATCGTTGCCCTGAACTAATTTCTCCTGTATCGTGGGTGCGTTTACAAACATAGAAATTCACATACACAAACACCCAGACCCGGAACATAATTATGCCACAGGTCTTTAGGTGATTGCATCGATGTATAGCCCGCGAAATTCAATTTTTCTTACGTTTTTTGTTATGTTGATAAAGTTACAAAATGTCACTGGCATGCAAATTGCAAAAAACGTAAGAAAAGAATTTCGCGAGCTGGTTGGAACATTCACCCTAAGATGACGTTTGAGGACATCCTTGTTGCGTAAGTATTGTCCACCCTGTGCTGCTCCGATTAGAAAACAGAACAACTCAATAGTTGATCATACAAATATTTGTTCCGTGCGAGGATCGAACCCGCGACACGCTGCGCAGCAGTCGATTAGTCAGCCACTGCACCGACTTGCACTCGTCCGTCGAATTACAATAATTACACCAATTGTAATTAGGCAATTTATTGTGCCTAAATTTAATATTTTATTCAAGCATCTGGCCTGTCTGGTATATAATCAAATATCGTACAGAAATAATCCAATTTTTCGCACTGTATTGAGTTTTATATTACTTTTTTCCCCTTTTCGCTAGACTTTCGGAGTTCTTTTCTGCTGGACTTTTTACGAGTTTCAGAAACTAATCGTCGTCCAATCATGAAAAAACTAGCCAGATGCGTGTACGACGATATACAATGAATGGTTCCGTATAGTTGAATTTATTTTTTCCCAAAAAAAAACATAGTGTCGAAAAGAAAGTTGATAAACTTAATTTTGTTTTTGTAATAATTTCCTACATTTCGAACTTGGTACTTTTTTTTCAAAAATAACGCGAAGTTCCCTATAAGTTTTGATTACTTTGCAAGCGTTAAATTATACGGCATAACGACCGTATATTTTGGTTTCGTTAACAAATTTTTTATCTGCTTCAAGAAACTGTAGACTTCAATATTTGATATTAATTTCAGCTGAATATCAAACCTCGTTTCTTTGAAAAAGGGTCTTAAAAGATATGGACAAAAAGTGATCCAATAAAGGTTCCGTTTTCCTTTTGAGGTACGGAAGCCTAAAAATAACCAGAATATCAAAATACGTATAAGCTACAATAATACAACTACTATACTAATTTCACAACCGTCAGTTACTGTAACGCGTATCTGTAACATGTAATGTAACGTTTGACACTGCACTTACACGCTTTCCTTCACCGTAATCAAGTATAATATATGTAGCCACTGATTTTATGCGTGGGCACACGCGTTTCTATCAACGTTATAGGATCGGACACATGATTGAAATTCGATGCGACACCCACCCTGTATATATGGGCTCGTAAATTTTCGGAAATGCTCGGGTTACGATTTGATTGATCTTATTGGTCCCCGTGACACGTTTGGCATTTCGGTGGTATTGTCGTTTGATAAACATAATATAAATACTAGTTGGCTGGGGACTAATCTGTTGCTATTCGGATTTCTATTAATAGTAAAAATCATTATCATCTTATAAATGTTCCCACTACTAAGACATAGGCCTCCTCTTTGTGAGAGGAAGTGGGTCATAATCCACCACGCGGGCCAAATGTAGATTAGATACCTGTCACATTTTTTCGATTTTTGGTTTTAGGACATGTAGGTTTCCTCACGTTGTTTTCCTTCATGGTTTTCAGAGCAGTGGTCTTAAAATAAAATACACAAAGTAATGCGTCTGGCTGGGTTCGAACCCTCAACCTACAAATCGTAGGTTGGAGCCGATATCACTGGGCCACTACTGCTGCCCTGTGTCTCATTTAAATAATAGTTTTGATTAATTTAAAATTTCCAGAATTTTCTCACATTATTCTAAAATTGATGGTCAGTTACAACAACAGATTGGATTCATAAAGTGAAGGGCTTTTGTGGCTAAGTTTGGAAAAAGTAAAGTCCAACAATGGACCACGACAGGTCTAGCTGATTGATTAAATCATAAGTCGAAGCAAGCTTATTTTTAGATGACATAATATTTTTCGTGTAGGCACCTTAATCTTTCTACGATTGATGTCATGTACAGAGCAATTAGATTGCAAAATCTACCCACAATAATCCCCGACTTACAAACACTGCCGTCTAAATCACGATTTAATCAAAAATCTGGGCCACAATAGCGACATAACATAACACTTAATTTGATGTACCGATCGTTTTAACTGTAGATCATTCTATCGGACTGTACAGTCACAAATAACCTCCTCTAGATATCGCATTCTCAGAAATCTATGTGCAACATACGTCAGTGCATTTGTTCCTCTTGTGCTGTCCATATAGAGCCTTTTTATTCCTCAAGTCAAGTTTCTAGGATCTGTTAGCATCAGCACGCTTTAGTGTCTGGTCGACACTGAAAGGGTCAAGAACGAACATTAACTTAAGTAATGGCAAATAAACTGTACCCTTATCACGAGTTTTCACTATTTTACTTTACAGCGTCTTTCCAGTATTTACAGCGTTTCTTGTATGGAAAAATGGAACAGCGCCTCTGGTGTGCGAAGAGGGAACTAATTTATTCCTGGTTTGTCAATTTAAAAAATGTCAAAGTTCCAGTTTACTTTACGTCAGAATAACCGACAACTCATGATAAGGCCTCTGACGTGTGAAGGCTTGTATGCGGAATCTAGAAGACATTGGGTACGGTTAGACAATACAAAATCTGGACAGAAAATGCTGAACAGTCAGCTATCTTGCTCTGTCGCTCTCGTCTGAACTCAGCATGATTTCAGCCGATAATTTAGTCAGCATAGGTGTTCAGCATTTCTGTCTAGATTTTGTATCGGCTAACCGTACCCATTATCTGTAAACACAACAAAAAATGGTTGACATAGTTTTTTATTCACTTATGCTACTTGAAGAGTGAAATAATCGATTGCGAAGAGTAACGATATTGCGTCATTTTTGACGGAACCTGAAAAATTACACAATCGTGTTCAAGGTTTTTTTTTTGTAGATTTGTTGATTTTTGATGTAAATTGTCGATTACGGTCTGTAATGATTGTGCACGCGAAGTTAATTTACAATCGGTGTATTATTTTTATCAGCCATTTCGTTCAGTAATCGGTTTTTTTTATGTATTATCTGCACATTCAGAAAGTAGGTACTGTTAGCTAGCCGCTACTTAGATAAGACAAAAAAAAATCGGGTTGAAAGATGTCGCATGGCATTGAAATTTTGGTTCTAGGACATGCCGGTTTCCTCACGATGTTTTCCTTCACCGTTTTGGGATTTCCTTCCACGTTTCATCCTAATATCGTTATAACCAGGTACACCAACACCCACTCAAAACATCAAAACTTATTACATTAGCGGTATTTCACGTACCTAGATCCATTTTTTATCCGTGTTCCACAAAAAGCGCCCGCTCCATTTGATTGATTCCATTTATCATAGCAATTGAGAAATGGCAGTCATCAATAATCGGCATTTTAATCCTTTTTGTACTTACAGCTACATCAAGCTATGCTAAACTACTATGAGCAGACCGATGGACGTGGGGAAAGATCACACTATGCCAGACCAGGATATACTGGTTTTGTATAGCTTGATGTGTAGCCATGTGTACCTACGCGAACCATTAGTGTGAAAAAAAGTGCTAAGACCATTTCATTTAAAATGTCTAATGGGCCTCTGCAAGCTGGCTCCGGCTCCTGGCAAGCCCTCTAAAAGCCCGGGACACCATGATCCCGAGATGTGTAGACATTTAAAAATAATAATAATAATAATATTCCACAACTATCACACAACGCCATCTAGTCCCAAGCTAAGCAGAGCTTGTGTTATGGGTACTAGACAACTGATAAACATACTTATATATTTCTAAATACATACATTATAGATAAATTACACCCAGACACAGAACAAATGATCATGCTCATCACACAAACATTCGTCCTGGATGGGAATCGAACCCACGACCCCCGGCATAGCAGTCAGGGTCACTAACCACTAGACCAACAGGCCAGTCAGACCCACCATGCAAACCCAGTGCGGATTGGTAGATGTCACAAATGTCTTCGAACTTATGGTTCTAGGACATGCCTGGTTTCGGTTCTAATCTAAGACATTTACTTCCTCACAATGTATTCCTTCCCTGTTCTGAGGACTGGTGATGAAATAAATTACACAAATGGACCCACAGATCTTTTTATATTGAACCAATTTTATATTTATTTACCGTATAACCTAAAGTGTTATTTTTTGGGCTATGAACCCGCCGTTCTATATGCTCCCAAGCCCTCCTTCTATCAAATCGGTGGTAAAATTAATCACATTGAATACACATACTCGTAGGTTTACATAAATGATTAGAAAAGGGTCAAGATAACAAATTTCGATGAGTTCAGCAGATATTATTGAATAAAGTGAATGTTGCCAAAAATACTGATATTGAAAGCCAATTAAATCACATTGGTCGTAATCACGTCAAACTTTATACATACGAGTGAAGCTTTTTTTTTTAGGTGGTAAAATCATCAAAGGAGCCCTGGGTGGGGCGGAAGGGACTGTCAGACATACGAGTGAAGCTGAGATTAATGTGGCTCGGGCATCGAGAACCCCAAATCCTCCATACCCAATACACAAGTCGGAAAAAACTATAGACTTTAATTTAAGCTATTACGAACCTAAATTAAATTTAATGTATTGCTTGGAATGTTATTATGACATATTTAATTGATTACTACACTTCCTCTATGCAATATCTAATCTATGGCAATACCCCATGTGCAAGCGCATTCGTCCCATCGGCTTGTCTCAAGTCTCTGGCATGTAATTATAATCTGGTCGTTAAATATATGTGATAAAGTATATATTTTACGATTCTATAAGATGCGCTTGCGTCGTAGGTTACAGTGATGATAGACCTCTTAGAAGGGACATTATAAGTTTTCCGTTTGAGTTAGAAGCGAACGCGGATTCTTAGAGAGAATGACAAGTGATCGCTTTCAAAGCGTTTTGTATTTCTTCGACGACTTAATGAGATTTTTCGTAGTTTATTTTAGTTCCATACATTTCCCTAACAATTTTCCATTATTGTTGTCACTGAGTCACTCACTACGTCTAGAAAGACAATACCTAATCCGTACCTACCTCGCAAAAATCTTATTCTCTTAGTTAATTACTGGAAAAATGTTGGTCACTCAGAATAATACTATAAAAGATCTTTTACATAACATAACAGCCTGTAATGGTCTCACATTATTGGCTGATTTTGTTTATAATTGCCATGTGTGCTCGTACACAATACTCATCATTGTGATAGACTTGATTGTAATCCACCGCGTGGGCTTGTTTGTAGATGCCACATGTTTTTGATTTTTTGAGTCTATAACATGACAGTTTCGTTCAACTTCTATCATCGTCTCAGCGCAGTGGTTATGAAATAATAAATAACACAAATGCGCCTATCTGAGTTCAAACTCGAAACCTAAAGAGCTTTGAAAGAAAACTGGGTTAAACCTCACATACTTATCTTAAACTTCACACCTCATTAAGCCACTCTGAAGCCTTATTCCTCCAAAACAACTCGGTAAGTTAAGGTAATCTACAAAATGGATGGGAACAAGAAACAAAATACATAATTAGTCCAATACTTCAGGAAACGACAGCCATGTTCTAGAAACATCTCCGATATAAATCTACACTCAATGTTCATACAAATAAACAAGCGAAACAGTAGACGAGACTCCTATCATTGTAAACGTACAGATCGCCAATAACGGTCCTTCCAAAGCCCACAACACACTTGCAATACCCGCGACCAAATGACGCATTTTCATTGGACAAAAAGACGAAACCATACTTCACAGTACGGATTGTGGCCAATGAGAAGTCCCGTAGTCTGTTGTGTTAGAAGTGTGTTCCTAGCTCAATGTGATTCGTATATGTACTGAGCAGAGAGCTTGTTGCAATTTATCGGATACAGTTCTAATCTCCGGCAATAACTGAGATTCCTATTAGTAAAGTCCAATTAACCTATAGCTTGAACTGGAGATCAAACTTGGAACCTAAGAATCGTTAGCGGACCGAAGCTTTAGTTAAGTCATTGAATTGACCTCTTGAATTACATTGTTGTTGGAAATGGTGAAGCAATGTATAAAATTGAAAAAAGTGGTCGATAAAAATAAGCATTCTCATCTTTTAAACATTTAATAACGATTGAACACTCGTTTGGGCTACCGGTTTATCTAAAGGTTCACGAAGACCTCCAATACAGATGATGATATAATTAAAAAAGTCTTTAAACACAAAGTATAAAATGAAGCCACATTAAACTCCATTACTTGGACCGTTATCACACAGATCATACATAATGTCGCTGCCGCTCCTATCTTACATCTTCTTATCTAAAAAGTGTGAGGCTCGTCCGCCCCCTCGACTCCATCTCTTCACACCTAAGAATTCAATTAATCTCGACGCGCACCCGCTTCGCTGGCCACGAGATTCGTGACTAGTAATTACTTTTTGTTACAAAAAGAAAACAAATTTATTCTATACTCCCCCGCTTGTTTACGAAAATAAAAAGATATTCTAACCGAGTAACGGACCAGCAGAACAATGAGCGATGACATGGAACTCTTCCTAGACAACTCCCCTATAAAAGGGATATCTTGTTACTAAAATATTCTACTCCATTTATTATAATAACATACGAAACAAAGGCGATAACTAGCAAGGAGTAAATTACGAACAAGATTTACGTTTACCATTCATCATTCGAGAATTAATCTCCCTGTTTCTCGGCATCGCCTAGAGATATTTCAATATACCTCAAAAGAATCCCATTTATTCGAAGGTACCTGCCGACTTTGCCTCATATTTCTCCGGGAATAACAAAGGCTCCGGGATCAAGGCATGACCTGTGGGCGCGTTCAGCAACAAGTTGTAAAAAACCACGCGCACGAGAACGCAAGTCGCAAATGAAATCGAAATAACGTAACGTCCAGTCCCGGCAAGGTCTCGCGGAATGAGATACGGCCTTTTGATTAACCATTGTCGGCCAGCCGACCCGTGGAGTCGTCCCGCAACACTGCCACAATACTTTATTTATGTCTTTATATTTATTGCATTCTTCCATTCGCAATAAAGAAGATACGTTTTTCTAAGCGCTCTCAATAATCTCACCAGATGACTTCATTTGCATAAATAATGTATTTTTCATTTTTTTAATCCCATATTTTCTCGCCGACATTATAATATTCATTGATACGGAAAATTGATTAATGTTTTTATTTGTGTCTTAATTACATTACATGTCATTCCAATGGCACCATAACGTCGCCAGTTAGATAATTCTGAAGCGATTATTCATATTATCTTGATGGTTAGATTTATATCGTGCAGTAAGGTTTGTTGATTTGTTTTCAAGGAACTTTATGTTACGTGCCCTTTATTACCTTATAATGACATTTTTAAGGTGGAGGGTTGGCTATAAGTCACGCGCTGGCCCCGAAAAGAAGCAAACCTTCTGTTAGTAATTACATGCAAGTCGGCGGACGCGTAGGGTTCACCCCTGTGCCTACATCACGCGATGTGAAGCTTTCGCAGAACTAAAAGATGTTTTAAAACCAGTAGCGCCGACCTTTGTTCGACGAGTAAACTTTCAGAATCGGATCTTCAAATACTCATCGAACTTCGGCCAGCCAGATGTTGAAGTAACAGCACTCCTTATTTAACTTTCAGATGAAACTTCGAGCAAGGCGCTCGATTTGTTTACTCCATTATACCGTATCTTACAAAATTATACTCTAGTTCGATCTTTGTCGAGGTACCTATACCACATACCAGACATAAAATTTATATCACTCGATAAAAAGACTCTTTGTGTGGCGATGTTTACATCCGAAAGTTGATATTAGCGTCAGTATAAAGTCTACTCTGAGGGTTTTAGAGGCGCATAATCCAGTCGTTACAAAAAGTCGACACTGCGATAAAACGTGCAATAAGAATGGGTTGGTTATAGGTAGTATTGTAGGTTTTCATGTGTGGAAGTAAGCGGGCAGCGGGTGAGCTAGGCTCGGCGGGTTGCAGGCCGGCGGGCGGCGGCGGCGACCGGCGAGTTGTCCTCAACTCGGTAGCCGTGGCCGGTTCTCGCTGCTCGCCACTCTAGTACGGCACGGGCAGAGTCACGCAACGGACGCGCGCCGCCACAACTCGGCGCGCGCATACACACACGAACTTAAATAACATAGTTAGTACAAACTTTTTCACCGGTGTGTTTATCGACTGTGTTTGACTGTTTCATACGGAGGATTGAGTGCACTTTGAGTGACTTGGGGACGTGACAGGGATTTGGCGGGAGTTGAGGGAAAGTGGCAGGACGGAGGCGCGAGCGCGCCCTCTTTTACATAATCGTTGATAACTGGAGCTTTCGTAATTGTTGCGTGATAACAGTAAGTACACTTTGAAATACTTCATCTATCTAGTGTAAGAAAGTTTTTAGCGTCCTTGATGTAATGTATGTTTTCAATTTACTGTTTGTTTAGATACGTCGTAAAGCTTGTATTCAAAACAAAACAGTTTAATCTTTTCATAAGTAGACATTATTGCCCAAGTTTTTTCTGTTTGCTTTGCGCATGTCAAGTTAATGTTGATATAAAGTTATCTTAAGTTGATAGACGTAAGCCTCTTATCTTTATATTAAGTTCTGCTTTAAATGTGTATTCTTTCTTTCTTTTACTTAAAACTATGTCTCGTCTGTCGCTTTTGTAAATAAACACAGATTGAAATAAGTAAAAAGAGTTATTTGAATATTTAGTGCTCGATTTGAATTTTTGTGGGGCGGGTTACAAACCTTTCTTGTTTGAATTCGAAATGGTTTGAACTCAATCATGAAGTTACTAGTGTAGATACGACCGTTTGACGTTTAGTTTAGGTAGTATTAGAATGGAATTGATTACCTTTAAAATTAAGCTGGTTTGGACTTTTAGGTTACTAAGTTACGGATTGATTTTCAATAAACGTTTGTAGTCAAAATTTATTGTTCCGTAATAATTTTTAATTTCATAAATTAGCAGTTTTATGATTTATTATGTCTTTATAAAGCCTGCGGGAAAATTAGATCGATTTTGCGTATTTTGTTTTCTCTTTTTTTTTATCGATCGTGTTATTTTTTTATCTAGGATCCGATTTAGGTAATACTCTTGTTTGAATAATATTATGCCTCATGGTGAACCCATGAGGCATAATATTATTCAAACAAGAGTTATGGCAGCTTATTAAGTTTTCAATAGACAGGGTCCTGGGTTCGATTCTTGGGTTCATTTTATGTTACTGCTCTGATATTTTACCGGTTTTATTTTGTTTGTGTAATCTATACAAATATAATATAGCGGAAGAGTTTGGTTGAACGCGTTAATCTCACCTTTTCGAATTGAAAAAATATTTTTGTATTGAATAGACTATTTATCACGGAAGGATGTTATATGGCATATAAGGCTTATATGTATAACATCACGCTATGACCATACCTGAACAACGGGGGTGAAATCATGGAGACAAGCTAATACATAATATCTACTTTCAGAGCCTTTATCACGAGTTTTCATTATTTTACTTTACAGCGTTGTTCCAGTATTTACAGCTTTCCTTGTATGAAAAAATAGACCAGCGCCTCTAGTGTGCGAAGAGGGAACTAATTTTTTCCTTGAAAATTGTCACTTTGAAAATGTCAAAGTTCCGGTTTACCTTACGTCTCAAATACTGAAAATTCGTGCTAAGGCCTCTGATAGTAATTCTCTCTCGAGTAATATACTTTTAATACTGTATCGTTGTTGTTATATAATCGATGTTTATGTCTAGACTTTATTTGAGAAGGAAGTTGGAAGGAATTTGAACTGGTTGGACTACTGGTAATTGTAGTAACTATTTCTAGATTTTGGACACTATGTTTAGTATGTTTGGCGAGTGTTGACTGTGGACTACTGTGGAGTTGAAAAATAGGTATTAATTTTAGGATTTTTAGGTGTCTGTTAATGTTAGTGAGTCTGGCTTCGGTGTGTTTGGTCAGATGCTTGGCAGATTTTTAACACACTGTAATTATTTCTACTGTACATATTGTGGCAGCATTTACAGTCATTTTTAAACTCACAAACTTATACACAGAAAACACACATGAACTCGACACTAGTGTAAGTTCTGCAAGGAAATCGAACCCACGACACTCAACCACTGCGCAGTTTAGCAGTATCATGGAAGCCAAAAAGTCAAGCATTGTTTTTTATCTACTAATTTTATTTCTTAATTCGATTCCATCTAAGTACCTACCTATTTATTTTTTTATAATAAGTAAGTTATTTTATAGTTAATACGAAATACTACGTTTCCGCCTTGTACACCAAGTATAAAACAAGATTAACTGAAGCCAATAAGCCAACGGGGATGCTCGACGCAAGACCAATCACATTTGATGGCCCGATCGTGGCCCACTGTCGCAATTGAAACACGCCATTATCGGCCACTTATCACTGCTGACGTGCCGACTAATCCTGAATACAGCCTACAATGTCTATGACTTCGAACTTCTTACAACATTATGTTAAGTTGTAAGTTCCAACTTTAAGTTTAAATCCGAAAGAATAAGATTTTTTCAGACTTGCTCTTGCGCATCTTGAATAAAAATTAAATAAATGAACTACTTTATTTTCATATAACAAACTATACAAAGTTAGGGCAATACAGACGGGTTATTTACCGTATTTATTAATTGTTTTGAATTTCCGTCAATATGGCATTGTTTTTAGAGCACCCAATAGTTCCAATAATAGTTTTAGTAACAGTTTATAAAATAGAAACCGTAAAAAAGATTTTTTTTTTTAATTTTTAAAACTTGTTCTATACGATTAAAGCAGCATGGAGTTAGGATTTTTATTCGGTTCATAGTAGTAACTACACCACTTATCGTAAATATGGGTATGCAAGTACAACAACCTTTCGACAAAAAAACTTTAGTTTTTCTTTAGAATTCAGTGACTGAAGTCAAAATCAACATTGTGATAGTGACGCGATGGCGATCTCGTGATCGGATCACGAGATCGTGCGACACCCCGATATCAGTACTTTTTATCTCTGTCCACTGGAATAGTGATGGGACGACCGACTTTTAGTAATGAGTCGATACTTGTGAGTAATGACCCAAAATGCCAAGTACCCGCTTTATTTGATAGTAGAACCCAACAAAATCAAGAATTTTAAATCAAAATAAAGTGTCAAAAATTATTTGTTGATTATGTGAAATTATGTGAATTCTGGGCAGTTATATTCTTTAAAGATTAAAACATTGCGTCAATCGAAGACGAAAATTTGGAGGAAATCTGTGCATTCTATCTAAATGATTTAAGTAATATTCATATCAGTTGCAAAGACTGAATGAACAGTAGTCTTAAAGTGCGCTTACCGGCTAAACTTGAGCAATAAACTGACTGTTCAGTATTACCCAATACTATTCTTTTCAACCAACCAGGGCCACTGTCTTGCAATGAACTGATAGAATGCAATATGTTAGCCTCCGGCCATCTCGCAGAGCAAATCACGAGATGCCGAGATCGTGGCCGACACCCGGACAATCTACACTCTTTATCTGTGTCCAATTCACTAGTGATGTGCTGAATAACAAAAAAAAAACGTCGATACCAAATGTCATTTAAGATGTACAGAGAGTTCAACATACTTACGTTACATCGACTTTTCTTCAACCGGAATATGTTTGGTGCTGGACATTGCCCTTTCTCAAGAATTGTCGCAATGACCAGTTTAAATATTGATTAGACGAAAAAGTATTGTATCTGCGGTCTCCAACCCTTAACTAACTTACCAAAGAAATTCTACAGTATTTCCATCAAATCTGCAATAATTTTAGTACTAAACCCGTTCATACTTTAACAGAAAGCTAAACAAACAGATAGAAGGTAATAGATATCTTTTCACGATGTTGTAAACCCGGTCATAAGACGCCAAGATCGTGTCTGTATTTGACCCGAATCTATACCCTCTGTCTTCGTCTACCTGGCGGTTTGACAGCTGAGTACTGGTTAATACGAAATGATACCGAATCAATCGTCACGTAACGTAATACGATCGTTACTTAAATGGCGGTACTTACAATGTTTGGCCGGTTTATATTGATATGTCTTACGTAGTTTGGAGTTAAATGGATTTATTTTAGGAGTTAGGCTTAGTGAGATAAATCAACATTGAATTTTATGTTGAAAGCAATCCTCGAAGGTTTGAACAGTGATGTATCTACAATACCTTATCAACAAAATTCCAGTTATGTTTAGGCGAATTTAGATGAATGGGCACGGACCCCGTCTCCAAGTTGCTTCTACGTAAATTGGTAAACTCAATCACACAATTCTCGACCTAACAACTAAACTCTAGATCTCAAGGCCATTAAAAACCGCAATAAACATAATCGACTACAAATAAAGCAAAACATTGGCAAACACATTAGACATCAACAAAAACAAAAATGGAACGAGGCAAATAGTCTTCTATTCGATAAAATAAATCGATTGTTAACGACTGCGGAATCGAGTCCATCCCATCTCTAGTTATCGAGTATTGCGTCCCATCTCTAGTTATCGCCACAATAGCGTCCTCTCGTTAGGGCGCGACACTGACTGCTGCGCCTAATGGCGCGTCGTGCTGCCAATTCCTGGCTTAAGGCTCTTTCATGACTAGTGCAGGCGTTAGCACGCATTAGTTTAAATGTGTTTTCTTTTATGGCAATACTTGAGTTGAGGGTGTTGTCATTGCGATAGTAGATGCGCGTTTTACTGTGTGACAAGCTACTTGTATTTTTAGACTAATTAAAATAACGAGTATATTTTCCAAAAGATAGTTAATGCTCTGTATTGGGATATCTAGTAGTGAAAAATACTTAAATTGCACAAATATGTTTAGTACACATTTAAACTATTTTTTCTAAATCGCCATTGTTTATCGGTATGAAAACTATAAATAAGAAGGGGAGCAATTTGCAAGAAATCTAAATTCTAATAAAATGCTGATTGTTACGCAACCTTTTTGCATATAATGCACATAACAATCTGCGCCTGACCACGAATAAATGCCCAACAAGAATTTGAATCGCGAAACCTATAAATGTTTAATACAGCTGCAACAATGTAAACACAAAACCATGAAAATGTTTAGTGCCAATAAATTCTTTACTCTTCACTTTACATCTGACTCATAAAATTCAATCAAGAGCGCTTAGCACGAAGTTATAGACGTATGAATACGAGCAAAAAACTTATTTCTAATCAACTGAATGCATTTGCGCAACGCGTTGATGTCTTTTGTATGGGAGAGGAAGCGGCGCCCGCGCAAGCGTTATATTTCCTGCTTTTTGCAATATTTATTATGTTTCTAATTAAGAACTCCATCATTTACGGTAGATTGCGTGTTATTGCGAGATAAATTAAAATGAAAACAAGTTTCTTGAATGTTTCCAAGTAAATTTAAAATATTTGCACCGAGCTTCCAAATTGAACAAATATTACATGTTGTGGTCGTGTATAACTGCTACAAAACATGCATGCCACCATATGAAGTTACACATAAATACACATATTTACTACAAATGGTATAATTTACTGACCAAACCGCAGCTGGTGTAGGTGCAAAACTGTCGTACTATACCATAGCAGTATTCAATATGAATATTTGACACAAAGTATGAATTTTATTTTTCAGGCTTACGTATCACTTAAATATTAAGCCCACCATATAAGCTTTCCTAAATTTAGAGCTTATTGTGTCTCAATTTATTGTAAAAGGTCCTCAGCCTGAGTGCATACCTCGGCCTACGCGGATTATATAAACAAAGCAGATATCGTCCCATTACGAACGAGTTATAGGCCATTTAAATAGTCAATTATATTGAGTATTGCTCAAGTGAGTTTTCTCCTTATTCTTAATTACTTAAGTTATAAATCAGAATAGCCAGTTGTAAGAAACAATAAGTTATATTATTATTTATAATTACTTGTCCAATTTTCTTGAGTTAAACTTAGTTTTGTATCGATAAAGCTATGAGCGGTTGGTTTAAGTGTTTTATTATCTGTTTTCTTTATTTATCGGTTCTTGTATAGGTACTAACAGTAGGTATTGTAAGTAATAGTTACTTGGTTATGAAGGACGCCTGTGCTGAGCCAAATTATACGTACAAAACGTGGACATTAAAGACTGTGATATTTATTTATCTTAACATGGTAAACAAAGTCACTTTCCGCTTCTATAGATAAATTTTGATGTTTCAAACAACAAATATAATAGTTTAACTTAACCAGCGAAATATTAATGAACAAGGCATTTTCAGCTTGGTTTAACTCTGGAAAAAAAAACGGGCAATATGTTTGTGGCCGGGGTCGCGGGACTCTTTTTATGTGGTCCTAGATTGCAAAGAACAACTGAAAGAATAGGGCAGTTTTTATTTATTATGAGTCTGAGCTCCGGAGATTAATCAGATGGTCGTCCAACTCCAAAAAAGAGCAAATATTATAAAATTATCTTAATTCATTGTAACGTATCTAAATCTAACTTAAAACACCAACCTTGTGTTCTGAAGAGACATAAAGGCATTATAGTAAACTCACAATACAACTATTACTACATTAATCAATAACTGAAGTTTCAACTAAATTAATTATAGCCTCCAACAGTCCATCAGCGCTGAATCATTCGAAGGTCAATGCCAACACGTGCATGAATTCTATATTAGTCGTGCCCGAACCCATGGCGTCTAATCCATTTTATTGTCATCTGCTAGCCTCTTTCCAACTGTGTTGGAGTCTAGTCGGATGAAGCTGATTTTCAGCATTTTACATGGAGCGATTGTATAGCACGAAGTTTCAGTATTTGAGACGCAAAGTAAACTGGAACTTTGAAAAATTTTTCAAATTGACAATTAAAAAAAAATTAGTTCCTTTTCCGCGCACATGAGGCGCTGTTCCATTTTTTCATACAAAAAACTCTAAAAATACTAGAAAGACGCTGTAAAGCAAAAGAGTGAAAACTCGTGCTAAAGCTATTGTCAAACAGACAGGCGTGACGAACGCGAAGCGAGGCGTTTTTGTTTGTAATGTATGGAATTGTTTGAAGCCTGTCACATAGAATATCGGATCGCTTTCGCATTTTTATATGACATGATTCGGTTCGGTTCGCTATCGCCTGTCTGTTTGACAAAGGCCTAAGGGTGACCTTTACAACCCAGTAAGGCTGGCAGTCAGATTTTTGGACTTCTGACAAACAGTAACAAATGTCAAAGATCTCTGAATAACAGATTCAGCAGCTTGAGATTACAATTTTATTTCGACGATACAATTTTCGAATTGAGTTGTATTGTTGATTAAAAAATATTAGAATGTTTCAGCCTGATAGAAATGATAATAACTTTTTCGCTTCCATTTTTTTTCATAATTACTTTAATAAGTACTTATTTTTGAAAGTGATACGAAATGCCACTGTAGTTAATTTTCAAATAAAATTTTTATAATTACCTAAATATTTTAATCATAGTTTATTAAATCATAGATTAAATAAAAACTTTAATCAATCAAGTGACTACAAAACGAAAAAAAACTTTAAATTAGCTTCATTCAATTTGTCAAATGAGATTATGTATTATGTAAATAGAGCAATCAAATTAAGATTATTTTTCTCAATCAAACTGACAAGTCAAGGCTCAACTTAAATTGCCATCTTAATAGTTTTCGATAGTATCATTTTTAATGAGAGCAGTTTCTAAATGGGCTTTGGCATTATTTTTATGTGTATTAATATAATTAATGCATAGATGATTCTGGCTGTTAGTTCTCATGCATTCCTCTTTGATAAAAATTAAGCTCCCATGAAAATATCTAAAGACATGGTAATGGTCAATATTTTTTTAGACCATGAACGGCGCCGTTGACGCTAGCCAAGCAAATAGTGGCGGTTTGTGTAACCACAGGAGAAAAATCTGGACCGAATCGAAGGATAATTTTGTCCAACAGTTAAAAAAAATCCGATATATACAGAGAAAACCCTTTCAAAACCCAGTATCCAATAAATGTTCCTGATGTGTATCTAGGCTACATATACTAACATAGCGGACTCATTATAAAGAACACGACCGATCTACTCATCCATAATCACTTCTGTTTTTACGGTCACCCACCGTCTGACCTCTTCACCCTTAGGTCAGTTTCGAACCTACATTTATACTCACTAAAACATGTTATAAGAAACATAAAGTTAATATAGTTAATCTCTAACGATCGGCCTACATTAGTTACTCTCAGGAAGTACGTGATTTTACGTAATAAAACATTTCGATATGGTCAGTTCGCCCTGTTTTTTTGGCGACTACTGGAATTAATCGGTCGATCTGTTGTAGGTCGGGGGTTTAAATTGTGTGTGTTGTGTTTTATATTGGAACTAGCACTTTGCTCGCGACTTCGTCTGCGCGTGTTTCTAACTTCGAACTCAGTGAATTTAATGCCCTGTCAGCCTTGTTATAAGGATACTTTTGGAAAATCTAAAAATGGTCCAGTCCTGATTTTCCCTTGTTAGGGGTTGATATTTAAATATAGATGAATACGCATCCTTTATTTGATTGAGAGATTATTTAGGCCAAGTTTTGAGTTTATCGAAGCAAGCAGTAAAATCCTTCCCTTAAAACTTGAATACCCCTTTTCACTAAGTTGGGTGGTGATTTTCGAAAAATCCAAAAACACCTGTTTGATTAATTCTTATCTAGTATACTAGTTAGTAGTACTGATTTTCAAACTCATCAGCTCACGCGTTATGATTTTCCCATACATACTTTAACATACTCTAGATTACCAATGGAGGTTAGTTTAAAAAAATAGTGATGCTAATCTTATTTATTTACTGGTGTTCTTATTCGTGGTAAGTTTCAAGTTTATAAACCCAAGGAATAAGATTTTTCATACAAACTTTTTCACCCCTTTTCACCCCCTTAGAGGAGGATTTTCGCAAAATCCCGTCTTATTGCCACTTTACATGGTAGACTGTAAATGCTGTCCAAAATTCAAGTTTCTGCGTTTAGCGGTTTCGGCTGTAGTCGAGTCAAAATAAAAACCCTTGTTCTTTTATATAATACTAGTGTTTGCCCGCGGCTTCGCTTGCGTTATTTAAGAATTTGAGAAACAATACGGATCGTGTGGCGCCATCTGGAATATGAACGTAATTGTTTTCTCGGAAACAGTTCTCTTCTGGTATTCGGGATGTAAGATACCTTATATCCGTGTCTATACTCCTGACAACGTATATGCTTTTTGGGACGATCGATTCAGTAGGTAGTAATGTGTGAAAAGGTAAAAAACAAACCAACTTGCATTTTTATTATTAGTTTAGATCAATAATGTTATATCTAGGTACATAGTTTGCATAGGAAACGTCCTTATTTGAGCGACATTAATTTCAAAGAACCGTGTTTATTTTAAACATTAGACTATCATTTTTGGGTCGATTTACAGTATCGCTGCAAATTGAACGTACGATAGCATTGCTCTTCTCCCTTTAGCATACCGCGTGATACCTAAAAAATAACTAATTATCTCGTTATACCTAAGTCTCGTCGATAAGTCTCGATGAGTACAACTTGTCGTCGTTTAAAACAGAATCTATGCACTGGTTTGAGCACCAATTCAAAACATAAATAAACACAAAATAAAGAAACCCTGATTTTTTTGTAATCTTTAAAATTCCACACCTCGAAACAATTACAATTTAAAAAAATATCCAACTTACTACCTACAATTTAAATCGGTGTAGATTTATATCCTAGAGAAGTATTGAAAAAAATAGTAATTATTTAAAATCGCGAATAATATTGAAACAAAAGTATGCACATTTTTTTAAATTATTTAAAACTCTCAGGACAAATATAAGGAAACTCAAAAAGTGAAAAAAAGAAACTGCGAGATTTGATCCAGAGACCCCTTGCACGAAAGTCAAGCAGGATACCAACCAGACTGGCTAGTACGCTGACAGTGAATTTCAAATAGCGGTTCTTATACAAATGTCAACAATGACTGAAAATCAACATATTATAAAATTGCTAATCCCCCAAGGGGAATAGCGTAATTATACATATCCTATTAATAGAACAGCAGTTTAAGGAATATTTGGGGAAAAATTGACTAAATAATATCCAGTGGTTTAGCTTCCAACTAAAAACAAACATCTAAAAACAGCAAAATTCAGAATTGCTTATCTCCCAGGAAAAATAGCGTAATAATACATAGCATATTAACAGAAGCATATTATTAGGAATATTTGAGGAAAATTTGATCGACAACTTTACAGTAGTTTCGGAGATAGATCAAATCAAAAAAACATAAAAAATTTCGAAAAAAAATAAAAGTTGATCTGGCATCAGAATCGATCCCTTATCTCGAAAAAAATACAAAAAGAAAAAAATATTCAATGTACAGGAATGACGTCTCTACGATTTTATTATATGTAAAGATTTAGATAACGTATTGTGATGTGGAAACTTGCGCACGGATTCACGTTTGTTATATGGGCTTAAATATTATTTTATAAGTAATATTTAGTATTATTTTTTTATTATCGGGTCAACAGAAAATCTCAACATAATATCACGTTTGATGCATGAGATACAGTCTGGATTAACAGACGGACAAACAGACAGATGGACAGAGTAACTTAATAATGGAGTCCCGTCTTATTCTTAGGGTGCGGAACCCTAAAAAAATGCTTGGCAACAGTGTTTGTAAATGGATTAGTGGTCCCAAATCCAGACACGTAATGCTTGATACAGGTCTGATGGATTTTAACCGATATTTTTAGTGGTAATAGCTCCCCGTGAGTCATAAAATTCATACCCGCGTCAGTCAGTCTGAAAGGTCATGACTGAAGTAGATTTTTAGTCAAGATTCGAGGTAGGTTATACAATTTTGATATTATCTTACGTAATTCGATAAATCATTTTCCCTTATGGTCAGTTGACCAGTTTTTTGGCGACCAAATAAACCTAATCGTTCACCCAGATGTGGGTCGAAGGTAAACCATGTTTTCCATTATTCATGTTCAATTGTTCTAAGTTCTGACGGAAAATCGTTAGCGGTGACTCATTAAAGAAATTCGACCGGTCTCGAGATTCTGGTTTTCGATAACGGTGTTTGCACTACCTATATCGATTGCAAAGGAATTTCGATTTGAATAATATTTTGTATATCGATATTTATCGGTCTTTATCATTCGGGATTTTGCGGCGCCTTTGTGAAGTCTGTTACGCATCATGTTCATGTCAACTTAATTATGTTTCTTAGTTAGGCTTGGGACCTTAAATTGGAGTTTTGCTCTGGTTTTCGTATCTTTGTTGGAAAATGGCATGGGACTGCAAAGATACGAGTGATTTATCTGCATTCACAATATTTATTTTATTAAATTTTTCTGCCGTATCCATGCATTAAGTAGTTTGATTGAATCGACATTATAATTTCGAAGGACTCGAACTTTTTAACAGACAAAACATGACCTAAAATTGTTAATATGGACAACGCGTCACCTACTTTACTTTTACATTTCATCAATGTTAATAACAAACAATAAAAAGAAATAACAAAATCAATAAAACATGAAGCTTTTATTCAATTCAAAATTCTATACAGGCTTCAAAACTATTGTCAATTTGGTCACGTATTAACTAAAAACTGCGTCCTTGAGTTACAGAAGTTCTCAAACAAACACTATAATATAACACACACATGCAAGCACATGTGTATGTATAAAAATAGGTAAAGTCATTGAAACATTGACCCCAGGGCGATCGATAACAAAGAATACGTCGTTTGAATTGACCAGTTGATGTAGAACGAAACAATTTAATTATTTATGGAAAGGACTTGCAATTGAGGACACCGTTTTGAGTTAATACTATTAGATAACTTATATAACTGCAAAAAATATAGGCATTATTTATAACAACAACAATAAAATTGATTGCATTAGGGCAGATTCAAAAGTGTTGGTGTCCAACACTTTTGACACAAACTTTCAATTAACGTGCAAGAAATATTTTTTGATTTGCAAAGAACCAACTCAAACTGGGTCTATTTTCAGTCACAGATTGTCTCTTAATCACAGTATTGAGATGTTCTGGAACATCTCAATACTGTGATTAAGAGACTATCAGAGAGAGACAGATCAGAGTAAGCTTTCTTGCAAGACGGTTACATTTGTACGTAAATTACAAAGAAAAAACATAGTAATATTGTAATATACCAACTCTAATGACAATATTAGCCCTTCAAACAAAACCCGTGTACCGTCAAACAAAAAAGCTTAACCCTCAAACAACGCGTAACATTTAATTTAGTAAACATTCAAGGTTATGTTACAAGTGTTACGGTTACGATTTGAACGCTATTGGTCGCGTTTGATAGCATCGAAATGATTTTGTAACCTTCGGGGCGAGTGGTGGTTATCACGCGACGTTGATGGGTTAACTCCTGGCCCTTTGTCACGAGTTTGACTTACGTATATCGTTAATACAGCAGCGGGAGTTAATAAACGGAATTCCGTAAAGTCATTTGGTCAGAACTGTACCGAGTTAATGATCAAAAGTTCTTGAAAATCAATGTAGATTTCCATAGATGTAAAGCTTTCGATCCTTACATTTTCTGTTGTGTGTAACTCAATATTCTAATTTATAATCTCCTTCCCTCAGATCAAAGAAATAGGCAGATAGAGCGCTCAGAACACGCGAGTGGAATGTGGATCCACCAAAGTTTATACAAAATCAAAATCGAATACAAAGTCGCGACAGTACCAAGCTACGCGTCGTTGTTGTTTTTTGCCAAAATATTATGCCGTCTTGTGTCTTTAACCATTGTATTGACTTTAGTGGAGACAATCGCGTGTTCTGAGCGTTCTATCTGCCTATTTCTTTGATCTGAGCTCCTTTCCATATTTTTTTTTAACTAGAGTGGTTGCCAAATTATGTACGCAAAAAGTGCACGCTCATTAAAATCTTAATCAGATAAGTATCTATTTTTTTGGAGTAAAATCATCAAAAGAGTTCGCCACCTTGTGTGATGCGGAAAGGACTCTCAAACTCTTACTGACTAAAAGTCCACCCTGCCGCTTCGATTGCCGTTGCGTTTCAGGGCCACTGTATCCAGCTTAGACAGTTCGCGACCCATAACTTTCATTACTAAAAACACAAAATTCCCTCTGTGATTAAATGTGCTGTAAACGTGGTTTAATTCAAAAGACGTGCTTTTGTTTGTTCTTTCAGTAAACACATTGTAAACATTGGCATACGTAATGTTTTGCTGAACAAATGTGTCTACTAAATGCGGAAGTCTGAAGCAAGTGTATGGTACCAATGTTTGTAAAGTTTCAGGGTCACGAAAAGTTTTATGTCGGCTTGTATCTTAAGCTTCATTGTTATGTTAACATTTCAAGGTTTCATGTGAAACTTTGATTTTCTTATTTTTGTGTTAAAAAATACATAACTTTTTTTTTAAATTTATACCTGGATAATAATAATTCGTACTTGGATATAATATCATAAAGTTTCATAATAATTTCCATTGATTTTTGTGTCAAAAAATATAGTACGGTTTTTATCAAATAATACCTATTTGAATATTACATAAGGTTTTTATATTAGTTTTCGTTGAAATCGTTCACTTTCACACCGATAGTTAGCAGCCTTGACTAACTTTTGTTTTCGTTGGTAAAAGTAATTATTTCCCGGAAGGTAGTCGCTAGTCATTACTCATAGTAGTTTCATAACTGACTACTACGATATAAATCGGACAGATTCAAACATTATACGCATACATTTTTTTTTAGCGTGGTAAAATCATCATTGCAAATAAATGATTGATTGATCAGGCAGGGCGGGAGGGACTGTCAGACTTCTACTGACTAAAATCCACGGTGTCCTTCCCGCGACCATTATAGGCATACATAAAAAAAAAAAAAAACATCAAAGTATTTTATAACGGCATATACCTTGTTAAAGCGTTAACCATGTAAAATACAGATTTCATCAAACACCATGTTAAATTGGAATAATTATACATCTTAATCGACATTAATAGCCACACCATGTAATGTCAAATCAACGGAACATTCTATAACTTTTATCCCACAGTGACTAGAGTCAAAATATAGTTATCATCGTCATCCTACTTTTTTATCGCGGTTAAATCACCGCGCAGGTCCTCCCACCCCGGGCAGGGCGGGAGGGATTGTCAGACTAGGATGTTATACGTATTTTAAAGGAAAATAATGTCCAATAAGATAAAAATGATCTGTATTGTACAGACGCCGGCAGATCAACCAACATTAATCAGTCAAATTTCTCTAAAAGAATTTCCACTTTATAACAATAGTAGAAGGTTAATAATGTTCGATTGGTTCAATTTGACGAATTCGGGTAGGTTGACCTGACCTGCTCTGTACCACTGCAATACTAAGCAAAAGTCTCCCCTTACAATCTTCAATTTTTATATCTGTGAATGTCTCTCCGGCTTATCTTTTATAAACCCTTCTTAGAGCCTATACACGCCACGTTTAAAACGCGCGTTTGTAGTGACACAGGCGCGATGCGTACACAAGTCGGACGCAGCCTGTCTGCTCTGTTTGATAAAAACGTGCGTTTCAGAAACGCGCGTTGACGGCGCGTTTGAAAAACGTGATGTGTATAGGCCCTTAGTCGTCACGACAGCGTTGTCATAGTCTCTCAGCGATGACACCAGTCTTCTGACACCCACTGCGTGACTTTTAATTTAAATTTAATTGATGCTTAAGTTATTTCTCTAGCTTCTAGATCAATCATATCCTTATCCATTATGCCAATAATTTCAACAATCAACGATTTGGCAGCTACCGATTGTCAGCACTGATTACTTCGTTATCCCAATCCAGATACAATCTCGTGAGAATTGACATGCCATGTCAATAGTTTGGTATCAGACAGCTTATAATTGAATATTGTAGGTTAGTTAGTAAATTAAATTATTTTAGAAGATATTTCATTCAAGTAAATGATTTGTTTTGGAAATTCAATAATAGGTTTATAACCTTTCATTTATAATAGAGTATATTTAGGTGGCTTTAATTTTATTAATGCAATAGGGTAGTTTCCAGGGTCAAAATAATTACATTCTATTTAGTCCGTATTTTAGATTATAAAAAATATTGGACACGTATTTTTTCTTTTTTCGATTAAACAAACAAGCACAAAGATAATTACCTGTGACGTCACTCTGCGCGAAAAATGCCACGCATCGTGACGTCACACGTAACTTTAATAGGCTATATCTTTGTCATTTTTGGTCTAATTTACAAATAAAAAAATACGTGTCCCTTAGTTTTGAATAATCTAAAAGATGGACTCATTACATTTTTTTAGGCAACTAGCCTATTCTCAGATATAAAGGTCCTCCCCCTGAATGTAATGATAAAACTGCTGTAAGGCTTTTTAAACTGAAATCAAAATGAAAAGCTATTAAACGTTTAGTAATGTAAAGCTATAAAACATACTGCTTTTAGTTATTTATGATTCCATAATTCATCAACATTGAACTTACTCACCTTCAACCGTTTTCCGTGACTTTGGATTCCAATGGGCAGTTCATGGAAGTGACGTCATAAGCCACGTCTTCCACGAAACCAAAACTTTGTGAGAAAGAAGTAGTGCTAATAAATAACTAAGATAACCCAACTTTCCGACAGGCGTCTTGACAGTTCAAAAGTTGAAAGTTCCTCGAAACGGTCTAATTTATAAGAGGTACCTATTTAAGTCAGTGAAAATAATGGAATTTTCCTCTATAATAAACATACTATAATGAAGGGTAGACTAGATACTCCTCGTCCAACAAATGCTGAGTGAGTAATCCTTTCAGTGTGAACATGCTTAGGTTTTTGTTGTCATTTTTATAAGTTTTTTTTTGTAATTTTTGTGTTTAATTGTGTTCTTATTTCCTAGCTCATAATAAACATCGTGCTTTTAAATAGTACGTATACTAAAACCCGTTAATAAATAAAATATTAAAATATCTTTCAGGGTAATTGCCAATTAGAGCGTTATAATAGTAATATTGTATAAAGCACCCTTATAATAGTCAAATGATTAACCTTAAGATTTACAAAGGTCGGCAAATGTCACTATTGCGTGGGAGGCCTCATAGACCCCCCTAGTTACGGTAGTCCAAGCACTTAAGGGGCAAGTCTTCTAAAATTCACGCGCGCCGAATTATTTGCGTAACTTTGTTTGTGATTTTTGAACAAAATAGTGCAATAGCTTGAAATATTATTATTGCACATAAATTACCTTATTATAAGTAACAGCTAGTTATTTTTTTAAAGTTGATTTAAGTAGATTATATTAGGTAAATCAAGCGTTCAAAACAGCTCTTTCCTGCCCAACGTCATTTCGAGTTACGTTGGTGCACTCAATCTGAGACAATGAAGAATTCATTTAAAAATCTGATCAGCGCATAATGACCGCAATATCCTCGTCTTCAAACTGCGCTGATTAGTTTTTTATATTTATCTTTCATTTTCTAAATTAAGATGGCAGAACATCATCAAAATTCTCGGATTTCATCTCTTAATAAATGTTTTTTTTTCATAGGAACTATGCATCGTAGGTATGTAATATTACATTATCTTGATGTCAACAGATCAATAATACAAATTCAAAAAAAAATTGTACCTAAAGCGCTTTTTTTCCACAATAAAAAATATCTCAAATAACCTCTCAAAAAGTGTTTATAAACGAGAATTGCAAGAGAAATTCCTTAGTGGCCGGTGGACGGCCGGAGCGATCGGACGTGAGGTCCACGACGAATTTTTGTTGGTCCCTCTCGCTCGCACCTTCTCTCGCTCTAACAGTGATGACGCGCAGTTACGCATCTCAGGTTGCTCTACTTTATTATGTTAAAATATATTTTTTTACCGACGGAAAAAAAGGAGGAGGTTCTCAATTCGACATGTATATATTTTTTATTTTTTTTTATTTATGACCATTCTTTACTTTCTCTAAGGTGGTCCAATATCAAAAAATCTTTTTTTTTGTTGGACAGAGTTTATCTGAAGGTTGGTCCAATTTAAATATCAAAATTAAACTCGGCCTATAGGGGTAGAAAAAGAGGAATTAATTGTCAAATTTCCTACAGAATTTTCAGTTGTGAACCGATTATTGTTAAAAGATATGGAGAAGTAACTAAACAAGTTGGAGCGAATTCCGACCTTATTGACATTTAAAACTTAGTTTGTTTTTTCTCACTTTCACGATCGCTAACATTGCTCCTTCATTCAAATCCGGTGTTTGCATAAATGTCAGTAAAGTCGAAAATAGTTTGAACATGTTTTTTAAATTGCTTAACGATAGCAAGTTAAAAAAACAGCTTCAAGCGATTTTCGCCCTTATTGACATTTAAAATTTAGTTTGTTTTTTCTCACTTTCACGTTCGCTAACATTGCTCCTTCATTAAAATCCGGTTTTTGCATAAATGTCAATAAGGTCGAAAATCGCTTGAAGCTGTTTTTTTAACTTGTTATCGTTAAGCAATTTAAAAAACATGTTCAAACTATTTTCGACCTTATTGACATTTAAAATTTAGTTTGTTTTTTCTCACTTTCACGTTCGCTAACATTGCTCCTTCATTAAAATCCGGTTTTTGCATAAATGTCAATAAGGTCGAAAATCGCTTGAAGCTGTTTTTTTAACTTGCTTTCGTTAAGCAATTTAAAAAACATGTTCAAACTATTTTCGACCTTATTGACATTTAAAATTTAGTTTGTTTTTTCTCACTTTCACGTTCGCTAACATTGCTCCTTCATTAAATTCCGGTTTTTGTATAAATGTCAATAAGGTCGAAAATCGTTTGAACCTGTTTTTTAAATTGCTTAACGATAGCAAGTTATAAAAACAGCTTCAAGCGATTTTCGACCTTATTGACATTTAAAATTTACTTTGTTTTTTCTCACATTCACGTTCGCTAACATTGCTCCTTCACTAAAATCCAGCAAGTAACAAAACCGTTGGTTTCTCTGTCTCCCGGTGGTAATGGACTGTGCCTATGACAAGGAGTGCAGTCCTTGGATGGGACTGTCAGATTTGTACTGACTAAAATCCACGGTGTCCTTCAAATAGCCCTTTATGTTCCGGGGTCACGGTAATGAGTACCGCGACGCCAGCAGGCTTTAGCCCTCTAGAGGGGGACCCCGTCATCATGCTGACGCTATTTGAGGCGCTCGTAGAACACAACGCGCTGTCGACCCGGGCATGGCCCATGACTTTTTTTACATGATAAAATCATCAAATGAGTCCTCCCCAGGCCAAGCGGGAGATACTGTCACACTTGTACTGACTTAAATTCACGGCGTTCTTTAATAGCCTTTTACGTTCTGGGTTTACCACTGCGGCTGGGATGTAAGGTTTACGCTGTCCTCTCTCTCACGCGTCCCGCATCTTCCTTTGCCAACATGACTGCTGCACAGTTTGAAATTAAACAGTGTTTTTTATTACCCGTTTCAACTACTTTTTAAGGCAGATGAATGCATATTAAAATGAAAATAAATTAGTATTCAGGAGTCTAAATAGTTTGACATAAAACCTTTCGAGTTTAATGCCATTGTTATGTCATATTTTTAACTTTTATTGACGCTATAATAAATGAAATAATGCTTAAAATTTTTAGATCACATGTTATTCCATTGATATTTTTTCGTAAAAAAATCATTTCAAAGGGTAAATTTGAAAAGATATAGTCTAGAAATGAAACATAATTGATTTATATGTTTCATCATCATCATCATATCAGCCCGGAATCACCCACTGCTGGGCATAGGCCTCCCCCTTTTTCCGCCACATCTCTCGGTTCTGTGCCTCTCTCATCCATTTATTCCCCACGATCTTGACGATATCGTCAACCCAACGGGCTTTTGGGCGGCCCTGGTTTCTTTTTACGTTTAGACATCAACAAACAAGGTGGAATTAATTTTAAAAAATAACCAGAAACTAAAAAAAAAACACTTATAAAACATTTTGAACTGTTTGATTTATAAATTTGAAAAAAACTGTTTTTATTTCCAACCCTGAAACCAAGTCATAAGTATTAAAACTCCTTATTAAGCAAAAATTTCTATAACTCCTTTTAAATAATCCTTAGTAGAGCAAAGTTCTTACCGTATCAAAATTGTTTTATAATAATTCAGTGGGCAGGATGTATGAGGGGGATTGCGGGAAGGGAGCCCGAAATTTGACGTACGATCGACTGGCCGAACGCGATTCAATTTTGTGCAAAAGAAGACGGCAGCCTTAACGCTTTGTGGAAATGCCCTATAGTCCGTCATTAAAGGCTGAATGAATCATAGCAGTTCCATTATACATGAACATTTTGACGTCACAACTCATGAATAATGAAATGACCTTTATATTATTTTACTTCGAAGTGACGTCACAGATTTATTATCATTTTATCGTCAATGGATTCTATGAATCCTTTTTGGGTTATTAAATAGTAAAAGTATTGGAAATGTGATAGTCATGCATTTGAATGATATTAATATTAATACATAATTTTTGTTCAGACAATTGTTTGATTTTCCGGTTTTTTTTTTGTGTGGAAATATGTAATCAGGTCACGCAAAATGTAATAATTGTGTCTGTCGGCAAAACAACTATTGAACAAAAATTACTAACCCTTAATTGATCGAGCTTACAAAGTAACACAAACGGTCGCGTGGAATACTCCATATCAAAACACCCTAGTCATATCAATCAATTACGAAATACATTATAAAATCACGACTATAATCGACTTGATCCAATGTTTTTTAGTGAAACTAGTGAGCATATTTTATAACACCCAATACCTTCGTAGGATGCAATGGGGTGTTAGTGTGTTACCTACACACCAACACGGTCAATTACACGCTATACGAGCGTTATGTGAAGTGTACGAATTGTTCAGCTCGGTAGACTCCTGCACCAACTTGCAAATGTGTGCGTTTAGTCAGAGATGCCCATACTTCTTGCTGTGAAGATCGATTTGAGAAAAAGTTAAGGATTTAAGATCGACAGCTTTATTTTTATGTAATTTTAGTTACACAGTTTCTGCAGTGTTTCAGCAGTTTTACATAGTTTCTTCCTCTTGTAAAGTTTACACACATTTGTAGATCGGAATTCTCAGTAGGTAATTTATAAATTTTCGACAATAAAATCTTGTAGGTATTAACTTGCTTAACCTCTAAGATCGACCGTTTGGGCACCACTGATGTAGGCGACAGTAGCCTCTCTATTCAGAACCATTTGTAGTATTGAACTAATAATTTTATAATTACTTAATGACTGCATATCTCACCACATACTATTATAAAATACCTTCTTTTTCTACATTCCTACCCCAATATGGGGTTCGTTATGAACTAGCTATCGGTCTGAGTAAGGTATCGTGTGATCTCAGATACTAATCATAACATCACCAGAACGTTAATAACGGTTTTAATGAAGACCTTGCAGAATGATTTCTGACTGATGTCATTCTTCATGGGAACTAATAATGAAGGTCGTTGATAAAATAGTTCAGCTACTATTGATACTGAACCATGATGTCTTAGAAACAAAGTTGAGTTTTCTGCGATTGATTGGATTGATTCAAAACAAAACATTGCATTGAAGTTCACTCAAATATGTGTGGTTCTGTCTTCAGCTCATCTCAGACATTTATCGGCATAACCTTCTCATGACTTGATGGAAATTGTTTCTGGACTTTAACAGGGACTTATCGAGTTTGCATTGGCGTCGTTTTACTTCTTCATCAGTTTGAAAATTAAAGTGTAGTTTTTTTTTTTAACACTGCTAAGTTTTGGTAACACATGTAGACTAAGAACTAGACATACTTACAGCTTTTAAATCTATGAAAAATGTCTTGTAAACAGAACCACACATGAGCTTAATTAATGCTAGACACACCGTCTCCCTCACGACACAGAGATGCGACAGATAAGTCGCAGAATTCCAGACACAATGGGTCGCTGGGCTAAAAAAATGTATCACTTCATCGGCATTTGGTCGGCGGCCTCTTAAAATTCTACGCGCGTTTTCTGACCATGGCATTTTTGTTTGGAACCGAGACGTAAAATGTGCGGATTCCCATGTTCTGAGGCCGACAACCTCCCACCGTGTACTTGGTAATGGCGGAGGAACATTTTAAAAGCTGCAAAAGATTTTCCGACATCAGTTATTTCGGTTGGTCTTAAAGCACCTTGCTAATTGACGCGTCCATTGATTTGTTGGCTCTTATTGAGACTAAATAGTAGCTGGACCGAATATTTTTTGTAATTTCTAAGCATTTATTTCTTATTCCTATCTGGGCATGTTCTAAATAACTTTAAAATCCATGTTCCGAAAAAAATTCAGCAACATTCCATGACAAAAACCCAACAAGAGCTTGCTTTGTTGCCATAAGTATAAAGATCAAATTGAAACTCAATCTTCAAACTTGAATGACCCCTCTTATCTTGCTTATTTCCTTTCAAATATTTTCAAGTCACTATAGCCTTTCGTGAACCTATTAACATAAAACTATAACTTATAAGAATATCGTTGCATATTTGGGTCTAATGCAACGACTAGTCCACTAATGCATTGCACATGCAAATGTGTTCCAATTACATGAATACTTAAGCATTGATTTTGCATAAAAAGTAAACAGTTGGCTAAAAGGCAATGGGCTAACGTGCGCCCAATGTCTGGAACGGCCTAATGACCAAACTTTAATGAACTATTAAACTATCTCTTGTATTTTAATGTAGACTTAAAACTGGTTTTAATAATTATCTCTGACGTAAATGCTCATTATATACTTTGATAATTTAGACTGGTTTAGTGACTATTTAGATCAAACGCATGGAACAAGATTTTTATCTTTAATTTTCCCGTGTATAATTTTAGACGGTAGTCACGAGCAATAACATGTATGACATTTTTCTCTAATTTACTTTTTGCGTTATCATGAACCTTAAATTTTGGAAGCCATGCTATTACGAAACAGGTTTTATATTAAAGTAGAAATCAATATTTCAGGAGAAAATCGCATTTGAATTTTGTTAAGTGTTTTCATTTTATTGCTCATGTCTGTATGCGTAAAAATTATAGACGTAGACAAAATTATTTTTTCTTTTAAGGTATATCAGTTGAAAGCTTCGTCTTATTTTCAAATATAATGATAATAATAAGAAATACATATTTCAGTACCAAGTTTTGTCAACTAACTAGTCCCATAATTATGTACATTTACTCAAAACTATTTGTTGACCATTACCTATTTACTATTATGTTTATTTTTTTGTTGAATATCCAGTCAGTGAAATCTTTGACTACACTGAACATATTATTATAATTGAATGTGCATAGTTGCAAACTATAATTATATTAACAAAGCAAGAGTCAAGCTTAAAACGGTCTTACTTTACTCGTCTACATGCAGATGTATCCTTCAATAAAAAGTAGGTACGAACTGGTAAAGTCCCGTTTAACTTTTATTGCGAAACTAACGCTACTAGTTTTCCTGTAATAAAATATCTTCAGAACCTTGTTGTGAATAATCTTGATTCAATTTAAATACTGATTAAGTTTGCGCAAGACAGTAAAGGAAACGGTAGATGATAGACTTTTACTATACTATAACTACTCTATTACCTATGGTAAATGAGTTCGATAAAATCCGTATACCATTGATATAATTTCCACTCACACAAATATAAACTTTATTTCGTTGAAAATTAAGTTGATTTCAGAAAGCAGAGTACTTTTGAAAAGGACTCTGTGTAAATTGGACCTTATCTGTCCAGTATTAAACCCATTTTTCCAAAGACATGCCTTTGTTTACGCCATAGGAAACCAAATCGCAAATGAAGTGTAGTTTAGCCCGTGGGTAGTATTTTACACATTATTCCGATTACCAAAGCCATCTACGGCTTATTTACTTAAACAATCTAGTGTCGGAGCTGTTCAATCTCAGTAACAACTGATTGCGTTGGGTGTCGATGTTAGCTAGGTTGTTAGGTTGCCTGGTTAACCACTGATGAATCTTTTTATGGTTGCGTGGGTTCATGGAGTAACATGACAGATTTCCATTCAATCAACCGACTTTACTTCAGATCTGATTGTGAACATTTAGGTTTAGTAGTGTTATTTGACTTTGACAAGCCATTTTCAACTCTATTTTGTAAAATAACAAATGAAGAAATGTAAAAATAATATGATTAAATTTCCCTCAATCTTTACTGTCTCAGATTGAAAAGCCCTCTTTCAATTCCATCGATCATAGGTTTATAGCAGAAATAAAAAATAAATTGGTTTCTATTTGCAGTTTAACATCAGTTACTCTGCATCCATTTCTTAACTGACAGTTACTATCCTTTTTGGTTTGGTCAACCAATGGTTGGTATACAAAGAGCATCAATCAAAGCCTTAGTGGTCTAGGTACCGTAAATTGCATTCAAAAACCCGCTAGCTTTTAGTGTACTGTTATGATTCCAGATTGATAAATTCCCATTAGGAGACCGTCTGAAAGCCTATGCAGCATTCATAGAAATAACAGTATACGAGCTAATACATTTTTACAATGTGCGTTATAATTCAAGATGACATTATCTGAGTTAGCGTTAGAGTGCGCCGGCGCCGCCACGCCGTATAAATTAATTTATAACGTCTAGCCACTTGTAAGATTGCTGGAGAAGTATCACAATTATCTTGTTCACTTTTTGACATGTCATAATAAGCTCATAACCATAGACAATACGTGCCAAAAAAAGCCGACGATTTGTTTTTCGTATTTTTAAGGCATTTTTTGTGGTAAAATCTGAAATGAGGACTCATTTTCCCGACCTCAACGGACCAGATTAGGCAGAAAAGTGATGGATGATGTCTAAAATAAAATGACTACAACGTCTCCCAAAGGCTTTGAAGTTTGACTAGATTAGATGGTTCTTGAGTAACCTAGAAAGTTAGGTAACAGAATATACTGTGTGTCTTGCGTCCAAAAACTTACTTTGTTTCTTCGTTCTAAACGTTCCTAAAAACTAGATTTACAGTCTTTGTAACGATGTTCGCCTTCTGCATCTATCTCCCAAGTGGCTCAACCAGGTCGATAGGCTCGTTCAGTTCAATTAGCCACCGTCAGTTAGGCGTATGTGGCAAATGCACCGCTAGCTGCCAGCTGATTAATTTACGGGCGTTGTCGCTGATTATAGTCGAGTCATGCAGTCCTAGTGATTTTGATGCACAGCGCAATTATTGTGGTGTGCGAAGAAAGTTCTTGGATAATGCTTGGCTGGTGGTAACTTTCGCGATTTCATTTGTTTATACTTTTCTATTCTGATTACGAAGGAATCAGTCGAATCAGATTTGGGAGAACATGGATACTTTCGAAGAATCGCTTGGTTTTAGTAGATTTCATATTTATTTACTGACAGCACTTGCCTGTAATCGTCTATTGAGTACTAAAACATTTCGGTAGCTTTTTAGTTTTTTCAAGATTTATGAAGTCCTGTAACATTCCATAAAACAGATACATCTAATGTAATTTCCCGTTTCAGATTAGTATGGAGATTTTCTAATGTCGCTTTCTTTTATACCGCCTACCCATAAGTGCTATAAAATATGTCGATTTCGATAAAAAAACATTACAATATTTTTGTAATCTTATCGGAACATTCTTTTAATGTCATTGTTTATGACATCCTCTCATTTAAATGCTTTACTAGTTGACACTCATTTCCAATTAAGCTTTTTGTGGAAATAAAGACTCCAAGTGGGACTTGAGTCTGCAAACTTCTGATATAATACACCAGACTCATAACCCACTAAGCTATCACAGTCATGCTCCGCAAAATCGATTTTTTCTTTTAATTTTTTTTTTTTTCAATTCGCGACGCGGTATAGGCGTCGAAGCACATTTTTTCTTTTATAAACAGTGAACTATAAAATTATAAAAAATTTCACACGGTAAAACTTCCATTCTTATTTCTTTTTTCTGCATCTAAAACTCGCAATTCATATGGTTACTGACTCCTAGTCTATTACGATAGCCGCGCACCGATAACTCATTCGCATGCCCTTGTAAGGAAACCAGGATTGCAGCCAAGGGAACCACTTAGAAAATGCGGAAACTATAAGCTTCATATTTTCGTTTTGAACAAAAAATGTTCGATATATTACATTTTGTTATGTAATCTGTCTGGCGCCGCGAAGTGACATGGAATACGGATCCCAGGCAAGAAAGGAAGATAAAAATACCCGTTTTTATATAATTTACTTCGAAATCGATGATATTGAACCAATAATTGCATTTTAGTCCTAAGAGCAGCACGTCTTTACATAGCTCAGGTTTTGTTCGTTGGTACACGCATAAACCCCGAAATGCTGCAGCAATTTTGATTATCCCTTTTTTTACGTACAGTCACGAGCAATAGTATATGTATACACTAAGCAGTATACAAAAGCGATTTTCTGCTACCTTATTGATTAAACTTTTGCATTTTTATTATTAGACTTCTATTTTGGAAGCCATACTGTTACGAAATAGGTCTTATTTCAAAGTGAAAACCAGTTATTCACGAGTAAATCGCGTTTGAATTTTGTTAGGTGTAAACATGTTACTGCTCGTACTGTACGTTGTTGTCAGGACAAGGTTTTTCTTTTTCAAAGTCTACAGCGTAAGTAAAAAAAAAAAACCGGCCAAGTGCGTGTCGGGCCACGCACAGTGTAGGGTTCCGCAGTTGCCCATCAAAATACTTATGCGAACTAACTAAACTGATTCGCTGAATTTAATTTTAAAAAGATGAATTTTCAAAATCGGTCCAGGAGTCTTTGAGAAATCAAGGAAAATACATAAGAAAAAAGATTACGACGAATTTAGAACCTCCTCCTTTTTTTGAAGTTAGTTAAAAATTGTTGACGATAAAAACCTACCTATACCGGCTATACCCAAAAAACATACGTGTTAAAGCTGTAAAAATAAAGTTGACAAACTTACATTTGCAGTTGAAGAGGATGTTCTCCGATACATTTTGTTTAAAAAAAAATTAATTCAAGTACATTTTATAAGTTGGTCGACTATTACTCGAAAAGTTGTAAAGCCTACTTAGTCATGATAATTTTCTTTTAAACTTCGTTATATATACTACTATTGTGAATTTTTTCACACCCCCAAACATAACCGTTTAGCTGGTAGAGGGGGGGGACACTCGAATCGAGCAAAATTTAGCACTTTAAAGCTTAATATTTCACAAACGAATTTTTTTATCAAAAAATTGTTAATGGAAACTATCATTATTTTTTAAAGGCCTATTTAATGATACCCAACACTAAGGGGTACGCGAGAAAAAAAAAATCCTCACTTTACGTGTAAGTACTGGAGGTACCCTAAAAAAAAATATTTTACGAGATTTTATTTTACCACTTTTTCGGCACAACAAATCCGTATATTTACACCAAATTACAGCTCTCTAGTACTGTGCGTCTCTGAGCTAAACTGCGGACAGACGGACGGACGGACGGACGGACGGACATGGCGAAACTATAAGGGTTCCTTGTTTACTACGGAACCCTAAAAATCAGGGTGAACCGCTAGTATCTGTATTAAATAAGTATAGTACCTAATATTATACTGTTTGTACTGAATTATTTCTCTGCTGGTTATTCATCATCACTGTATCTTACATCTGTAGAATAGTGATGAAGAGATTACTCTCTACAAGGCTTAGTTCGAGAATGTGGCGAGTGATAAGATAAGACTCACACATTATGTTGCTAAGATTAAAAGGGCACACATAAATTAAGAAGTAAAGTATAAATAATATAGTAATTTTAACGGTTTTCATAAAATCTTTAATCATCTTGTCTTGTCTTAAAGTTTTTGAACGATGTTCGTTATCGCGCGTTGTCAAAAGGGGGCTAGACGGAAAAAATCTTACGAAAAAATGTCACGACACTTTTTGGAACGAAGTTCCTTATCCCGCGTTGCGAAGGGGTGCTAGAGCTCAAAGAGTGGAGCTGAGCGGAGTGGAGTGGAGCGGAGTCGCGACGATTATTTTTGTTGAGTGTTTACAGTAACTTCGTTCCATCTGGGTGTCCCTTGACACCTCTCAAGTTTTTTTTTGGTAACTCGTACAGAGTTGGGTCATTTGGGTACATTTTACAAAATCCGTATTAATTATCAAAACAAATCCTCACTAATTAAGATTTTCCACATAATTTGTGTACAGACGCCGCACATCAACCTTTTTTCAAACTTATCACAATAGTGGAAGGTTAATGTTCGATTGGTAAAATTGAACAGATTAGGTAGCCCTTTTAGTAAAGACTGCATTCTGAGAACTATTTAATGATTTTAATAAGAAACTATTAAGACTCAGCTCTCACATTTTTCAAAATTCCATTTTATAAACTGACATGGTCACTTCAGAATAGAACTTATAACTGCTTAGTAAACGTGAAATAATAAAAACTCAAAAAGAAAATCGAATAAATATGCTAAAACCCCGTTTGTCATTACACATCGATTCGAGTATTACAGTAGCGCTTCGGAAAAAGTGAACCTTCTGTACCTACTTGCAACATGCCTCAGGGAAGTCTCGAACTGTGTATTTGAATTAAAGATGCGTGTTACGTTCTAAACGAGTACTGTGTAGTAGCTTATAAGGCTTGTATGGGTGCTGTGTGGCTTGTAATACTGTCTTGCAGTAGACTGTTATTAGGTATGATACTGATTTCGTTATTAGATGTTATTATAGTGAATGTGTTGGTCATTCACACGAGGTGTTTTTAAAAAGGTTTTATTTTTAACTAGCGGCCCGTCTCGACTTCGCACGGGTGGACATAATGATAGAATAGAAGAAATAGAATAGAATAGATAGAAGAAGAAGATAGATAGAAGATTAAGTACGGGTAATACATTAACATTGAACTCTTTGTTACAAAGTTTTGGTACACGGTATACTGTTAGTGCAGTGGCTGAAAACTAATGTTGAGGGGCGTGTTGTGGGCTCGATTCCTGAACGGAACAAATATTTGTATGACAAACATGTACCTACATAGTTTTCCGGGTCCGGGTATTTTCGTAACTCACGTACAAACACACGTTGTCGTCCTCACAATACATGACACATTCTTAGTATAGGGAAATTTAAAAAAGCGATTTTAAATGAATCCACCTACAAAGCAAGTAACGTATTTAAAATACTTGATTATAACAACAAATTCGCTTAATTACGTATCTGTAATTAGTTTTCCATCCAAAAATATCTCTCAACCATTTCTACCTCTGCACCTAAGTCAATTTGTATCAACAACTGTTCCAGTTACTAAGCCACACACACCCACACCTGCACATAACATCCGTTCTCAAAGCCACTATCAACAAATAACCACAACAATGCGATCAATAAACATCACTGACGAATCGCACGTGCAAGCATGCATGCATGCAAGCACGACACATGCCTCCATACATCCACACATGGCAATGTCATTTGCAACACAGCTTTTGTTGCATAACTGTGCTAGGTTTGGAGACGGGAATTTTATACATCTGTCGGTTTGCCGAATTGACGGTTTCGGATTATGCGAACGGTTGTTGATGTTGGGGTTTTGTTACTATACATTGTGGGTACTGATACTACTAGCCTATATCTTCCCACTGCTGGGCAAAGGCCTCTCCCCATGATTTCCATTTCTTCACGTCGTGGGTCTAATTTTGTAAACTTTGCCCCCATTTAAGAGGATTGTATAGCGGCTGCCATTTCAAAAAATAGGTATTTAGAAAAAGTCGTGTTGTCCCTCTCGCGCGTTGAAAAAACCACGATCGTGCGATGCAGTTCGCGACTGACTGTAAGTATTTTTTGTACGAAATTTTTCTCTCGGGAGAAAACGTTTTTCACATACTAAGTCACGACCAATCTCTTAAATTCTGGCGTCAATTGTTTCAATATACCATATTCTAGGTTTGTAGGTTTTGCTTTTTTTCTAAAACTTCTTTGTTTTTAAAATGAAAAGGTTTTACTTTAATGAAGATTTTGTCATAAAAATAGTAATTTTTATGCGCCTGTAACTTTCAAACTATTATAAATTTTGAAAAAAAAAACAAAACCTATAAACCTAGTTTTTTACTATGTCAGAAACATTCTAAAAAATCCTTGAGATAGGATAACATTTAGGGGGAGGAAAACGTTTTCTCTTTTAGTATGGACGAGCGCTTGGTAGACGATCCTCTTAACAATTTCTCTTTACGTGACATGAGAAAATGAACCAAAATGCTTTCGAACGACAAAGTAATCGCTCGGCTTGAGTGTTGTGGAGCTTTGGGAAGCAAGTAGTTCTTTAGGTATTTATTTTTTATAGTTGTATAATAATCAAATGATTCTTCATCGCCCCGTAGAGTGGAAGGGACTCTCGGTCTCTTACTGACTTAAAGCCCACCTTTTTCCTTCGGCTCTTTGCTTTCTTAGCCACTCAACCTAGATCTTCCAGCATGGCTTTAAAAATATGATCCTTTCTTCCACTAGGGGAAGTTCAACAATCGCTTGGAAGGTAGAAGAAGGATCCCACACTTCTAACATTCTGTTCTGAGAAGAATCTACAGAACAGTTATTTTAAACGTTCATAGCTACCGGTATAAAAAAGGTTAATTTGACATATAAACTAAGATTTTTATCTATTTACTCATCGTAGAAGATGGTTATATTAGCGTGTAAGTAATTCAGTACACATGCTCATGATAGTCTCATAAATTGCGGGTTTTATTGATCCTGAGAATTTTTATACTAGCAGTGTTGCCAGCGGCTTCACCCGCTTGTATCTCAATAGACACACTGGAACGTTTTATCGGGATAAATTATTTCCTATGTGTAATTCCGAACTGTAAACTGTCTCTGGGTATTTCAGCAAAATCCGTTCAGCTTTCGAAGGAGGAATACGGAATCTGACTTCATTACAGGAGTTCAGGAAGCTATTTGTATTTTAAACTTTACGCAACCAAGCGACAATTAGGTAATAAAAATATAATAATATTTTACAACCATCACACAACGCCATCTAGTGCCAAGCTAAGCAGAGCTTGTTTTATGGGTACTAGACAACTGATAAACATACTTAAAATTATATTTCTAAATAAATACATATTATAGATAAATTACACCCAGACACAGAACAAATGATCGTGCTCATCACACAAACATTTGTCCTGGGTGGGAATCGAACCCACTACCTCCGGCATAGCAGTCAGGGTCACTAACCACTAGAACAACAGGCAAGTCCAGGGTAGTTATATTTTTTAGTTATATTTTTTTCTGTTTTATCGATAGAGCTATAATAATGTCACTTTGTCGAGGCGCATATACATAATATATATGTACATGAGTATATACTTATATTAGTCTTCCTTATTAAATAAGTCCTGTCTATAGAATGTCCAAGGAGTACTGAACAAACAAACCCATGTATAATTCATCACGCTATTGATTGTTACGGGACTCGTTGCGCAACACGTTGCGTGACGTTATTCCCGATGATTCAGACGCGTATAAAAATGTTAATGTCGAGTGAAAGACTTGGCTGCCATGCTAGCTTATTTAATCTGTGGTTTTAGTCATAATGCCAAGTTGTTGAGAAAGGTTAGGCATCAAATTAAGGCTTAACTTAACATTTAAGCTGGAGTTAAGTAAGTATGGACATTAGTTTTAATTTGAATAGCCGCAAGTAAACTGTTATGAGTATGGAGTAACTTAGAACATAGTTTTAGAATGCTGGCTTAACAAAGGGAAAAAAATCCGAAACGAAAATTAAAAATGCAATACATAGTAAGATAATATTCATGAGTTGACAGGGTTTTTAATAGGAAACATGGTTTTTATTTAATTAAATTGCAAGCTGCATAAAAAATGTAACGGCCAGTGCAGTAAAAGACGGGTCCACCCTTTATAGCAGAACTTTTTACGTCATAATTTTATTTTGCATAGCAACGGATAGCATAAACCTCTTTTCGCAGAAAATCGTTTGGAATACACTCATTTACCATAACACCGAAACCCATAATTTTAAAAGTCAGAATCATCTTCAGGTATAAATTTCATTTCCATAATAATCAATAAGTATAACCATCATATCGTAGAAAGTTCACAACCAGAATCATCTTTTGGCATATATTTTATATCCATATAATCAAAAGTAGAACCATCATATCGCAGAAAATTCACAGCCAGAATCATCTTTTGGCAACAAGTGTAATAAAAAAAATCTGCCTAAGCAGGGTAGACGAAGCCCCGCTTCGCGGGGCTTCTATTTCTGTGTACAAGGTTTAAAGGAACCTAACCAAACCGAACTTCGGGGTGTCCCTGAAATCTTGCTAAAGCGAATTTTAGATTTGGTGCACATTCAGTATATTTGGTATACAAAAAGAATTATTGATGCGCATTTAAATTTTATCCTTTTATAAAACATATTTTTTTTTATTATGACTAAATTATTTCTATTCTGAAATTCTGTGATCTTCGAAGTATACTAAGTCAAATTATTCCAAATAATCGGCGCTCTAAATAAACGTTATGCTTAATGAAAATATGCGAAATTATAACTCTGACAAAGGTAATTATGCCCAATACAATTCTGCCATCTTAAAAGTATCCCAATATAAATTCGGACATAAAAACATTCGGCCAAAAAACAATTATACTAAACATTTTTTATACCATAACAATGTTCGTTTAAAAAAGTTTCTGCCAAGTGAGTTCTGCCAAATAAGTTTCGGAGCAACAAGTTTCTGCCAGATAGAGGGCACCCGTAAAAGACACATTCCAAAAACAGAGTTCCATTTTCAAACGGCCGTCACCTCGATAATATCTCCAACATCCATGTACCATCTCACTTGTCATCCTTTTCCCACTGCCCTTGTACCATATCACCTGTCTCACACCAAAACCGACTGCTACAGTTTCAGTATAGTACGTCACAAATAACGGTCAAGAAAACGATTTATCGCGTTCTCACTACCGATAATTGTCTTCGGAAATGTCGTCCACTTGAAATGGATCGTGGGTGCGGGGCTTAAAGTGATTCTCCACGCTGTCACGTGGAACTACAGCGTTATTAAAGGACAAGGCGTGTGCCCCATGGGAATTCCCATAAAAATAATGAAGAACTTGTAAAATTGTCATGAAAAATTTAACTCCATTTTCACACTAAAATGGAGTTAAATTTTTCATGACAATTTTTTTTTAAAAACCTTCCCTAACCTTGTTTTTCTTCTCACCCTGTCGCTGGTGTGACCAAAACTTCGCCACCTCCATGACGTCATTAATAGCAGAGTCAGTCAAAGTGTCAGCTCCACATCCCACTGATTGAGAGGAAAGAACTCCCATCATTTAGCGAGGCTGGAGTGGCAGTTTATTGTTGTATTAACCCAGACTTTTAGTTCTAAGTAGTTATTACAAAATCTACTTAATAATAATCACTGACAAACATCTATTATTTAATTAGAATCGTCTGAAGTTTAATGCATTAGATCTTCTGCATAACTACATAACAGTAACGCGAAATAGCTTTTTTGATTACCACAAAACATTTAACAAGTTTTTCTTCCTAATTTTAAATCTAAAACCGTTTAAACCACACAAAAGCTTAAAATAGCGACTCGTTTTATAGTAGATTTACGGTAATAGCATACAATAACTTGAGCCATTTATTATAACAGATAATATTTATAATAATAGTTTACAAAACTTTTTGCCATGCAGCGAGGTCGAAGTTTTTTGGACACAGAAAAAAAAACAAATTCCATTTATTTCCATGATTGGGTATTGTTTGTTTTTTGCTATCACATAGAGAAGCAAACTGGAATGCAGTAAAACCAGTACATAAAACTTATTACGTATAGCCACTTCATCGCGAATTAATTAATTTCACAAGAAAACAAAACATTTAATGTATTCATGCCGTATCCACCGAAGGGCTGGATTTGCATATTTCAGTACGAGGGTCCAAGTTTATTGGCGGTCGTGTGTGGTCCTCGGTCGCTATGGTAACGAAGCTATCGCGGTCAAAGCGGATCGCCTTACGCCTTAACTGATGGACACGGCTAATTGTTAGAACGCCAACGTCGACGCCACCGCGCCGCCCCGCCCGCGCACTCCACACGCTTTTAAATGTCACTACATGACCGTTACTTTCATTTCTTATCAGATCCTCTCCAATTAAGCACAACTTAGTAGTACTTAGAATCTTGTAAGCGATAATTATACCAATTTATTTTAAATATCAACCAGAACATGACGTATTTTTATCTTAACTCCCTGACTACATGAAACCGTGATTAACTCTATGGTTTTAATTGTCTACGCTTTTACAGATAGCCTCTGTCAAGTTAATTCTTTACGCAATTGCTTTCACGATTTTGTCACGATTCGTTTCGGTATTTATCTTTGGCCACTACTGACCCCTGGATACCTCAGCTTCTTTAGAAATCCAAGACTGAGATTCCTGTCTTCAGAGATGTTGAATAAATAAGAATCTGTAGATGCCAAGAAACTTTAAACTTAATGAAAAATAAAATTGGAAGGTTTTGCAGACGCTGTAGCAAAAAAAAACCGTCTGACAGAAATTGAAAAATAAATTAAAGCGATACTGCTTCTATCTGCTCTGCGGAGCTTCACGAGAGACTGGAAGCTATTTGCAAAAGCTAAAAAAAGCTTTAAAACTTATTGTAATTCATTCTGATTAATAGAATTTTCTTTCGGTGCATGATACCCTGTGTTAAGGTCAATGTCCATTGGAGCGTATCATTGCACGCATCATAGACTTTTTACACTCGTGCATTGATGGAGTCGAAGCAATAGCGCATGTCAACGTTCACTGATGAAACGTCATGTCTATGCGAAACTGGCATTTCGCATAAAAAGTTTTACGATACGGTTGAACAGATAACAGGTTTAATAGAGCGAACTTAGGATTATTGCTTCAGGCGCTTACTTACTGATTTTTATTGCAAGATCCTCTTTAATTAATAGAACTGGATCACAACGCAATTAGTACCTTGTCGGCTTAAGACACGGTAACTTAAATGTCTTCTTTTTTTTTGTATTCAGATTGTATTAATTACGGATGGGAAGATTTCTGTACAGTAATGTTTTTGTTTAACCCTTAGCCACCTGACGTGTTTTTCAGTTACACTACCACCTGACGTCGGTCACAGAGACCGCTTGCGTATTTCCTTTGTTTAATTATTTTTTATTTATATATTATTTTAAATGAAAGTGAAATATATATTTTTATTATATTTTTTATAAATTTTAGGGTTTTAAACAATTAGAAGTCTTTATTTACTTATACTAAATCAACACATAAAATAAACACATAAAATATTAGGAAAAAGAAGGAACTTTGGATATATGGGGTCTGAATAGGAATTTTAATTACTACATATCGTAATATACCTATTTACTATTAGTCGAACAATTTATCTTAAGTTTAAAATTATTTTTGGCTTAATCAAGGCACAATTATTATAAAATCACAAAGTGGAAAGTTTTACAAGTTGCGGTGACAATCAAGGCACATTTTTTGGCAACATTCAATGTAAATTGGATTTTTACATACGAAACAAAGCTGTATAACGGTTCTTCTTAGGGTCGCATGTTGAACATGTCTTCCTATTTTTTAAATTTTTTGAAGATTGTCAGTTTTCTTTTTGGGTACAATTTAGCATCGTCACCTTAAGCTTCTGAATCTGACTGACAGTCGCCATCAATAACGAAGTTCTGGTACACTGAGATGGTTTTCAGAGTCTGTAGCCATCGTAATATATTTGCTTCAGCCATTATGAGCCGACAATAAAATAAATACTATGTAGTAATAATAACATAACAACCTGACGTCGGTCACTCAGACCGCACACAAAATATAATTACCTATAATTCAAATCTGCGCGCAAGTCTGAAGCTACCGAGCTTGTGGCGCATACTGCCGGGGAAGGGGAAAAAGTACAGGGACGCACGGTTGCACCGCGCGCATAGTAACATATTTATTTTGAAAATAAAATCGCCAGAGTCTCTGAGACCGACGTCAGGTGGTTAAGGGTTAATATTAGTAAATCAAACAAAATATCTATCGCAAACTATCTTAATTAAAAGTAATAAATTTGTCTACCAAATTTGTTACTTAAGCAATTTGCAATTTCCCAAGGGTGTTAAACTGAACTTCAAACAAAGCAGCCGCTGTCTCACCCAAACAAAATTATAAACTATTAAACATATTCAGATTTAAACCGTAAATAAATCACGCAACTTGTAAGTAAACTAAACGAAACAGGTTACTGGTCTAACAATTTAGGTCACAGTGACTAATTAAAACTTTTGTTACACACGCAAAACTTCCTTTGTTTAGAAAATATCCGTTGTGTCGCGTAATGGATCGCGTTTGTGCTTAAGGGTCTATAGTACCTCAGCATAATCTTACTCGCTCGCACTTGCACGTACCACGCACTATTGCTTGCTCTTTCTTTTAGCTGTCTACACGCAAATCTATTTATTTTACGGCGAAAAAAAAGGAAATTCAAAAAAGTAAATAACATAAGACCTGCTTTATAGTTAGTTCAGTTAGTATAAAAAGTTTCATGATCTAATTTTAAGTATTATCTGATTGCCAGAGTTTTATTGTTAAATTTAGAGGTAACTTTGGGATTTTTTTCTATCGAGAAAATTTTATGGAATCATGTTTTCGCCAAACATAAGACCTAACATTAATCCTCAACTTTACCATATATTTATTTCAAAATTAATGCTGTAGTATTTTCGACGTATCACAGTTTTCTGCTAAGCCATTTGAGGTAGTATAGGGTCTTAAAATAATATAACTTATTACAATATTAATATACATAATATGACGCCTTCCGTGAGAACGGGACGCAAAATTAGGGCTTTGTTTCAAATAAAGTTGTGAAGTAATGTAGTGGACGCCTGTCCTAGTTTTTTTTTAATGTTATAGCATTATTATGCCTTTTGCAATCATAGTTTTATTTAATGTTTTAAAAAAGTTATTTAATAGGTATACAGCTGTTCCCCACGGTTTCACTCGCTGCTCTGCAGCTATTGGTCGTCACGTGATGATGTTATAATGTAGCCTATGTGGCCTATATTATAATATGTGGCCTTCTTTAATCCAACACAAAAGTAATATTTCAATGCGAACCAATCCCATTCATGAGATTCAAAACAAACTCTTTAATTTTATAATATTAGCACAGATTCTTACACAGACTATTATTTAAAGTGACTTCAACACAAAATAAAGGTTAAAATTCCAGATAATTCTGGTGTCAAATCCTATTAAACTATCGCCTATCTTTAAGCCGTAGTTCCACCACCTCAATACAGAATTTATGATTAAAGAGTCGCTAACATGTACAATCGACAAATCAGGATACAAGAAATACGTAATGTTGTAATGTTGCCTTCAAGCTATCCCATTATTAGATAGTCGGATAAATATAATGCGTGTGAGGTGCTAATTTGTTCCGGCTCTGATAGTACCGCGGCCATTTTAAAAGGCTCCAACATTATTCCCTCCGTTGATCAATTTCTGTTTGATAAGTTTTTATTTATGAATAATGAATAACAAATAATAAAAAAGTGGAAATATCTATAAAATTCGTCAAAGTCAAATCATTTATTTCAAATAGACCATCAAAGAGGCACTTTTAAACGTCGAATCACAGAATATATAATAGTACCGTCGAATATTAAAATGATGGAAATAGGATGGCATGGGATTGATTCTACACTCAATTGATCACAAGCGACACGTCAATCGCAAGCCTAAAGTGTATTAAAAAGAATTATGCCTTTAACTGAAAAATCTATAGTTACCAGTCAGATGTATGAGTATAAATGCGAAAGTGCGTTTGTTTATTTGATACGCTTTTACGCCTCTATTACTAAATTGATTGAATTGAATCTTTTTATTAAGTTACACCTAGACCCCGTTTATTTCGCTATCAGGTTCCTGCGTAATAATTTTCGAGTTACATACGAGAGAAGCCGTTGCCAACAACTAGTTTTATGCAAAAATCTTTTATAACAATATTTGCAGCAGCCCAATGATTCGATCAGCTTGATTGAAACATTCAAGCTCTCATTAAATACGTCCAATAACTAAAAGTTTGCGCTTAAACAACAATGTATCGAGTAGCGGTAGTACTTAAAATCCGACATTTACAAGGCAATATTTTAAATATTGCATGTATTAAAATATTGAACAAAAGTAATTGCTACCTCTCAGGAATGTATTTTATGAACATTGTAATTTACGGCGATATTGTGATGTGTTTTCATTAAGTTGTATGAGTTCTTTATTTGTATGAACTTCCGGATATTTTCATCTTTATTCGGGAAATGAGCTTTAGAAGAAACCTGAGTTTCGTTAGAATTGATACATAACTTGACCATTCTGAAATATTACATAACATAAATAGTTATATATTATAAATAATGATTTACGTTTACATAAAATGTTTTTAGTAACGTCGCCTTTATGTAACGAATAAAAAAAAAACAAAAATTATATTTGAATTAAAGTGCGAGAACAAAATATTTTCCATTGCAAATAATTAAAATCCAACGGCTTTTGATGTTTAGGACTGAATTTTATAGTCCGAATTAACACTTACGATCCCGTAATCCCGTTTTTTTCATTTAGCGTAGAAATTGCTTTTGGCCTCTATCTTTTTATACCTTATTAATAAATTCACGAGTGCGAAGCCACTGGCAACACCTAGTTTACCTATAAGCAACTTTTGATACTGCCCGTACAGTCACGAGCAATAACATGTAAACACTTAACAAAACTTAAAAAAAACGCCATTTACTCGTAAAATGCTGGTCTCCACTTTGAAATAAGACCCATTTCGTTATTAGTATGGCTTACAAAATAGAAGTCTAATGAAAAAATCAGAAGTTTAATCAATATGGTAGCAGAACATCGCTTTTGAATACTACTTACACTTAGTGTTTACATACTTTTGCTCGTGACTGTACATACCAACAAAGTAACATAGTCCATAATATAGTCATAAATACTATTTTAAAGACATATAGCTCTGGAAACTTGAACCTGCTGTAATTGTTTTATATGAATCGTAAAACGCAATATTGTATGAGACTGCTAGTATAAAGTGTAATTACAGTGGTTATTATTAACATTGGTCTAAATTGTTATTGCACCTAATCATGGCACAATAATTCAATAACTATGTTTGATTATTATCTTGGTGTAATTTAGATTGAATAAAATAATGGCGGTAGTTACGTATATATGTATAGTTTTTTTTTTTAATGTACAAAAATTATTTTTCTACAGTTTTATTATATGTATAGATTTCAAGGTCATGATTATTGATTTGTGGTCAGTAATGCCCAACTTTAAAAGGCTTCGGCAATTATATTAATTCGTAGGTGTGAAATTTTTTATTTCTTTGGAAACTAATTGTTGTTTTTGATTCTTCTTTCTTCAAGTATAACGAACGCACCAAATAAGAGCAGTTCGATTGGTAAAAGTGATTTTTTTTTAATTGTTTTATTTGTGTTGGGTCAGGGTTCGTTGATAATTTACCGTCAACGATAAGATTTCTGCATTTTATTTACAGGGTATTTGAAGTATTAACTATCGGTTTCAAAGATCCCGATCACGTGACAGGCTTATTACAATAAAAAATATTACTTCAATATCGCATTACAGTTTATAAACACACTTTCTTCACCACGATGTTATTGATAATGTTCATACGGTTTCAGTTGTAAACATTTTCGAAGCTGAAAGTTTATTATACGTATTAAATAATAATAATTTAATAGTAAACCGCATAGGTATAATCACAACACGCAACGATAATACGGAATGTCAATTAATATCATGCAGCTATAATCAAGTTCATATCAATTTACAAAATGGCAAAGTTCAGTTATCAAACTACCGTAAAAATTACATGAAATATTACACCAGCGTAATATCTATGTAGTTCATATCTTATAATGCTTATTATCACACTATGTACACACGGCTGCATACCAAGCTGTGAAAATAGTATAAGCTGATCCTTCATTGTGAGAAGAGATCTTACGAATCGAAGCCAGAGCAAACCGGTTTTGTAAAGCTTGATGTAGTTCTACGGTTATGAAATCCCACTGAGAAATTGCTACTTTATAATATTAATAATGTTTTGTTGCCAAGCTCTTATTAAATGTATGCGGTGGTACCTACCAGGGTCGGACTGGACTAGAAATGCGCGGGTTGGTCGCCACAAGCCAGCTTGTCGTCATCCAAAATTTTTCAAAAACTCATTTTAGTGATGGCGTCCTCAAGTTTCAATTTTTTCTTAACTTCTCTCTAATTTTATGAACAAACAATCGGATCTAGTATCGGTCATATATTCTCAAAACTGACCTCCACAAGGCTTCGATAGAATCTACCTCCAAACTTGACGCCAACTCCGCAAGCCAAGCCATTTAAGGCCCCGCGTATACTGAGACCCAGCTGGTATAAGCCAGTTCGACTATAGGGCCAATCCAACTCCATGTTAAGCCAAAGAGTATGTTTGTGAAAGACAGGAGTTTTATTTCGAAGAAGTTTAAAACTGTCGTAAGTGAAAGATAGGATTATTAATGAAATCCTGTTAATTTTTTTGCTCAGGGACAATTTAATAATCTTAAGCTTCGCAGCCGCTGGTAGGCTTCTCTTGGGGGGGTTTTACAACGTCTTAAAACCAGGCTTATTCCGGCAAGTGAAAGTGTCAGAGCTATACAAGTCGTCTATAGCGCCATCTCGTTCACTCACTGGAATAAGCCTGGTTTTAAAACGTTGTAATACCCCCCTGGACTAGCAAATATTGGCATGAAACATGAATGTGTACTTCAGTATCCATTTTTTTTTTCAATTATGTTCCATTCTTCAAGTGTTTACATCGACGAATAAGTAAACACCAATTCCGCTATTATAATAGATGAAATCTTGTAATACAAAATGTTCTATGTAGGTACTAAAGATAAAATCAAAATAGCTTAATAAGGAAGTACACACGAGTAGATATTTTCGAGTATTTAGTACTTTGTTACTTCCTATGTAAGTAGATAATAATTATATCTGTTCATAACATAATGTTAATTGTAAATACGAAGGTGAGGTATTTGGTAAGTAATAAACAGGTGATTATGTAGCTACGAGTAAAAGTACTGAAGTGCAATATTAATTTCATACCTAGCCTTTACGTCGTTAGCACATGCTTAGGACCATTAAACTTTTTTGGACTGCTCATTGGTAGGGTTACTTATCTTTGCATTATTTATTTACTTTGGCAGATAAAATCTTATTCAGATTAATTTCCGTTGGATTGGATCCCACTTTTGAATCCCACTTTTATCTACTATACAAAGTCGGATTTTCTTTCCTGACGCTATAACTCCAGAACGCACGAACCGATTTCCGCGGTTTTGCATTCGTTGGAAAGGTCTCGAGCTCCGTGAGGTTTATAGCAGACTGGTGGCAAAACGGAGTTCGCCGGGTTTGGAAGTCTACTTTATAAAAATAAGTCGGGTTTTCCTTCCTGACGCTATAACTCCAGAACGCACGAACCGATTTCCACGGTTTTGCATTCGTTGGAAAGGTCCGTGAGGTTTATAGCAAAGAAAATTCAGGAAAAATTTCAACAGAAAAGCTTGGCGAAATGGAGTTCGCCGGGTTTGCTAGTATTGTATATAAATTGCATGCAGTAGTAAAAGTAGGATTTAAAAGTGGGATCCAACGGGAATAAATCATTATTCTAAGTTATGAAAAACTCGGAAAACATAGCTTTGCAAGTTATACTCAACACAATGTTTTCCGAGTTTTACAAACTATTTTTAGTGACTTTATTGGGGTGTATAATTATTTTCATCAAATGACTCCCTCCCTGTGTGGAGCTGATGTTTTTTTTTTTTATTGAGAACATTCCCTCCGCAGTATTGGTAAACGAGTGCAACACTGTAAACCCAAAATCTTTGTGTTTCCAGTGGCCGCGGTGGCTTTTCCGCGATACCTTAGCACTTTACTCAAAAAGTTTCCTTTCTTTTTCCCCTCAACATGAAGCATAGCATACCATACATCGGCACCCCTCGTTGCATTATCATGTACTAGCTGTTGCCAGCGGTTTCACCCGCTACAACTCGAAAATTATCCCACGGGAACATAAAATCGGGATAAAGTTTTTATCCTATGTGTTAATCCAGGTTATAAACTATCTGTGTACCAAATTTTAGCCAAATCCGTTCAGTGGTTTTTGCGTGAAAGAGTAACAAACATCCATACATCCATACTTACAAACTTTCGCCTTTATAATAGTAGTAGGATATCATTAAGTTAACTTATCAGTGTCAAGTATCTATTACTCAAGCACTCACATGTCTCTAAGTAATGGATAACATGTCATGTCCCCTACAAATAGCTTTAATTACAACTTACACGAGCTTACCGTGTTACGCATTTTGAGAGTTGACCTATTCCGTGTATGGCGAGGTTTACACGACAAAAGCTGAGGTGATACATAATCTTGCAATTTAAAATTAAGAGTACATGCGTAGGCTGTGATATACTCTTAATTTTAAAAGGCTGCGAGCGTACTGGTCAAAATTTTAGGCGACAACACCTAAGCTCATAGCGTGGGGGCTAGTTTGAGGAGGTACAGGACAAAAATCAGCCATAAATATAACCAGGAATAAATTCGCTTATCGGAGTAAGATAATATTCTTGATTTTATAAAGTAGTTTGAAGTTATTAGAGGTCTCATGACAATTACGTAGAGTTATAAAGAGTTGAAACAAACCTACAATATACACAGTGCAATATTATACACTAGTAACTGAAAATATCCCTAGTTAAACTTATCTAAAGTACTCTATAATACTAGTTTATGTCTCACAACCCTAGTCTCCAATATTTGCTTAATTTCACATATCGTTGACAAGTAACATTTACACCAATACTCATTAGTTAGAATATAGATAATGGATTACCCTGTCGATCCACAGCCATGCCTATGAGTCACTGCTAGCGTGGGTGATATTAATTTCTTGCTGCAATCATAGTTGCGGTTGTGAACCATGAGTAACTAATAATTGATCATTTGAAGGTATGGTAAATAAGTAAATATGAGTGTGGTTTTGTTTGGGGTGCAGTTTATAGGAGAACGATGTCAGGGTACATTGAAAACCTTCAAGTACCAATTTTCAATTGTAGTTTTTTATGTATTTTGTCCTCTCGTTTTTGTAGAGCGAAAGGGACTGTCTGAATTAACTGAATAGAAAACACCCTGTTCCTTCAGGTGCTCATAGCATTCTAGGGCCACGGTGCTCTGTTAATACAGTCCCATGACCAGTATGTACTTAGGGCTTGATTTTACCTCTTCTTTTTATTTGTGTATCAACAAAGCTCATATTTAGTATTTTAAGGGACTGACAAATTATTTATATTTTATTTATTAACGTATTCAGCATATTTTTTTCAATAGTTAGTTGTAGTTACTTATTGTTTGGTTGTAGTTTTTTTTTTTCAATCTAAATATTTGTTTGATTCTACAACCATAAGAATGTTAGCTAAAATTAAATTACTTACCGTTCCAATCACCATGAAACAATATTGAATTCTCAATGTCAACATAACACCTCGAACCAAAATTATAGGCACAGTCTACATCGTAAACACAAACGTTTATTAAGATGTGCGGTTTCAATTTCCTACGTGTTACTCCGCTCGTGAGGCCACGACCTTAGTCGCGCTCCAATTATGATGAACAGGTGAGAAGAATCATCATCAACACGCAAACTGTAACTAGAACAAGAAATGCCTATAAAATAATCGTAACAACTATTGAAAGTGAAATTTTCTGAGGAGAAAATGGGCGGTAAAGTTTCAAGTTGCGGTGTTTTGAGGATTATAAATGGTTTAAAGGGATTTGTATATTAAGAAGTTTTCCTCGACAAAGTTGGATTACTGTGCAATTACAGTGGCAGCGGGGCGGGCAGCGGAATCAGCTGGCGGGTAACGCAAACACATAGTTTTTGACTAATGTGCATCAAGTGCGGGCGGGGCGGGTGAGCGGAAATCTAGTCTGTTTCGTGACCCGCCACCCGCTTCCGCAGCCCGCCTCGCGCCACTGTAGTTGCACACTAAAACGACAATCGATTTTTTAAAACATAATGTAAATTTTTCGGGTACAAAAACTTGTTTTTTTTTCTAAAAGCAAACCTAGTCTGTAGTAGATAATTGATAAACTTTTCTATGATTTAAAACTTGGTGAAAGGGATATTCATTGTTCCACTCACTCAATCACTCTACCACAGAAACGCTTAAGCCTCTGTTCAGACACGGCGGGAACCGCGCGTTTCCCGCGCGGGAATCGCGCGGTTATGTCTGAACGATTACTTAATAACTCATACAAATAAGACTCACGCGATTTCCATGCGATTCTGAAATCGCGCGGTTCCCGCCGTGTCTGAACAGAGGCTAAAACTTATGGCGTGTGTCAAAATGAGACAAATTAGACACCTATGCCACTCGTTACCGATTGCACGGCTACTATTGCTTTTGATCCAATTTTCCTAATGACTATTGACGTCTGCGGCGTATATCATTGCTACCATGGTTTAATACGCATTGCACCACTTTTAACTGAAGTTCGTACTGTTATGTTCAAAAGTGATAGTGACCATCATCGCAAAAGTCTTGAGTTTTCTTTTGACACTAAAACAGTGTTTCCTACTTTTAAGAAAAAATAAAGGTTATGTTTATATTTTTTAAAGAAAATGATTCAGGAAACGACATTTTTCCATACAATCCATCCATAATTTCAACCTTTATTCATTCATCTTTCTTCACTAGGTAAGCAGAAACCACAGAACGCCACTTGTTACGATCCTTACAAATATGTAAATTCCTTTGGCCTTGTCCACACAACTGTACTTCTATTTTCTTAAGACTCAGCGCCAAGACAGCGCTGTGGCAGCAATTCGTCAAATAAAATTCTGTACACATTATGGGGAAAGAAAAATTCTGTTACGAGTTGGACTCAAACCCGCGTCTTTTGGAGTAAAAATGACTCCAGACGCCTTACCAATTAGGCCATTGCAACACACTCGTTTGAAACTGAACATTGATTTTGAAACTGTCTCAACGTCGAGAATAAAAATAGTTGAAAATCTATGACAAGTTCGTAGAGTCATTTATAAAATAGTTGGTCAAAAAATTAGGCCCGGACTCCACCAAAGCGGACAGGAGAAAGATATTGTGTTTGATTATTCAAACACATCTCCTCTCGATACCGAGCCTAACGCTGGTTATGAGTACTACGCTACAGGAGTCTTAATTACGCATTATAAATTATTATAACAAAACAATGGAAAGTGATTACATTCAAATATATTCGACCCAATTGTTGAACACACTTTCGCTGTTGACTTCACAAGTAAGCATTTATCTTAAGTGATTTATTTATCAAGCCATTCATCATCATTTACTTACGTAACTCACTTTAATAATCCGGTGAGACCAGTTTAATTCGGTACCTATTTCGTAAAGGTGATCAAGTAGCAAGAACCCGGTAAGTACCAAAAACTCGTTAAGTACAGAGAATTCAAGAACTTACCCAAACTCATTTGATCACTAGTTAAGTAAACGTTTTGTTAAAATCCTATACATTTTTTAACCGATTACAGTGAAGCCAAAAGGTACAAAAATGGTCAAGGTACAGCCGTGGTGAGTGTCGTGATAAGTTTGTATAATGCATTTCTGAATGTTTAATTAAATTATTTTCTTGTTTCGTTCTTTTTAGACCTTTTTTCGGGTTATTGTTATTTAAAATTTATCTAAAAAAAAAAAAAAATCTTAGTTTTTAAAGGATGTGGAATTTCAGCAAATCGTTAACTTAACCGCTGATCAAACAACCGGCACTTAGTACTCAGAATCAATATCTAAGCTCTGTTGAACAAAAACATTTGTTTAATTAACTTACCATGTTTATCGGTAGTCAGGGCGTAAAACGTGAAACTTTTTATCTGACGGTTAGGACTTGGGAGTAATTTGCATAGTTTAACAATTACTTGGCACATTCTTTCGCAAGTATCCCCGACATCTTGATATCGTTAGCTAACAATGGAAGAACTCTTCGTTCGCTCGTGACTTTGTCGCTGTTTGATTCGAACTACGTATGTGTGATGTGCATGGGGCCAATTCTCGATTTTCGCCATTTTTCTCGAGTTCTAGATTGTAAGTAGATCTCTATGTCTATCAAAAATATCTCTATCTCTACCAAAAAATGTCGAATTGAGCATTAATCCGTATTCTCAGTCAAAATAGACATAAATGTCACGAAAATGTCGAGTCGAGTGAACATAATGTTACCATTATGAAGAAACGCACGTTCCGTTTTAGGTAACTATAGGTGAATGAATGATTTTGTTTTAAAACGCAGGCTAAATCTAATTATTTTAGTATGGAACGAAACGTTTAACGTAAAAATAATCAGTTTGACAGTTGATTGTCTGTCAGTGTCAGAATTTGCGTCTTCCGTTATGTTTACATGCTGTGTTTATAAATCACTAATGGGCTGTGCTGTTTTACATTTCACGTTTTTTTTATTATAACATGGAAGGGAATTATTTTAGTGACCTTTGTTTCGCTCAAATCGTAAATATCAACGGCGGGATAAGTGCGCTGTTGTTGCCGTGTATTGGCCAGTTGCTCTCCACTTTCCAACAACTCCGAGATAAAATGCTAATAAACTCGTCCATCTTTCAGTGGTTTCTAGTGCAATCGTGGGTACACGAATTACAAAGTTTATTAATTGTGCGAAGGTCGTCGTTTCAAGAAACCAAAATGCTAAAATCAAGAGTATAAATCGAATTTCCAGTAGGTATGACATGCCAATCCGTATTTTATTTAAAAACTAAAGAAAAAAAAACAGTGTACAATCCAAAACTCAACAAATTCACTCAGAAATTACGTATCTCTACGATCGACATTACATCTCTACTGCTCCGAAGCACTCGACATGAACTGTAACGTTAGCCTTCGACAAATGTCGAATTCGACATCCCCAGAATAGCAACTATTAAAATTTGTCGAGAAAATGACGTCATTAGAAATTTTTGTCGAGTTCGACACGATCTCTAAAGCCGAGAATTCGCCCCCATGTCTTTAAAATTGTTTTGTCGCTTGAAAGTTTATATATACAACATGTAACATAATTAACGCACACCCTCAGACACCCCAATTAGAATATTATGTTATAATCATCATACAATATTGAATTTTTAATTTAACATGTAAATGCATTTATTATTAACTAAATTAGTTATTTTGCAGTAAGGTTTATTTTTCTTTATTTTGTGAATGAATGACGGAATTTGCATTTAAACAAATAAAATTGCACTTTTAAGTCTTGTTGCCTTGATTTACGGTCTATCTTAGTTTGTTTTGACTGTACAGACGTTTAGGGGGAATTTCCGTAGTTTAAATTATTTTTGAAAAAAAAATATTACCTTTATTAAAAATGATAGAAATGGATTCAGTAAACGATTCTGAACAAACTAATTTCAGGATGTGCGTTAATTATGTTACATGTTGTATATATATATACATACTGTACGTCTATATCTTGGTGTAAAACTTATGTATAAGGTACCATCGAAATTTTCCACAACGATTTGTCAACCAATAGGAATTGCGAAAAATATTTTTTTTCATAAAAGCTGTTCAAGCTTTGAACTAAAATATCACTGTCATTTTTAAAGAGATCGAAACATATAAAAGAAAAGAAAACAGTATGTAAGGTTCATAGCTGGTGGCAAGTTGTAGTTTTTGTCCAATCAATCAGAAAAGGGCATGAGTTGTATGTTTATTATGTAATTATGCACGACAACATGAAACCTTTTTTCCAATATACATTCCTGTTTATGTCAACACAAAAATATTTACAACCCAAACTATGACTCACAATATCAAACTCCCATTTACTTGAATTCAAATGCTATTTACTTTAATAAGCATCTTAATCACAAATTAATAACGTTCCATTTCCGTTGCCTACGCGCTACACGGCGCTACGCGGCGCTACGACCATGATTAACTAATTCAGTTTTCGTCAGTTAACGTTTACTTCGCATATTCATGAAGCGAATTATTTCACTTTTGCGGTCGTCTGATGTTTAAATATTTAGAATTCATAATGACGAGCAAATTGTGAATTAATGACGTTTGAAACGATTTGTATCCCAGTGGAGGAAGTCTTGACTATATTATGTAAACGTAATTATTTATTCATATTACGGAATAATACTTAAGTATAACAAGTATTTTTATTAATATGATATTAAATTCTACTGTAGAAAAATAATTTTCTTCAGGATTTTTGAAAATGTTTTTTTTTAGATAAGTCTCGCTATTATTATAATAATTGCTTCCAAAATACTTACTAGAGTACGTCTGTGAAAACGTAAAACGTCAATAAAAACGATTTAAAAATGGAAGTTAAAAACGACATCTTAAAACTTTTTCTTATTTGCTAAACCACAAGAGAAATATTAATAACGTCTATAAAAATACCACTAATCTTTCACAGTTTCTAACCAACAGTGATTTCTCAAGCGCCAACCACAATAAAATAAATCACCATATAAACAAAATAAATGACCATACATTGCCATTATCATTATAACAATGTCACAACAACCATGTTATTACCATATACTTTAAATTAAAACATTAGACAGAACATTATGTAATTCGCGTATGTATAAAACTTTTTACCGTAGTGTGTGGCCATAAGACTCGTCGTAAAACTGCGCGTGCGACGCAGTAGGGGGCCGGGACGTCAACCGACTTTATGGCCGCATTACAGTCGGATAGTAAACGATACCCTAAACTTATAATGTTTATTTTAAATACCCGCTACGCAATTTTATAGCTTAACTCAAAAGTTTAAAGTTCTTTTTTGGAAGATTCTAAGTTGATCTGGAATTTTATTGATGGGCCGATTAAATGTCGATCACTGGAAGGGATGTTTGTTTATTTTGAAGTTTTAGTACTTTATATGGTAATCTGGGAATTCAAGGAAGAAACCTAAGCTGTGAAAATAAACTGTCTCATACAATATATTGTCTCATTTCTCATACCAAATTTAGGCATCGAAATTAACCTAAATTCCATGAAGAATTCTCCGTAAAACCAAACATGGATAGCAAAATAAATAACATTGTTATCTAGCAGTTTTACTGTTAGCTTCGAACTTGTGAATGTATTATACCTAAATGTAGCCTTACCACAATCGGAGTTCGAACCCCCGACCTCACGACACAACTCCATTCTCGGTAAATTGAGGCCTTAATAAGTTCTCCTGAACTTAGGTTACCAAGTTTAGATAATTTGCTGCTAGTTTATATTTTAAGGCAATTACAGACTGGTCTTTATTGAACACCCATTATTTCATACAACCGGATATGAATTTGGTACCATTTAAGTAATTGCAATAGTTTTGCTGTACATGCGAACACGCCTTATCACGAAATATGCTAGATAACTTATCTTGCATAAAATAAAAAAATAAATCCAAAATACAACTTTGCATTCTGCATGTGAGTTTGTATGAGGATGGGAAGGTCCATCCTGCATCTAAGCCTACCTTATTTCTTGCGGAATTAAAACTATATAATTAATATTTTCATATCATTTAATGTCATGGATTTCCGTAAAATAACTCCTGATTTCATTACATAACTTAGTATATAAATAAACAACATGCAGAACCGAGTATTTTCAGTTCTCAAAACGTTTTAGGAAACAATAATTTACTTAAACGTAAACTTGAGTTAGACTCACTAACATAATCTATCTATTATATTATTACACAAAGCTATTCAGTATTTCACATACAAAACAGATGCAAAAATGTGCAAAGTGTACGATAATATCTGTCAAAAGCGATTTTGTATGCGAACTCAATACGGAAAACGAGACTATCTTACAAATATTTCACAAATTAGAAACTAGAGGTGCGATAGGTATATGATACACGAAACACACTTTATGGAACCATTTAACTATAAGCCCTGTATGACGTAAAAATTACAAACTTTCAAACCATCGGTGTGAATTTTCAAAAATTATCTTCTCCTTTTTTAAATAAATAGTCATAGGCTGTTTATCGTTCTTCCTCTTAGTGATTTTCAGATTTTCATAGAATGTAATTATTAAAGTTTAAAAAAAAACTAATAACAATCATTGTTATGAGTTTTTTTGTGTTTTGTTTTTGTGCCATTATGGCACTAACACATTTAATTATTATCTGCGAAAAGCATTATTTCACTTCACAATTTTCAAAGAAACACGTCATAAGTTATGGCGTACGCGTAAATAAACAGAGGATGTAAAATAGCTTGTTTTATGGAGGTACTTAAATCCTGAAGCTTTTTAGATAAAGAGCATAGACCTCACATGAGGAGCTGTTGATTGTTTAGTTAAAAGTAAAAATCATTTTAAAAACATTAACAACCTTAGTACAAAAAGTTAAACATTTGTTAAACACATGTCAAAAATAAGTGTTACTGCAAAACGGACCTTTTATCAACAAGTGGTCAACAGATTTTTAACATTTTGTGTTAGGGCGGTAAAAGTCTACTACAAAACTCGATAACATATTTTCAGGCAGAAACTCAGCAGCTACTTGTCTGGTCAAAGGTTTCTCCTATCTTAACGGAGTATCGAGGAGTTTTATTGCCTTCTTTCCTTTCTGGAAAAAAGAACTGGCAGGTTACACAAAAAAAAATAAAGTTTCAAAAAAGGAATCAATGTTTTTTATTTCCGTTCATTTCTATTGAAGCTGCATCTTGTCATTCACGATAACATTACTCACTCTCAAGCATTTTCATCTCTTAGCACCTCTTTCTTAGTTTATTTAAAAGACACGGGCGCTAAAGTACCAAGAGACTGTACTTCAACTTACTTCCTAACTGTCATCTCTAATGAACACCGTCATCAAGTTATTACTTGCTTGACAGTTCACACGTTTAAAGACAAGGAATGGCTGCGTGGGCTTCACTTGTTTCAAGTATAAGATTGAAATCTTACTTGCAATAAAGACCAGTCAACGAGCGACAGGGACCAATGTTATTTGTAGGCAAATCTGAGACAGTTTATTTGAAGCTGTCGCGTAAGCGGTCAAACTGTTGTACAATCTTAAATCGATCTTTTTGGTTCCACACTATCTGATTCTCATTTGTTTTTAGAATGTTTGAATGAAAGTCAGACGCAACGTTTATTTTTTTAAAAACATTGTTTGAATTCAAACGCCATTTTTTACTTTTCAAAAACATATTTCCAATTTCGAATATTATTGTTATTTTTAATACCACCGTTATTTAGAATGCGACGTGATTTTAACAATTTTCTGTTTGAATTACGAATTTTAAATCATTTTCTAATCTCATGTTTCACGCAGCTTTTTCTTGCAGAAAAAAGAAGCTTTATTCAATGAATTTCGCATTATATCAAAGGCAGTATTGCTTTAACGTAGTTAATAATAACTCCTAAATAAAACGAAAATGCTTTTTTACCAAACTCAAGTCATCGAAATGAAAGATTACTCAAAAGTATTTCCACGTCTTTAAATCCAGTCAAAAAAATGTTACGCCTTATTTTAACGCTACAACTGCCAGTCAGTTAAATACGATGAAGTCTGGGTGATTACTGAGCCATCAGCATTTATATAATGTTTAATAAATATGTACACATTTCGACCACCCGTAGCGCGGGTATCACTTTCAACAGTATTGCAACCAGTGAGCAAAAAGTTTGAGCAGAACCAATAATTCTTTTTTTTTTCATTAAGGTACACAGTATTTGGATTGTATACAGCCAGCGTCAAAAAAGTTTAGAAGTGTCAATAGTTATGTTGTAAAAGCTATTGACACTACGCAGTATCCAAGTGTCAATAGTTTTATGTTATAAAACATTACTGATTGTAATACAATGGAGACTGCTTTCAAAAGTTAATTTTGCTGTCACGTAAATGCAAGCTTGCCTGTTTTTAGAACCCTTGAACTTATGTCGTCATCTATAAGAAATCAAATTGCATAACCAAATAAGATTTTCCTAAAATTTTATACGCACGGAAAGACAGACAATGTGACCACAAATACACTTATTGCGAGCTGAATTAGAAAACATGCGTGAAGGAACCTGTGTAATCTGCGCTTGTGGTTAAGTTACCAAATATTACTTTTCACGAAAAACAACTTCAATACTTACACGTAAAGTTCAATTTGCTCTACAAGTTCAAACATTTTTATGACCTTTTCAAGAGTGCTTGTCATTCTGAAATCCACTCAGTTTGCTCCAGTATGAGGTTGATATTTGTCTAAGTCGAGACAACACAAGTTGGAATCAAGGATTGGAATATGGTATAACTGTGTAGGGAAAGCTAAAATGTCTCTATTGTCGCTCAAGATTTCATACTCGCTCATTCTCGCAAATAAAAAGTCAATTCGGTCTGAGGTCGACCGCGATACGAGGAAAAGTTTAAATTGTAAATATTGTTCGTTTTGCAATCATTTAATTGGTTGTCTTGTTTCTGTCAAGCTCTAAACATTTTATAAAATCGAGCAGTTTTAAAATGGAGTAAAAGATTTTATTAAATTGTAGAACTGGTTCATTGGATACGGTTTTATTATCTTGAGCGAAACAGATTAAAGAGATTATATTGATAGCATGCTTTTAGTAAATAATATAATTGTATTTTTATATTCAAACATAGATCACATTTAAAAGCTTTTTCGTATGTAGCAGCTCAAACATCTCAGCAAAAATAAATATTACAAAAAATATGTATTTATTAGATCACTTAAATAAAAGTTTGCAACTTCTACTAAAGTGTACTCTAATGAGTTTTAAAACAAAAATTTTAAGGAAATCTAATAAAATACTGATTACAACTTACACAGCACCAAAAGGCGCACAACAAATTCAGGTTAATTTTCATCAAAGAGACTCCACACAAAAGCCCTCATTACCTTTACACTCAAAGATTGACAGTCGGGCCCTAGTTACAGCGTATTACGTATGTAAATCCTTAGCGTGGGCGGTCTATGTGCTCAACACCAAAGTACGAACCGAAAGCTAGATTTATTTCGTTCCCGGGTTATAACTCAGGCCAATACGTGACCGATGATCACGCCTACTCTTACATAGAAATTATCCACGACCAAAACGTTATCAACAGTGAAATGGTAGCTTATTTCACGTATCTAACACTGCCGGGGTCGGCCACCTAATATTGGCTAAAGGTCGGTCGCGAAAGGTTAGTTCCTGTCGCCTGCGGCCAGCTTTCTCGGCTGTAAACTAGTGCAATTGCATGGAAACAGAAAGGTCGTGCTGTCAAAAATGCAGCTCTAGTAAGTACTTACATAACTGGACACGGTCAACCGTTAGCTGTATGTTAACTGTTGTTCTATGAATCGGAATGAAAGGAAATCTATGCACTTTACCGTGTTTACGAGGTGTTTTTGCTGTCTTGAATATTTTACTTTAGTTCAGCTTAGGCGGTATCTTATAGTTTGGTCTCGACGTAGTTATTTACACCCGCATTTCTCATTGCCTTAGTACTGTGCAGAATTTCAGAATTCTCAAACAATGCATTGTCACAAAACGATTATTTCACTTTAAAGCCGACTTTAATTAAAATGCTACTTTAGCAAGTGGGGAAACATTTATGACGAGACCTTTTATAACTGAAAGTATGTTTGGGTACCACTTAAACGATTATCTCTAGTATAATAAATCATTTTGTCCACGCTATTGATTGATGCAAATTATGCTAATGTTGTCAAACGTGTTCGACACTGTGAACTAATGAACCATTCGATAGATTTATTGGTTTCTTGTAAAAATTTAATGATACGCGGACATATTTACATAATACTCATTGAATTCTATAAAAAAAACCAATTAATCTTTCACACCTCAGCCGACACGGCCAAATAGTTGTTAGTTTTTTAAGCTGGGATCCAATCGACGTCAGTAAAGTTTTTGCGACGCGACTGCGAAGCGTGAGACAAGTAATTTATACTAGTCGTAGTGTTCAATAAACTGTACCCGGAACTCGAGGTTGATATGAAAGAAAAATTCATTGAGCGTCGGGAACCGCGTTCGGCGCGCCACCTAGCGACCGCCGGAATGAACGCTATGAGCAAAGTCGATGAGAAAAGTTGGAACGTCTGTACCCACATTTCATAAGCGGCTTAGCGACTTTAAAGGACTGCGAGCTGCGATAGCCGGTATTGCGTACCGTCTCCTTAAAAGGCAGACGTTTTATTTTTGTTGCATTGTGCGCGGATGCGGATTTTACGTAAACTTTCTACGTATACGATCCCGGCATGTCATTACATCACGGAAAGACTTAAATGGATTTTAAACGCTGACGATTACAACTACCATTTGTGTCGAACAATTAAATGTTAACGTTTGGAAATTGGTGTGATACGGCCATTTTTACACTTGAGATTACAAGCTCCATTTATGACGAACAATTGGTGGTAAAGTCTTGAATTGGTGAGTTATATATCCATGGTGGTGCCGTGAAACACATTGTGTTAATCGCCACTTACGTAGTTCTTCTTCGTGTTGTCGTTTAAAAGCAGTACTTAAGGAAACTGGTTGTTCCAGTTCTTTCATTCATGGTATGGCAAGCCGGATTTAAAAAGGATTTACTACTGTCTTACCCAATTACATTAAGTAAAAGTTTATTTGTATGCCTTTTGAATTTGGCGTAAGCTGTGGGCATCTTACTGCGAAGTCGTCATATTCAAGAACGCACAACATCGTAATTCCATTTTATTCGTGGACGCACTCAATATCTCCGATCAATAAATTTCAATATTGACATTAATGTCATTGTTTATAGTCCCACTCACACTTACAGTAAAGTTTGTTGATGTCCAAGAGGCAGTACGCCCATGCAAAGGAAAGGAAATTGACGTGGTATCGTATTTAGGGCCCTTCCCGACCATTAAGTACAGCCTCTGTTTAATCGAACTTCCTTATTACCTGGCCACTTTCATTTTCTTCAAGAACGGGTGTAAAACCGCTACTTTATGCTTCACAATTTCCTCCCATGATTTATAGTTCCAGTTTTCCCTTAATTACATATCTAAACCCAATCCTTGCTCTAGATTAATCAAATAATTCACAAACTCAAAGCTTACTGCTTCAATAAATGTCATAATAAAATTAATTAATACACTGTTGTGTATTCGGCGAGAGAGATTAAAATACAAATTCAATTTACGTTGTGTTACAATTGTGATAGGTACATTTCGTTAGGCGGATATAAACTTTGTTTCGTTTAATGTAGATGTTTCAGTTAAACAGCCATGTCAAATAAAAAGCTTTGTATGTGGTTCTTTAGAATAATAACTTCTTCCATAGGTGTTGGGTTACAAAATTTACTGCAGTTACGAAACAGACAGTAATGTGGCCAAAACAACAATCAGTGTGGCAATATCTCGACCACAGAGTAGGGATCGGTGGATCCCGCCCACTGACGTGCATGTATCGTAAGTAAAAGGCGTTCGAAATGTACCAAACCGGTGCGGAAAGCCGCTTACCTTCGGCCGTTGTTCCGAAGTATTCCGTACGGCCGTACGAATGTGCAAAATGAACTCGCCCACAAATAATCCGTTTGTTTTCTTTTTGCGCTCCACCAAGGTCGCGACGTCTGAACAAGTTCATTGAATCACATTCTTGCATTTTTAATCGTGTATTTTTATTTTTCGATTCATTGTAAATTGCCGGTTGCGTTTTAATTTCGTTTCTCGATACGATCATTGAGTGATAATACCTGTTTAAGGTTGTAGTGCGACGTTGCTTTTAAAGCTGTTATTAGGTAATTTTATTACCTTTTCAACCTCATTTTATGCTATATTTATAATGTTAAATATAGATAGCACCTATAACTTAATTCATACTGATGCTAAAGATATCGTAAAAGATTGAATAAAATGTAAAACGCGACGTTTCCAAGTTAGCTGTTATACCTGAGCATGCATAAGATTTGTTGTGTGATAACTTGTATTTATCATTAAGTACACTGTCTTAGAAATTTCAAGAATAATTACCAAGAACTATACAGTGTTCAACAATAATGAATACTATTACAGTTAAACAGTTTAGGTAATTAAAATTGCCGTTCAAAATGGATTGTAATTGGCGTGCGTAGTAAACTTCAATAGAGAAACAGGCTCACAGTAAGCGTTTGTAGGTACTCAGTTACTTCGAAATAATTAATTGAGCAATTGTAACTTGCCTACTTAATCTAAGGTGTCAGATAGAAGGGTTGTGATACCCTGAGCCTCTGATAAAGAGTTAATTACGTTACACGTTGCGAAAGTGGTTCGGTATTCTCGGTACTAGCATTCTCATATCTTCATCGGTGGTACAAAAACTGGTTGTCAGTTCTTGCAAAATTGTTGGCACGTAAATTTGCCGCTGCCCAACTACAATGGCGGCCGTTACTGTAAACAAAACAAGTAAAGCATTAGCATTCAGTTACGAGACGAAAGGCGTAGTGTTGCAAGCGTAAAGCGAGAATGTAATTTATCGACATTTATTCGATTATTCTGTCAAATCGATCAATTATGTAATTTAAATGTGAGCTTGACTGTTGCTCTGAGATAAGAATTAAGGAAATTGCTGTTTCAAAGATTTTTAAACGAACCAACAGGATGGCATAAACTTAAAAAGTAATTATAACAAGGCGAACTAATTTATTCAGAAATGTGACTTTTAATATTTCTAGAGCGTTTTATTATCCGGTTGGCTGTGCCTGTGGTAGTAATTATTAAAAAAAAACATGGTAATTTAAAATGTTGAAGGTCCGTGAACAAACTTCGAGATTGGTCAACAAATAAATCATTAATAGCTGATTAAAAAAAAATCATGAATGATCATTGATTAGTGACGATCATTAAATTCGATTACTAATTTAAACGTCACATTTATCATACCAACTTAATTAAAGATGACTAAATAAAATTAAAATTTTCTTTTTTATTTGTGAGCAGATCCAACCGTTCCGAACATTATGTCAGCGCTTGCGCAGTTTCGAGCCGTTCCAATTTTAAACATCGCTCAACATCGTTTGAAGAAGTAGGTAGGCAACCTGGGTACTTTTAAGTGATAATCATCATAATGAATTGTGTTCAGAGTTCAAGGGGTCACGGACTCACAGTTAAACTGAAACCATTAATCCTAATGACTTCTAAAGATCTTAACTAGACAGGTAGACACGTTGCTGATGTTAAAGATTTAGCTGCAGTTACTTAATCAGAGATTTATTATAGTATTTATGTTTCACGAAGTTTTTGAATATCGAATGTCCCAATATTACTAATAATTTAATAATTTGATTCTCTCTTTCCAAAGCTACCTTAAAATTCATTTACAAATAAATGGTTGAGCTGCTTTGACAAACTGGTGTCTGATATAGGATTTTGGACCATAAACCTATGTTACTAATCACAAGTTGCCCTCAAAACAAAGATTCTAAACTCGCTAACGACTGTATTGCATACATTACAAAACGATTTGTCGATCATCATCAACGAACGCACGCTAGCAGAATATTGTATAGTTACGGATAAAAAAAACTGGAGATCATTGCATTCCGCGGATGTTAGACCGATACAATCTAAAATTTTATTGCAAAAATGACAAGAGAATAAGGTCTATTATATTCTCAATATCTGGTTGACCGAGCTTAGCTCGGTTTTTAAAATGTCTATATCTTGGGAACCGAGCTTTTCCCGAACTTGAGACCTTGATAAATCGATTCCTTGAGCCGAAAAACCCCTAATCTGTAACTTTCATGAAAATCCTTGGAGCCGTTTCCGAGATCCTGATTATATATAAAAATACAAGAATTGCTAGTTTAAAGATATTAGATAGATAGGTACTTCGTTGTAAAGCCAGTACATAACACGAAGACTTTTAAGCATCTATAGACAAATAAAGATGGCGAAACCTCTATCGAATTCAAAAAAGTATCTTTATAAGAAGCAAGTTTGATTATGTTTATTCACAAAAAAGTTCTCAACGTCTTGCTCATTAATAACCGTGTCGTGAGTAATTAACCGAATACAGTAACTAACAAACAGAGAGCTTACATCACAATAAACACTTGTAACAACCATACAAAATATGAACGAATGACACGCCTTTACATGTAAAAAAGATGGAGGAAGATGGCACAGAAGTTTAATTCGGTAACAATTCAACACTCGAATAGAAACTA